>OZ035934.1:5931443-6440443 GCA_964034925.1 Tricholoma hemisulphureum | reverse complement strand
TACGGGTACGGGTAGAGCTCTGGGTACCCGCGGGAGTACCCGTGCTATTGCCTAGTGCTGTCTGCATTTCTGTATTGATGATGTTGACAAAGACATTGTCTGGAAGGAGTATGATGTTTTCATTGTCATTCTCTACTCCTCTGCCCGTCTTCTCGTCAAGAGAGAGCATCGGATTGTATCATCTGTGATCTGGGGACATGCAGTAATTTTAGCTCAAATTCTGATAAGAATAGACTCCACTGGGCTTGTCTTCAGTTCAGTTTCTGAGCGGTCCTGAAGTACGTTGTAACCGTGCAGCCAGGCTGCCCAGCCCATGCATCCACAGTCTGTAGGTAGACACACGGTCAGGTGACCAGAGGTTCATCCTAGAGTACACGTGGACACTGCTTATTCATCATAGAGTTTGAAGGTCCGGTCCAGTTGCGGTCGCGGCCCTTTTTGGCTGCAACTGGAACCGCGACCGGTTGTGCCACTCACAAAAACTTCCCGACCGGAACCGCCACTGCGGCCAACCGGTCAGGACCAGTTGCTTACCAGTTGCACCTCGGTCGAAACCGGTTGCAACCATCCTACTAGTAGTTATTAATTTTATCTAAAGTAGTCTACCAATTAATTTAATTACTTAAAAAAACACAAACGGGAGGGGAACGTAAAGAGGGGGGGACTATAACCGAGAGGGGGGAAGTGCGGACAAGAGGGGGGGGGGAACGAGAGGTGGAACACTACAATGGAGTGGGGGGGAACGTGGACGAGAGGGAGGGGAGGGAAACGAGGGGGGGGAACATAGACGAGTGGGGGGGAACACAGACGAGAGGGGGGGAATGCAGACGAGAGGGGGGGAACACGGACAACAGGGGGGCACTACAACCAAGAGGAGGGGAACGTGGATGAGAGGGAGGGGAGGGAAACGAGGGGGGGGAATGTAGACGAGTGGGAACGCGGACAACAGGGGGGCACTACACCCGAGAGGGGGGGAATGCGGACAAGTGGGGGGGAACACAGACGACAGGGGGGCACTACAACCAAGAGGGGGGCACTACAGCTGAGAGGGGGGGAATGCGGACGAGAGGGGGGGAATGCAGACGACAGGGGGGCACTACAACCAAGAGGGGGGCACTACAACTGAGAGGGGGGGAATGCGGATGAGAGGGGGGAACACGCAGATGCAGACAGAGAGCAGGGAACAAGAGGGCAAGAGGGGGATGCAGGTGGGGCAGGGAACGGCACACACAGGGGGAGTGGTTGTGGTTGTGGGTAGGGAACAGCACGGGTTTGGCCAACCCGTGCGGGTTACGGGTATGGGTAGGCATGGGTACGGGTACGGGTCATGATTTAGGTACCCGTGACCCGCACCCAACCCATCACCAAATGTCTATGTATTAACATACAGTTTTGTATTTACAGGTTTCGGCACTCAGATGAGTGTCGACAACCTTTTAATTACTTATGTACTATGTGTATGTACTAACTAACTTAATATATATATTATTTATGGGGGAAGTGACGCCCCAGAGGAAGGGGAAGCTTGTGGAAGCAAGGTCTTATATACCAGATAATGTTTATTACTATTTGGTTCCAGTAAACGAACGCGAACGTGACACGTTGTTTGCTGAAACAAGTTGATATTTACTAGTACATATTGTTTGGTTCAACTTTTCTGAATGTGATGTGTCATTTATTGAAACAAGTTGATAATTAATACTAGTATATAGTTGAAGTAAATGAATGCAGCACATAAACAAGTCGTGTTCGCATTTACTGAAACCAAACAATGGCAAACATCAACTTAAACGACGTGTCGCATTCGCGTTCGTTTACTGGAACCAAATAGTAATAAACATTATCTGGTATATAAGACCTTGCTTCCACAAGCTTCCCCTTCCTCTGGGGCGTCGCTTCCCCCGTAAATAATATATATATTAAGTTAGTTAGTACATACACATAGTACATAAATAATTAAAAGGTTGTCGACACTCATCTGAGTGACGAAACCATTAGTTAAATGTATGTAACAAATCCAAGGCCCCAACAATGACGGCGACAACATGGTGTTGTCACCGTCATTGTTGGGGCCTATGCAGGAGGTGTTACACAATGGGAGACGGGGGTCTACCCGTACCCGCTGTGACCCGTGACTCGTGACCCGTGGGTTGCAGGTACGGGTAGACACGGGTACGGGTAGACGCGGGTACGGGTAGACGCGGGTACGGGTAGACGCGGGTACGGGTACGGGTAGAGCTCTGGGTACCCGCGGGAGTACCCATGCTATTGCCTAGTTGTGGGACAACGTCGAATGTTGAATGTTGAAAGTTGAACATTGATGTTGATCTTTGATGTGTAAGCACATGCAAACATAAACGTGTCATGATGCGTCACCGTTTACTTGCACAATACATGTGCAAACATATGCAAATTAGTCAAAGGTATATAAAGCCTTGCTTGTCCACTCATTTTTAGTTGGGCATGCCCCACATTATTTACGAAAATTAAATTAGATATGAAATAGTAAGCCCTAACTAAGGATGGTTGTAACCCGGTTGGAAGCCCAGCAGATTTGGGGCAACTGCAACCGCGACCGTTGACAGCTGGTCACAACTGCAACCGAAAATTCCGGTCATGACCGGTTCAGTCCAGTTAGGTCCCGGTCTTTTTTTGGTTGCAGCAACTGGACCCTCAAACACTAGTTCATCAGATACCACTGCTATACAGTCTTGCCCTGCCCGTGCTTCGGGCTTCTGCTTGGGTTTCCTGTGAGACTGCACGTCTCCATCTGGTGACAACAGCGAGCTTCGAACTCGACTGCCTCTGCTTTTCATCTGTTCCTCTGTTCTGTTCTGTTTCACTCTGTCACTGTGCTTTGCTCTGTCTGCTCTGTTTCCTGATTCCGGCCTACTGCCTACTGTCTACTTCAGACTCTAACACACTATTCCACTAAACCTGTCAGCATGGGAAAGAAAAAGCAGGCTGCGAAAATGGCACCATCATTGACGCCGGCACCACAGTTCTCGGAGTTTGACTTTGACACAGAGTTGACTGCTGCACTCGACCCCGCTACACTGGACTCGGTTGAAACTCTGCGGAAACACATGCCCAAAGCCTATCTGGAGATCAGGAGACAAGGCTATGAGGAAGGGAAGCTGGAAAGGAGGAAAGAGGAATATAGGAAAGGGCTGAAAGATGGCAAAAATAGAGGAAGAGCCACGGAACGGAAGGAATGGGGGACGAAAAATGAGAGGATCGAACTTGCTGTACAAACGGAGCCGGTAACCTGCATAACGACAGACACGAGTACTCAGACCACACCCGCCTCCACTGCCGACTTCATGCAGACGGCAACCCTCGACGACACAGCTCACAACCCTCCGTCACCACTGCTAGGCGCCGCGTCACCCGTGACAATGACGGCACAGCCGCGATCAACGTTGTCATCAACATTGACGAGCGCCACCACTGCTAACAGCCCCCAGGGCACCTCTGAAGCCCTCAGGACGACGGCCTGTGCTCGCCCCTGTCCCCTAACCGCGCCCTGCACCCCCTTCTGGCTCAACACGGCCCACATGACCGCTGACACGTCACTGACGTCGCCGACGGTCCCCCAAAAACCCCCCATTATCTGAGCAGCGCCCTCCAGGCCGCTTCCAGCACCCACAGGATGACGGCGCATGCCTGCGCCATGCCCCGGCCCCCTTCCACGGCCCCTGCCACCTCTCTAGAGCCTACCGCCGCCCCTGCCCCATCCCAGACAACTGCAACGGCCAACATTGGTGCGCAGGCAGCCCCTGGCACCAACGGGGATCCGGCCCCGACCTCTGACAGCTCCCTTTGAGCCCCAGAGGCCCTCTCTTTGCGCGACGACCCCCACACCGCCAGCGCCACATCACAGAGGACGATGCCCATGCCCCCAGCCCTGCCGTTACGAGAACAGCCCCCCTGCTTGCCCAGCACCACCCCTGCCGCTGCCGCCACGTCACAGACGATGCCGCCGCCACCCCCAGCCCTGTCCATGCCAACCACCCCCCCTGTGACCTTCACGGCACCCCAGCAAACCCCCCTGCTGCCTCGGACATGCCCACACTCACTCCCTGCACCCAGAATGGCCGAACGGCCCCGCGTTTGACACTGCTCGCCCCCCACCGTCCCCACCGTGTCGCGTTCGACGACGCCGACTGCCCACCATCTCTCCAGGCTCCCCACCATCTCCAGTTAGCTCCCCGTACCCCCCGTTCACCCTGTCCGAACCCCACTCAACTGTAGACGAGCCGTCTCGCCGCCGCCCACGTCCTCCAACCACCCCCTGCCATCCCTGCCCCCTGTCAAACCCCTGGAGTGGTTCTACACCCCGCCCACGTCACCTATACCCCCGCGTTTCGACTGCGCTGTCGACACTGAGTCCCTGCCTACGATGGCTTCCCCTGCGAGATCCTACGGTCCACAAGACCTTTCGGGCCTTCGCTCTGCCCAACCTGCTCCATTCCGAACACTTCAGCGACGTGTCCGACATCGATGTTCTCGACGTCAAGGACCTGGTGCTCTGAGCAGACCATCCTGCACCCTCAACTGGGATGGTGATCCTCTTCTAGCAAATCTAAGCCATGCTCTCCGAGCTCTAGGATGGACTCCACCCTGTTGAGCATTCCTTTTGTCTTTTTTTGTTACATATATCATTTGCTATTCTACTATACCTTCCTATTTTGGTTCTTTTGTGTTTCCTTCTCCCTAGATTAGAGTTCCAGAGGCAACGAGGACATTGCCTTCATGGAGAGGGCCACATGTAACCATGCAGCCAGGCTGCCCAGCCCATGCATCCACAGTCTGTAGGTAGACACACAGTCAGGTGACCAGAGGTTCATCCTAGAGTACACGTGGACACTGCTTGTTCATCGGATACCACTGCTATACAGTCTTGCCCTGCCCGCGCTTCGGGCTTCTGCTTGGGTTTCCTGTGAGACTGCACATCTCCAACGTCAGGCTCTTGTGATCGGACAGGATCGTGACAGGGTGTGCCCTTTCTTGAAGGTAGTGTCTCCATGTTTCTAGTGCTCGTATGATGCTGAGGAGTTCTCGGTCATAGATCTCATAGTTTCTTTGTGTCGCGTCGAGGGAGTGGGAAATGTAACCACATGGGTGCCATTCTCCATCTGTTCCATGCTGTCATAACCCAGCGCCATTTCCAAATTTCGAAGCATCAGATTTGATGGTAAAGGGTTGTTCCAGGTTTGGCATCCGTAAGATTGGTGCCTGTGCAAACTTCACTTTCAGCACATCAAAAGACTGTTGACATGCCATTGTCCATTTGAATTTGACCTCTTTTCAGGTGAGATCATTCAGTTGTCTGGCTAGTTCAGCGAACCTCCCGATGAATCTTTGATGGAAGTTTCCAAAGCCTAAAAAGGATTGTACTCCTTTGATGTTAGTCGGTGCTGGCCAGCCTTTGATTCCAGCTAGTTTTGTTGGATCCATCAATATCTGATCCGGTTTGATGATCAGGCCAAGGAATTTGACTTCCTGTACATTGAATTTGCATTTTTCTGGTTTCAGGTACAAATTGTTCTTCAAGTCATTGCAGGACCTGTCTAGTCCATTCCTGGTGTTCTTTGAGATCTTTTGAGAAGATGAGGATGTTGTCGATGTAAATGACTATCCATCCTTCCTCAATCATGTCCTTGAAAATCTCATTCATCATCACTTGGAATGTAGCGGGGGAGTTGCATAATCCGAAGAACATCACTGTTGGTTCAAACAGCCCTTTATTCATTCTAAATGCTGCTTTCCATTGGTCACCCTCTTTGATCTGAATGTTGTGGTATCCCCATCAAATGTTGAGCTTTGTGAACCATTGCGCTCCTTTGAGTTTGTTGAAAAAATCACTGACTAGTGGGAGAGGATAGGTGTTTTAAACCGTTCCACCATTCAGGTAGTGACAATCTTGACATGGTCGGAGGGCTTCTGAATCTTTCTTTGCGACGAAGAAAAAGGGGGAGGCCATTCAATACTTTACACTGCCCCATGTATTCCGCACGGATCCACGCGGACTATGCGGACATCCACGGACTCCACATGATTTGCATGCAGAGTCCACGGACTCCATGCTAGTCTGCGCGGATCCCCACAGGCTCTGCAGTTTTTACATAGATATTTAAATGAATTACCCTAATTTACAAACAACCCCCCCCCTCGTCTGGGGTGTTGCTCTCATCTGGCACACCCCCCTCGTCTGGGGTGTTCTGGGGTGTCCCCCCCCTCGTCTCGTCGGCCCCCCCCCCCTTGTCTGGGCGTCCCCCTCGTCATTGTTCCACCCGCCTTCCACCCCGCAAGCAGTCACTCGCAAGGCTGGGGGCGGGTGGTGTGTCATTGTTGGGTTTCCTCCCCTCACCCGTCATCCCTAGTCTCCCTGGCGTCCCCCCCTTCTGGCACGTGTCCCCTGTCGTCTGGGTGTCCCCCCTTTGGCTGGTGTCCGCCCGTCCGCCCTGGGGCGTCCCCCCTTTGGCTGGTGTCTGCCTGTCTGCCCTGGGGCGTCCCCCCTTTGGCTGGTGTCTGCCCGTCTGCCCTGGGGCGTCCCCCCTTTGTCTGGCGTCTGCCCTGGGGTGTCTGGGGCGTTTTGTGCTCCCCCTGGTTGTCGGGATGCTGTACGGTGGTGATGACGTGGCACTGGGCGGGGCCGCTTGTGACGTGGCCGTTCGGGTGGGTTCTGTGCACCCCTGGGGCATCTGGCGCATTGCCCTGCTCCCCGACGCGTCCCCTCTCTCCCTGATGCGTCCCCTGTCACCCCGGTGCGTCCCATCCCTCCTCGCTATGTCACAAGTGCACCCACCCATCCACCCCACAAGCAGTCGCTCATGGTGGTGGGGGCGGGTGCTGCCTCGCATGCGGGTGGTGACATGGCATGGCTGGTGGTGTCGGCGTTGTTGCTGATCGGCTCCTGTCGCGGGGGGGGCAATCGTCGCGGCTGGCTGGTGCTGGTGACACAAAAGTAGAGCCCCCTGCGCACCCTGCGAGCAGGGGCTCACAGGGCTGTGTGGGGGGCTGTTTGGGGCGGAGGGGGGAGTGGGAGGGCAGTGTCAGTGATGTGGCAGCGCAGGGGGTGCATTCAGGTCTTACCTCGCGGGTACCCCACTCCACAGGCCTCCCGGGACCTCCCTCTGGCTGTCCTATCCTCCTTTGAGTCCCCCCCTCCCAGCTCAGTAGGGAGGGGGGTGCGCCGTTGGGGGGCCGTCGTTGCATGTACAATAGAAGCAATGAAAAAAATTAGTTAGCTTAATAAAAAATGATTAGAACATAAAAACACTTACTATGGGGGCCCCAGGCCCCCAGAATGGTACAGTGGTGGAGAGGGGGGGGATGAGGGCCGTCGTTGCATGGACAGTAGAAACCCTGGAAAAAAAAGAATCTGCTAAATATAAATTGATTTGGATTAATAAAAAACTTAAATATGGGGGCCACAGGGCCCCCTATTGGTGGAGTGGAGGAGGGGGAGGGTCGGAGGAGGGAGGAGGGAGAGGGAGGCGGCGTCGTGGGTGGTAGTGGTGAGGGTGATGAGCTGGCAGTCACGGGGTGACATTGGTGACGTGGTGACAATGGTGCCCAGTAAATTGGCACATGTTGGCATGGCTTATACAGTCTGTTTGTCTAGTGGTTACATTGCTTACCTGTCACACTCACGTGGCCTTGCGGTCGTGGGTTCGAATCCTCCTGTCCCCCCTACCTTTTAGAGATTCACAATAATAAAAATATTAATTACTCACTAATAAAATTAATTACTCCCTTGGATGGGCTCGGATGTCTGACCTGTCCAACCTGTGCTGTACTCAGACTGGGACGGAATAATTCCGTGGAATCTGTGCAAAAAGAAAAAATCCGTACGGATCCGTACAGATCTGCGCAGACTCAAAATCTGGAATTAAGCAGGACTACAAGCCAAATGAATTTCTCAGAAGTCCGTACAGTGATAATACTCAGTCTGAGGAGACACCCGGAAGAGACACACCAAATGTGCTCCAACTAGACTAGAGGAAGGTTGCAAGGTGGCTTTGGGTTGGTGTTTGTCACAAGGTAGAAGGATGAAAGGTTGAGGTAGAATACGATAAATGAGACTAGAACTGGGGTTGCTGAGATGAGATAATATCATAAGACGAAGCTAGAATTGAGCTCTGTGCTCTAAATGATAGAGGGAATGATAACTTGACTTGTTTTTGTTTCTAACTACTACATGTCTTATATAGATTTTTAATGTGGGGCTAAGGGGTAAGAAGTGGGTAAGGAACCCAAGTAAAATGAAGGAATCAAATGTCAAAGGAATGGGGAGAGGTAATTGAATAAGGAGTGAGGTAATGGAATATCATGTGGGTGATGGAATAAGGAATGGAGATGTGGAGTATGTGTGGATACCAAATAATGAAAATTCTACCTGGTGTAAGAGACTTGTTTCCTGTCAAGAAATGCGCCCACTGTCCATCAGATATATGAGAGGGAGTGGAGGAGGTGATGATGTGACACTGGGAACTATATCATGTGACCCAATCATAAGACTGTTGACAATACCGTTCTTTTTCACTATAACTCCCACTAAACCATGTTATCCAGCAACGCTTCTCTCACCTTCTTCCTCTGCATCATTCTCTTGATCCTTTGCATTCTAATGGGATTCCGACAGAGAAGGGCCGAAATCTGGGGACGATATACAGCGGATCTCGAGATGGAGAACCTGCCCATTGATGATGAACCTGTTGTATTCCGTGATCCATTACAGTGGAGTCTTGACTGGAGTAAGTGACATCTCTTCTTTGATCAGATAGGAGGTGAACATCTCCAAGTGCGACCAGAGGACAACACGGTAGTGGCTCAAGCGAGGAAGGAAGAGAATGAAGCTGCAGCAAGAGCAAACGGAGTTTTTGAAGTTGACATAACAGATGTGGTTGATGATGAAGACGGAGATTCATTTGAGGATAGGATGTAGCACAAGATTTGCAATAGCAATGTTTTGTGAGGATGTGAAATGATCTGTGTGCTGAGCAGAGGATTTGATAGAAAATCAAAAAACAACTGGTTCAGAGCATAGACCACTCTTGATACCTATCAACGGACTAACTCAGAGTCCGTGAAAATCCGCACGGATACGTGCGGAACATATGGGGCACTGTAAAGACCTCAGGCCATTGGGGATTTTGACAGGCGGATGTATCCTTTCTTGGGATTTTCTTCAAGAAAGTCGTCCATCTTTGCTTGTTCAGTGGGTGACAGTGGGTAGACTTTGCAGTCTTTTGGTATAAAGTTGTCTTTCAGGTCGATGGCATGGTCCCATGGCTTGGATTTGGGGAATTGTTCGGAGGTGGCTTTCTCAAATACCCTTTTGTAGTCTCGATAATGTTCCGGTAATAGATTGTCGAGGGTTTTGGCTTTTTCCGGATTATCTGTCTGATCACCATGAGTGAGTTTCTGTGATATAGAGGTCTTTGCTCTTATCCAAATTCCCTGTCTGAAGCAAAACTGTGGAGTGGTCAACGAAGAGACAATCCTTGATATCCTTCTCATTTTTCTGGAGTAGGAGTATCTCGGTGTTTCGTATTCCTGGGTGAGAGGTGGTTCAGCATTATTGTTGGGATCAAAGATTCCTAAGACTGGTTCTCCTTTGACATAGGCAATGACGAGGTCTTTGTTTCTGGGTTGGATCTCGTCTCAGAGTTGGATGTCTTCTTTAGGAGGGTCTGCAGTTTGTTCTGTGATCGGTTTGTCTTCTGGTTCAGAAGTGGTGCAGGAGGTAATGACGTGATCTTCTTTTTTGTTCTGTACTTTTTGCGTGATCCATTGCCCAAATGCCATTTTGTTCATCATTTCCCTGGTTTTGGCTACAATTCTTCAGATGTGAGCGAATTGTTCTTTGGGGAAGGTGAGGGTGCCATTTTTCCAGTCTATATGCAGGTTCTCCTGTTTAAGCCAGGGTAGTCCAAGGATTACCAATTCTTTTCCCAGACCAGTTACCAAATATTTCCCCTTTGTTTGTTTATCTCTGATGTTAAGTCAGGTTGTAGTGGTGTGGGTCGTGCCTTCTTTATTCAAAGTGCTATCAGCATTCCAGGTTTTGATCAGTTTTGAAAGGGGTGTCATTCAGAGTCTGCAGCTGCGCACAAAGTCTCGATCGATGAATGTTTCTACAGCTCCTGAATCGAGGAGTGCTTCAGTTTTGACAATTCTGGTTTCCATTCCTAGTTTAATGGGGATGTACATAGATTGTTTTCCCATATTAGCTACTAGTACAGAGGAAACTGATAACTCAGCGGGGTCTGATGTTGTTCCAGTCCGCTTCTTTAAAAACCCTTGTCTTCAAGGATTGCAAGGGCTTTCTCTCTCTTCTTCATCTAATTCTGCCATGATGGTGCAGAGGTTCTTGTAGAGCCCCTCTCCAGTCTTCTTCTGCCAGGGTTTTGGAGAAGGTGTGGTGGCGACGGTTCCATCTTTCTTGTGATCTCCGGAGTGGTGTCCAGGCTTGTGGCAGATGAAGCATAACCCCTTTCTCATATGCTCCATGTGTTTGGAGTTGGTCAGGCAGTTAATGTCGAAGTTAGGTTCACATTTCATGATAGTGGAGGATGTCGGCTGGGCAGCGCGTGCTTTCCCAGTAATGGCGAGTGCTCTCTTCCACTGCCCATCATACTTTGCGGCAGCTTTCATCATATTTTCAAGAGTGGTGGGGACTGTCTCCATGTTGTAGATTTTCTCTACAAGTTTAGGGTTTAGTCCATTGACAAAATATTCAATGAGAGGAATATCTTCAAGCACTTCTGATCTCCCTTTCAGGATTCTGAATTGCGAGATGTAGTCTTCAACATCTCCGGTCTGCTTCAGGGTTTTGAGCCTATGTTGTGTGTCTCCAGCGTCATCAACTGGTGAGAATGTGTCTTGGATTTCTTGTTTGAAGACCATCCAAGTCCCCCATGGGGTGGTCTGCCCTTCTTTCGCTTCTGCCCAACCTGCTGTGGTTCCTCCATTCATAAAGGAGAGGGCAAAGGTGATCTTCTTGTCATTGGTGTCATAGATGTCAGGGTTTGCTTTTAAATAAAGCGAAACTTGAGAGAGGAACCTGTTCATCTTGGTTCGCTCTCCATGGAAGTCAGTGGGGGCATGGATCTTTATTTCTTTTGGGGTTTATGTGGCCATATCAGTGGACATGAAGGAGAATGGATCGGGTTCTTCTTTGTCAGGGTCTGTGTCTGAGTTGGATGATTCGAATTCCTCATTATCAATATAGCGAGCGGGTTCAGCAATGGTTCTCTGGGTAAACCAGTGTTTGGAGGGTTTGGAGTAACATACTAATCATCCCTTGTGTCAATACCACAAGGAGTCGGGTTCAGGGGTAGCACCATGAGGTGGGTAGTGATGCCTCCTCAGTGATCTGGAGCATGAAAAATGCATTTTCCTTACTTTCCCGGATCGCGGTGCGATCCTCCTTGCTCTCATATCTATCAGTTTATGTTCCGAAGCAACGCGATCCATAGCTTACTGTAGCTAAGTCGTTATTAGCATATATCGCAACCTTCGCACCTTCGCATCTGACTTCGCACATTCTATTTTACTTCGCATACCTTGGTCTACCTGGGTTACCTAGAAAGGGTTTAGTGTAGGTAGTCTGTGGGCGATGGCCTTGGGTATGGACTTGAGTAGTATAGTATCCACTCACCCTTGTACTTGTATATATCGCGTTTAGACCTCAGAACTCCCTTCATATTTCATTGTTTCGCTTGCAGCTCTTCGCTTACTCCAGTAATTGACACTGCCCCATATGTTCCGCGCGGACTAGGCGGACGTCCGCGGACTCCACATGATTTGCATGCAGAGTCCATGGACTCCATGCTAGTCCGCGCAGATTCCCATAGGCTCTGTAGTTTTTATATAGATATTTAAATGAATTACATTTACAAACTCTGGGGTGTCCCCCCCCTTGTCTCATCCGCCCCCCCGCCCTTGTCTCGTCACCCCCCCTTGTCAGGGCGGAGCCCCCTCGTCTCGTTTGCCCCCCCCCTTGTCTGGGCGTCCCCCTCGTCATCGTTCCACCCGCCTTCCACCCCACGAGCAGTCGCTCGCGAGGCTGGGGGCGGGTGGTGTGTCGTCGTTTGGTTCCCTCCCCTCGCCCGTCATCCCTCATCTCCCTGGCATCCCCCCCTTCTGGCACGTGTCCCCTGTCGTCTGGGCGTCCTCCCTTTGGCTGGTGTCCGCCCTGGGGCATCTGGCGCGTCCCGTGCTTCCCCTGGTCGTTGGGACACCGTACGGCGGTGATGACGTGGCACTGGGCGGGGCCACTCGTGACGTGGCAGTTCGGGTGGGTTCTGTGCACCCCTGGGGCATCTGGTGCATACCCCTCCCCACTGGCACGTTGCCCTGCTCCCTGACGCGTCCCCTCTCTCCCTGACGCGTCCCCTGTCGCCCTGGCGCGTCCCCTCCCTCCTCGCTATGTCCCAAGTGCACCCACCCATCCACCCCACGAGCAGTCGCTCATGGTGGTGGGGGTGGGTGCTGCCTCACATGCGGGTGGTGACGTGGTGCGGCTGGTGGTGTCGGCATCGTTGTTGGTCGGCTCCTGTTGCAGGGGGGGCAATCGTTGCGGCTGGCCGGTGGTCAGTGACCTGGCAGTGCAGGGGGTGCATTCGGGTCTTACCTTGCGGGTACCCCACTCCACAGGCCTCCCGGGACCTCCCTCGGGCTGTCCTATCCTCCCCTGAGTCCCCCCCTCCCAGATCAGTGGGGAGGAGGGCGCACCGTTGGGGGGCCATCGTTGCATGTACAATAGAAGCAATGAAAAAAATTAGTTAGCTTAATTAAAAATGATTAGAACATAAAAACACTTACTATGGGGGCCCCAGGCCCCCAGAATGGTGCAGTGGTGGAGGGGGGGGGAGCCGGAAGCAGGGGGGGGGATGGGGGCCGTCGTTGCATGGACAGTAGAAACCCTGGAAAAAAAAGAATCAGCTAAATATTAATAAAAAACTTAAATATGGGGCCACAGGGCCCCCTATTGGTGGAGTGGAGGAGGGGGAGGGTCGGAGGAGGGAGGAGGGAGAGTGAGGCGGCGTCGTGGGTGGTAGTGGTGAGGGTGATGAGCTGGCAGTCATGGGGTGACGTTGGTGACATGGTGACAACAGTGCCCAGTAAATTGGCACATGTTGGCATGGCTTATACAGGCTGTTTGTCTAGTGGTTAATTGCGTACCTGTCACACTCACGTGGCCTTGCGGTCGTGGGTTTGAATCCTCCTGCCCCCCCTACCTTTTAGAGATTTACAATAATAAAAATATTAATTATTCATTAATAAAATTACTTACTCCCTTGGATGGGCTCGGATGTCCGAGCTGTCCGACCTGTGCTGTACTCGGACTCGGACAGAATAATTCCGTGGAATCTGCGCAAAAAGAAAAAATCCGTACGGATCCGCACAGACTCAAAATCTGGAATTAAGCAGGACTACAAGCCAAATGAATTTCTCAGAAGTCCGTACTGACTAACTCGGAGTCCGTGAAAATCCACGCGGATCCATGTGGAACATATGGGGCACTGTAAAGACCTCGCTTACTCCAATACCGTCTTCGCTATTGCATATCTTATAGACTCGTCCTTCATCCGCGAGTAACTTCGCGATCTTCGCACAAACAGATTTGTACAGAATGCCTTTCGGTACACTACTTCGCATCCTCTTGCGCGGTCCCTGTTGCTTGTAGAGGACAGTACTGAGACCTTTTTAAGCTAACTCCCACATTTCTTTATCGGGGTTTTCCTGCAATAGGAGATCTACCGAAATACATCAGCAGTCAGGTGATTGTCTGGTTGATCATCGAGATAAAGTGTCTGCTCTTGAGGAAGAGGATGTTGTGGATCAGCTTGACCTTTTGTTAAGGCGAGGCCTTAACTACTCAGTTCAATTTATCGAGTTCATTAATGACAAGGCTTTCATTGTTAAGTTAAATCACACTAAGATGGAGGCTTTCTGCTTAGGTTGAGTTTGCATCAAATGAGCAGTTTAAGACGTTTAATTGCCTAGGTCAAGCTGAAGAGCCTTGACCATTACTACTACAGCTTTTATAGCTACAAGTGTCTAGCTAATTGTCCAATAGTAACTTGACAAGTACTACTGCTGCACGTGCAGCGATATAGCTGTTACTATACTACAGAAGGCTGTATCTACTATATAGTAAGCAGCTGTGCTTGTTGCTGTGCTACAAACAGAGTGTCTATGGGCGCTGCCCGATGAGTCAGAGTCTGTTGAGTACAGGAAAGAAAATAGAGTAAAGAAAAGAGAAAGAGAAATTGTAACACGGCAAGTGTTGGTTCTCTGGTCTGTTCCAGAGTGGTTGGTTTGGGTGCCTGGACCTTCTTCAGGGCCAGGGGTGGAGTTTCTCGAGGCATGTTTAAGGCCTGAGGTGTGAGAGGAGGAGGGTTCATGAGGTTGTAGCCATTGTGTTTGTCAATGGCCATTCACTCATGTGGGTCTATCAGTAGGGAAGAGCACGGGTTTGGCAACCTGTGTGGGCTATGGGGACAGGTAGGCATGGGTACAGTGGAGACATGCAGTCTCTAGCAGAACACAGACAGGGGAGACCATGGAATGCTCAGACACAATCAGACACGTCAAAAGGCAAGGATGGAATGCTGTGCTACAGTGTCTACACATGCAGATATCAACATGATCACATGATGTCTACTCCATGTCTACTGTGGTCATGGTGCACGGCTACAACGAGTACGGGCCATGGCTTAGGTACCTGTGACCTGCACCCAACCCGTCACCAAATGCCTATGTACAGTTTGGTATTTACAGGTTTCAGCACTCAGATGAGTGCCAACAACCTTTTAATTACTTATCTACTATGTATATGTACTAACTAACTTAATATATTGGGGGAAGCAATGCCCCAGAGGAAGGGGAAGCTCGTGGAAGCAAGGTCTTATATACCAGATAGATAATGTTTATCACTATTTGGTTCCAGTAAATGAACGTGAATGTGACACATCGTTTGCTAAAACACGTTGATATTCACTATTGTTTGGTTTCAGTAAACGCGAATGCGACTCGTTTATGTGTTTCCATTCATTTACTTCAACTATATAGTAGTATTAATTATCAACTAGTTGATATTTACTAGTACATAAGTATTGTTTGGTTTCACTTTTCTGAATGTGATGTGTCATTTACTGAAACAAGTTGATAATTAATACTACTATATACATAAATGAGTTGCGTTCGCATTTACTGAAACCAAACAATAGCAAATATCAATGTGTTTTAGCAAATGACATGTCGTGTTCGTGTTCATTTAATGGAACAAAATAGTGAATATGAAACTACGTACTGGTGCCTTTGGCACCAGTACTCTGCATGAGGGGCGCTTGCTTTATCCCAGTACTTTGCACAATGTTTAATCCTAGTTAAAGTGGATGATGAGCTTAAGACTAAAACTTTGCATCAATCACACCCTTTTAAGTTAGAATCAAAGTCCTATAATATTATTAGTTTAATCAGTAAATATATATTCATCTAAGTTCAAATGGTAAATTACTATGGCACTCATTGTCTTCTCTCAGTAACTTGGCAGTTGGTGTTTCTTCACTTCATTGAATGTGACTCCATGGAACGTGTGCACAAAATGCCAGTCCCTGTAAACTCTTTACTTGAGAGATAGCCACAAAAGATAACCCAGGGGAGAAGCCTTTTTCACCAAGATCAATAACAACCCTATCCAGAGAAAGGCCTTGACTTTCGTGAATAGTAATGGCCCCAGCTGGAGTGAGTGGGATTTGAGTTCGAGACAGGGATTGTCCTAATCTATCTTCCCAAGAGGCAGTTATTAGAGAAATTGGAACCCCAGAAGGATCAATTCCAATCCACCCAGGTGTTTGAGGGCCTATATACACAATGATTAAAATACTGAACACACCTTTGAATAGTAGAAGTTACCTGTATATCCATTGCACTTCAGAAACACTACTGATGGCAAATCTTTTTATGAATCTGCAGGATTAAACAAAATCTTTTTGATAATCCCTTGACATCCATTAACCAAACCTAATTAAATAGAGATGAATTTGTGCTGAAGTGGCAAGAGTAAGAGTTATTTGCATACCCCTAGAGGTCCATAGATTTTGAGTTATCATCACTTTTGCACCTTCAGCAAGTAAAATCATTGGTTCCAAACCATCAACATCATCAGCTGATGCTTTTTTGGAAGAACTACAATTGTGTTTAGCCATACATCGAATCACAGGCTGGGCTGTTTGTGCTAAATGGAATTTGTTGTAGTCTGATACAGAACTCTTTGTTGGCAACAAATATAATGCATTTTGGAAACTAGCCTGTTCCTCTGCAGTCAGATTATTCCACATATGCCTTTGAAATAACTGATAGTCCCCTTCAGTTATGGCATATGTTCTAAGCCTAAGCAATGCATTGTGCAGATTTACTTGATCTGCATCCTCTCCTTGCTGGTGGAATATTTGGGTAAGAGTCACAGATTTTGTTAATGACCTATAGACAGCTTTTCCTTGCTGCAGCAGAGATGCATGATCTGATCCAGCATAATCCTCGTTAGAGAATAGAGGTGTATCTCCTATGGGTGGAAGTTGTGCAAAATCTCCAAAAAACAATGCTGGAATAGCACCTAGTGTCTCATCACCATGTTGATGTTGAGGAAATGCCTGATGAAGGCATCTGTCAGATCTACCCAACTGAACTCTGCCTACCATTGACTTTTCATCTAGAATAAGAAGTTTGGCATTACTCCAATGAGTCTGGTGGCATTGCAAAGTACTACAACTAAGCTGCTGAAATCCTGCACCCTGTTTGACTGGTATGGCCATCCCAAAATTTATTGTGTATCCTCAAATGCCAAAGGCAGCAACTCCTGTAGTTGCAAGGGTCCCTGAGATGGGGGAGACCCAGATCCAATAGTTAATCGTGTGTGCTTTCTATGTAACTCATGAGTTGCAGGTGTGCAAGGTGTGTTGCTTACAGATGTATGACTATTTGACTTAGGAGTTTGAGGTGCTAATAATAGACATATGTCAATTTACAGCTAACAGTAGATGCCTTGATTAGAGGGAGACTTTGAAATGATCTGAGTAAAGGTTTTTGGTGTATTGAGAACACTCAGAGGAAATCTTGATGGATCTGCACCAGCAGGTTGAGGAGCAGCAGCTAAGAATAGATTACATATCTGGAGAAGATCCTGCATTGTAAAACTATAAGACATACCAAGATTCAAAGATAGAGAACCTTGAGTAGAACTACCATGATGTCCTTGAGAAGGTTCAAAGTTGTTGATCTGTCTTTGTTTACCTTTATCTTGCATGCTAAACAGTTTAGTAGCACCAATACACCTCACATATTGACAACAAAGCAGATCAGTGTAGTAGTTAAGAGAAGAAGGTACATAGGGTTTGAAAGTCCGGTCCAGTCCGGTCTTTTCCCCTTCTCGGGGAGGACCGAAGACTGGACTGGTCTATTTAATTCACTCTTGGCCTACAAACTGAGACTGGACTGGTCAAGACCGGTCCCCTCAGTTATAGTCAGGTCCAGACCGGCTACATATACATACATAATATGTACCACCCCCCACATGGTAGGCATGTGGGGCAGTGTCTATTTACAGTATATACTCTAATTAGTAACTAAATTTTAACAGAAAAATAAAATAATGAGGTGGCACAAGTGAGCGGGGGGGGGGGTTGCTAGTTGGTGGCAGGCGCATTGTTCTTGGGCGGTGCAAGGGGGTGATGGCACAAGTTGGTGCCGGGGGTCACTAGTTGGCAAAACACACATCATGGGGGTGGCGGCACAAGTTGGCTGGGGGGGGGGAGGGGGCACTAGTCGGTAGCCGTGTTGTTCTTTGGGTGACATGGCAGCACCCGGACTCCACCCCATAAGCAGGGGCTCATGTGGCTTGGGCCGGGGCCAGGCAGCATGTTCTATGCTATAAATCAGTTATAAAAAAAAACAATTGTAAAAAAAGCTTACACACAACCCAAACGACAGTGGACGTTGTTTGGGCTGGGGGGGTGCATGGTGGTGGTAGTGAGAGGGGATTAGCATCATTGCATGATGTGGTTGTTGGCAGTGTTGTTAACTATTTGTGTGGGATATAAATAAAAAAAAGATGGGATCAAAAAAAAAAAAAAGATGGCATCTATCACTCTTTTGATCCCCTGGGCTTGTCCCATATAACATAGAACACATTAAATTAAATTAAATTAGTTATATAATATTAAATATTATTAGATAGTAGTACACAAGGAGTGGGACTGAGGGTTTGGTCCCAGACCAGTCCGAACCGGTTTGCCCACAGTCCACTGAGATTGAGAAGGTAGCTGGACCGTGAACTGGGATGTTCTGAGACTGCTCCGAACTGGGACTGATAGTCCTATCAGACCGGTCCAGGTTCAGTCTGGTCTGCGGTCTTTTCCAGTTTGGTGGACTGGACTTTAAAACTCTAAAGGTACATAGAGTATGCAATCACTATCCATCTAATCTGCGGAGTACATAGATACAAATAGAGTGACACATGCACATGCGTCAAGTGGATCCTGTGATCATGTCAGTGGCGACCTCGCTGCTGAGGCACTGTGACCATGGGTGCACCTTGCTTAAAAATAATTTACCAAAAAAGGATAGAGGAAAGAAAGGGAAGAGAGAGGTTATCTCATCCTATCATCACATCACAAATTCATATTGGCTATTATACATTGGCTGTTTCACAAGGGGCACAACAGATTGTTCCATAAGAGAAAATAACCATGCAATGATGAAAGCAAATTATTTTTCTCTGAATCTCCACCATCTGGCCTATTTTTCTCCTGGATAAAATTAAATTATGTCAACTGGCACCAGCAGTATTGACACATGAAATCCTCAACTGATACCATAGATACATATGTCATATTTCAACCCAGAGATCAGAGTCATGACAAATGGATGCAATTATGTGCAAAATTACTAGGATATGTATATTGCTGGTGCTAGCAGTATTTCTTACCAGAGGTGAAACAGTAAATATCTTGGGTCTGACATACACTGAAGTCATCAATGAATGTATATTTGTCAATCCACCAAGTAGACTGTAAAAGAATGTGGATGCAATGTAGACTATGCTGCAAGTGAACAATGCACAAGTATTATGTAATGGCAAGATACTTGTTATGATTACAAATCCTAGCAGTTGCTACAATTACGGGTCGGAATCTGAGCAGCTATGCTTACAAATCCTAGCAGCTGCTAGGTGCACCCATGGTCACAGCCCCGCTGCTGATGCAGCTCGGTCGTGTATCACATGATCACATGCGTCACGGGATGGATAGGAATTTTTGAAACCCAGATAGAGGGGAGCAAGCTCCCCAATAAACATTATCTGGTATATAAGACCTTGCTTCCACGAGCTTCCCCTTCCTCTGGGGTGTCACTTCCCCCAATATATTAAGTTAGTTATTACATACACATAGTACATGAGTAATCAAAAGGCTGTCAGCACTCATCTGAGTGCCAAAACCATTAGTTAAATGTATGTAACAAATGCAAGGCCCTGACAATGATGGCAACAACACTATGTTGTCACCATCATTGTCGGGGCCTATGCAGGAGGTGTTACACAACAGGAGATGGGGGTCTACCCATACCCGCGGTGACCTGTGACTTGTGACCCGTGGGTTGTGGGTACAGGTAGACATGGGTACGGGTATGGGTAGACATGGGTATGAGTATGGGTACACCCAAAAGTACCTGCAGGTTACCCATGCACTTCCCTATCTATCAGAATCTGCTCCAATGAAAGAAATGGCATTCCTAAGATAATGGGGAATGGTAGCCCCTTCTTTACTTTCATCTTATGTACCCCTGATGTCCATAATCCCTGTTCAGAGCTGAGATCTAGTTTGACATACTCCTTGGAGACAAGTGGCAGCATCAATAAGGAGGACATGTTGTTCTCCTTGGCAGGGAGATGATATTATCAGAGGCCGAGTTTTTCAACACACTCCAGGCTAATCACTGTGCAGGCTGATTCAACGTCAATTAGTGGTTGGACTGGCATGGTGTCATGAGTACAATTTTCACTATCTTTTCCAAGATAATTAATACTATCTAGTTACGCATTTCCCTTTATTTACATTTGTTGAGGTTATTATAGAGTTAGTGGACACACGGTAAACACATGGCGTCCATACATCATGCACGCCGCATGACTCAAGCATGGTCATCACGCCTCATGTAGCACATGCGGTTACCTCATTGTTAGCTCATGTACTTTAGTATTTAAACTGTTAATATTATGCCTAGAGACTCTAATCGAGTTCTCTTAGGTATTACCCACTAAACGTGTGGTGACGCCTCTGACTATAAGATTATCTTCCTCCTTTGTGTTGGGTTTAACTGTGAGAGCCAGCACTAGACCATTGTGTTTAGTGTTGTCCTAACACATGGGGAATTCAGAGATGAGGGGGCCAGTAGCAAAGAGGTTGGTGTATAATTGTGGGACAGTGAGGGACATTGATTGGGGAAGGGATGCATGAGTCTGTTTCAGCATCCAAGATGTGTCCAGTTGCCATTGCGACATTCTGGGCTGGCACTGTGAGGGTCATGTAAGTTGCCAGGTCAGGCCATGAGTTAGTTGCAATCATTGGACAGTTGGTGAAGGTGTGCCTGACATTGAGCTTCCTGCACCAGGTGCATCCATTGTGGTCATGGATGAGGGTTCTCTTGGCCTCAGTGAGGGCTGGGAGGCAAATTCTCTTGGCCTTCTTAGTTTGGCTGGTGGGGATAGAGGTAGAGGCACCAGAGGTCAATGGTGCATCTGTGAGGCAGGAGAGGAGATCCTTTTTTTCACCTCAACGCACAGTGTGGGCGGCAGCTGAGGTGTCAATCATCCTCTGGGTCCAGGCATCTTCAGCCTGCATACAGTATCCCATTGCTTAACCTCAAAGACCCAGATAGCGAGATCAGTGGTTAGGACTGGTTCAAGGCTTAGATTGAGCATCAGGTCTGGGTGTAGGTTGGATTGGAGTTGGACCTTGAGCTGGTCCATGGTGAGTGCTTTTCTTGGCACTGAGGTGGTGAGGATTGCATTGAGGTTCTCAACCTCTATTTTCCAATCCATAAACTCCTGGTTGCCTTGGGTTGAGGAGAGGATGGTTTTGAGGATGTCATGGGGCCAGTTCTTCTTGAGGGCCAGTTGGTCCAGCTTGGTGAGGTACTGATCCAGGGTGAGGACATCAATCTGAGTTTGATCAGCCTGATACCAAGAAACAAGGTGTGGCTCAAACATCCCCTCAGCAACATAACTGACAACTTCAGTGCTGGTCTTCCTTCCTGCCATGCTTCTTGTATCATTTGCATGTGAGGGTCCACGACTGCATGGTGAGTGGGGTGATTCTGCTAGCTGTGAGCATCTGGCATTCCTTCATCTTCATGACCTTGACTTCAGCAAGGGGTTGTGAGGTTGGTCACATGGCAATTCGGGCAGCAGGTAAGGTGGCTTGGTAGATGCAATGGGAGGTGGCTGTGGTAGGTGCACTTTTGAGATGAGTCAGTACTGGTGGATGGAGACAGGGGCTGTTAAGGCAGAGCCTCAACTACTCAGTACAAGTTATCAAGTTTGTTAATGACAAGGCTTTCATCACTAAGTTAAATCACACTAAGATGGAGGCTTTCTGCTTAGGTCGAGTTCATGTCAAATGAGCAGTTAAGGTAATAAATTGCCTAGGTCAAGCTGAAGAGCCTTGACCATTACTACTACAGCTTGGATAGCTACGAGTATCTAGCTAATCGTCCAATAGTGACTTGACAAGTACTACTTGCTGCGCGTGCAGCGATATAGCTGTTACTATACTACAGAAGGCTGTATCTACTATAGAGTAAGTGGCTGCGCTTGTTGCTGCGCTACAAACAGAGTGTATATGGGCACTGCCCGATGAGTCAGAACCTGCTAAGTATGAGAAAGGAAATAGAGAAAATAAAAGAGAAAGAGAAATCATAACATCACCCCCCTTCTATCGTCAAAGTTTCCGACTTTGATTCCTTCAGATTCTGTCCACTGTCGACTGAGAGCAGTTCAGCGCTCAATAGAGCCAGAGTTGGTAGTCTTCAGGTTGCTCAATTGGGATTGGGGGAGGAGAGTGGTTTGGTCAGTGGGGGATGTAGGTGTTGGTGGGGAGCAACATGGGTTCCAATGGGATGAGTACGGGGTCTTCTTCATCTAGCACAGAAGTGGGATGGGGTGGTGGTGTCATTGGGCAGATGGTATTGACAAAATAAAGACCTCTATTGGTCTGGGCAGCTCGTTTGGTGGAGTGGATGGAGTGGTAAGTGAGGAAGAAAAAGATCAACCAGCAAGTGACAAAGAAAAGATGGTCACAACAATAATGTTTGAGGTTTGCATAATGGGTGAATTCTGCTGTCGAACTAGTGTTTTTCTTCGTCTCTTTAATACTGGTGAAAACCAGGGTCAGGTTCTCCTGTGACATTAGCCCAAGCATCTCCATCAAGGGTCACTAAGAATTTGGTGGCCAGTTCCTGATCAGATCTGTCGTCAATGGGGATCTGTTGTAGTGGAGTGTTATGGTATCGGGGAGGGGGTCAGTTCGGGTTCAGTTTGCAATCATGAGAATAGTGTCCTAGTCCTCTCTTCCTACAGTGGAAGCATTGATAGAGGTGGCAGTAAGAGGCGAAGTGCCCCTGTCCCTTGCATTTGAAGCAAAATTCTCCACACATATGCAGCGGTACTTCCAAGCTAGGCTGGGTGGAAGAGAGTGGCATTGTTGGGATGATGGGAGGGGTGGGCTTCGGGGTGGGCTACATGAAGGTTGATATGCACTGCCAGACACTTTGCGGGCTGACAGTCTGTGAGTGGGAAAGGTCGCGGATCCAGAGGGGGATGGTTTGCTTCGAGAGTGAGATGGACCGGCAGATCAACTTGTGGACTTCTTTGCTATTTTGGGTCGGGGGCAGCTGGTGGACAGGACAGGAGGGTCATACCGGTTTCTGTACTCGCTAGCTGCAGAATCTAACCCTTTCTCCAACATCTGACATAGCATGCTGTGGGCTAATCGATTCAGGCTGGTGATGCTTTCAAGGAGGAGATCGTATTGTCTAAGGGGTTCTTCGAGGTCGTCGTTAAGGAGGTCACGAATGAGTCCAGCCTGGTTTACGGGGTCAGAGAGGTAGTCCTGTGTGAACTGAGCGAGAGGGGGAGGAACAGGGAGAGGTCAAGTGCCGGTGGAGATCGAGGTATACATGATATGTTCTGAGTGATGGTTGCAGTTTGGTTTGCTGATTGGTTTAAAGGTGTTTCTTCTCCTTATATGCTTTAAGGAGGTCTGCAGCATTTCCCAAATTGTCCATAGGTTCCCAGGTGTTTTCTGACATGGGGTAGCCTAGCCACTTCACTAAGAACACATGTCCTCGTCCATGCTTTTTGTGCATGATGATCGCCTCTACTTCATGCTCCTCTTGGCCTCCAATAAGATCAGGCGGTGACCTCAGGTAATTGGGCCCATGGGCATCTGTTTCACAATAAGAAGTCAGAAGGGTGGCATGGAACACCAGGTGGATCCTCCACTGATGAGGAAGTTTCAGTTTGTAAGAGAGCGGTGACAGTACTTCCTTAATAGGGAAGGGTCCTTCTCTTTTAGGGGAGATCTTCCTCATGATGTCTGTCAGTTTCAGGTTTCGTGAGTCCAACCAGACCTTCTGTCCTTTCTCGAATGGGGAGAACTTTCTCATGACCCGTTCTGCCATGATCTGTCAAGCCAGCTCGTGCGCTGCCAACACTTCTGTTCATGCTTTTAATAACTGGATGAAGCGTTTTTCTGCTGTGGGTACATTGCTCTTTTGATATGCCACCGGTATAGCCCTTGGTTTGTAGCCCATCATTAAATAAAATGGGGAGTGTTTCACCACCGAATGTGTCCTCTGGTTATGTGCGAATTCTGCTGTGGACAGAAACTGCCTCCATGTTTCAGGGTTGTTGGTGCTGAACATCCGAAGATAGACCTCGACCTCTTGGTTCACCTGTTCTGTTTCTCCATCAGTCTGAGGATGAAATGCGGTACTCATCGACAGTTTAATCCCAAGGAGTTTTCTGAGCTCTTTTTAGAGTTTCAAAGAGAATCAAGGGTCTCGATCAGAAATATTTCTGTCTGGTAGTCCAAATCTGGTATAGACGTTCTTTAGATATGCGTCTGCTGCCCCTAATGCATCAATCGTTTTGTTGCAAGGGATTAAAATTACCCCCTTTGTAAGACCATGGTCTACCACAACCATGATGGAATCAAATCTGTCAGAAATGGGTAAGTCTGTGATGAAGTCTGTCGTGACTAGCGTGAAAGGATGTGTCGCCGTGCTTTTGATTGGCATCAGAGGCGGTGTCGCTGGGTGTGTGTTGACCTTCATCTGTTGGCATTTTGCGCAGCCTTCTACCCATTTCTTGATCAACGTCGTCATTCCTGGCCACCAGTAGTCTCGTCGAATAAGTTCAATTGTTTGGTATTATCCTGGGTGTCTGAGAGGTAACAAGTTGTGATACTGTTCGATAATCCGCTTTTTCAGATCAGCGTTTGGCGGGACATAGCATCAATTTTTAAAGAATAAGACATTATCTTTAATTTCCCAATCAGTCAGATCAGATTTGATCACAGGTGTTCTGTTGGTTTTCAGTGCCTTGATTGCATCAGCAACCAGTTCATCCTTCATTGTGGCTTGGACAAGTGCTGTCTGCATCTCTGTGTCGATGACGTTGATGAAGACATTCTCTGGAAGGAGTATGATGTTTTCGTTATCATTTTCTACTCCTTTGCTCCAGTCTTCTCGTTGAGAGAGAGCATCAGATTGAATCATCTGTGATCTGGGGACATGTAGTAATTTTAGCTCAACTTCTGATAGGAACAGACTCCACCAGGCCTGTCTTCAGTTCAGCTTCTGAGCAGTCCTGAAGTATGTCAGGTTCTTGTGATTGGACAAGATCGTAATGGGGTGTGGACTTTCTTGGAGGTAATGCCTCCATGTTTCTAGTGCGCGAATGATTCCAAGGAGTTCTCAGTCGTGGATCTTGTAGTTCCTTTGTGTCGCATCGAGGGAGTGGGAAATATAACCACATGGGTGCCATTCTCCATCTGTCCCTTGTTGCCGTTGAAACGGGTGGTGTGTGTCTAACACCAAGATCCTATATCCTAACCAACACAAAACACACACACCAATGCACTGTCTGAATGGTTGCGAGTGGGCCCAAAGAGTTCCCTTGCAGAACTAATTGCCAAGCCTTTAGTCCCTAAGATTCCTTCCTAAGCTCGACTCTTCCTTAGAATATTCTTGATATCCTTAGATCCTTCCTAAGATCTTTCCTAATGTCTTTCCGTAATCCCGTTGATTTCCTACAAGTTTCCTAAGCTTCCCCAAAGCCTTGTTCCTATGTCCTTTAGAATTCCTAATCCTTAGTCCAAATCCTTGACCTTGTGCCTCAGTTTCCCAATCTTCGACCCTAAATCTGAAGATCCTAAACTTTGTTCCTTTATTCCTTAGATCCTTGGTTTCCTAATCCTTTATCCTTAGTAAGCTTGACAAGCCCAATGTTGTCTACAGCACAGAGCTTTCAACAACTTCAATGCGCAAGGGAGAAGCATCCCACGCCCGATTTCCTATGTCCTAGTCCTTGGTTTCGAGTCTTTAGCACAACTTCTCTGCTGTGCAGCTACACTACCCTTAGTATTTGTACAAATACAAAATATGAAATAGATAATGAAGCTGTCCTTTATATGGTATGTTGGAAATAGCTCGGTGGAGCTACCCTAGAAGATAGAATCACATCGCGATGGGGTGATATTGCCCCGTCCAAATGGTCTGTTAAATAAGATAGAAAAATGGTATAAAAGGAAATCTCGCCGACTTATGTTAGATATCGCCCTCTATTGCTTGGCCTTCACCTCCTATGGCGTTCTGCCCCACCATCAATCAGGTACGATGTCGATCTTTTGATCTTGATGCTTGATTTTCTAAGCTGATCCGCTGTTGCTATGGACTCCTAAGGTGTCGGTTGGGTGGCTGTGCCTGTCCACCCTGATCCATCGATTAATTTGTACATTGCATCAACACCTGGCATCAAAATGGCTGGGGATCAGATGCTCAATGTGCGCTCAACGCTTCCTAAGTCCCACAGTCCTGCTTCCCCATACTCAAGCTTGTCCTTTGGTGCTCAAGTATTCTGTGAGTTCCTATCTGTTCTTGAGAATTTTCCTAAGCTTTTCTCGACCATTCTCCAGCGATCGCCGCTTAGAATTTCCTAAGGTGCATCACCGTAACACAGCACTGGTTGCAAATTTTGAAGCGTTGGATTCAATGGTAAAGGGTTGCTCCAGGTTTGGCATCTGTATCGGTGCCTGTGCAAACTTTGCTTTTAGCGCATCAAAAGACTGTTGACATGCCATTGTCCATTCGAATTTGACGTCTTTTCAGGTAAGGTCATTCAGGGGTCTTGCTAGTTCAGCAAATCTCCCAATGAATCTTCGATAGAAGTTTCGGAAGCCTACAAAGGATCGTACTCCTTTGACGTTAGTCAGTGCTGGCCAGTCTTTGATTCCAGCTAGTTTCATCAGGTCCATCAATATCTGATCTGGTTTGACAATTAACCCGAGGAATTCGACTTCTTGCACATCAAATTTGCATTTTTCCGGTTTCAGGTACAAGTCATGTTCTTTGAGTCGTTGTAAGACCCATCTGGTCTGTTCCTGATGTTCCTTGAGATCTTTTGAGAAGATAAGGATATTGTCCATGTAAATGACTATCCATCCTTCGTCAATCATGTCCTTGAAAATCTCATTCATCATTGCTTGGAATGTAGCAGGAGAGTTGCATAATCTGAAGAACATCACCATTGGTTCAAACAGTCCTTTGTTCATTTTAAAGGCTGCTTTCCATTGGTCACCCTCTTTGATCTGAATGTTGTGATATCCCCATTGAATGTTGAGTTTTGTGAACCATTGCACTCCCTTGAGTTTGTCAAGAAGGTTGCTGACCAGCGGGAGGGGGTAGGTGTTCTTAACTGTTCCGCCGTTCAGGTAACAATAGTCTTGACATGGTCAGAGGGCTTCTGAGTCCTTCTTTGCTACAAAGAAGAAAGGGGAGGCCATTGGGGATTTTGATGGATGAATGTATCCTTTCTTGAGATTTTCTTCAAGAAAGTTGTCCATCTTGGTCTGTTCAGTTGGTGAGAGTGGATAGACCTTGCAATCTTTTGGTACGAAATTGGCTTTCAGATTGATGGCATGGTCCCATGGCTTGGATTTGGGGAATTGTTCGGAAGCTACTTTTTCAAACACCCATTTGTAGTCTCGATAATGTTCTGGTAGTAGATCATCAAGAGTTTTGGCTTTTTCTGGGTTATCTGTTTGATCACTGTGAGTGAGTTTCTGTGAGATAGAAGTCTTCACTCTTATCCAAATTCCCTGTCCGAAGCAGAAGCGTGGGGTGGTCAACAAGGAGAGGACTCTGGATATCCTTGCCATTTTCCTGGAGTAGGAATATTTTGGCATTTTGTACTCTTGGGTGAGAGGAGCTTCTGCAACATTGTTGGGATCAAAAATTCCTAAGACGGGTTCTCCTTTGACATAGGCAATGACGAGATCTTCTTTTTCTAGTTGGGTCTCGTCTCGAAGTGGAATGTCTTCTTTAGGAGGGTCGGGAATTTGTTCCATGATCGGTTTGTCTTCCAGTTCAGGGGTCATGCAGGAGGTGATGATGTGGTCTTCTTCCTGTACTTTTTCCGTGATCCATTGTCCAAATGCTGTTTTTTCCATCATTTCCCTGGTTTTGGCCACGATTCTTTAGATGCGAGTGAATCATTCTTCAGGGAAGGTAAGGGTGCCATGTTTCCAATCAATGTGGGGGTTTTCTTTTTGGAGCCAGGGTAGTCCAAGGATTACCAATTCCTTTCCTAGACCAGTTACCAAATATCTCCCCTTCGTCTGCTTATCTCCGGCAGTTAATCGGGTGGTGGTGGAGTGGGTTGTGCCATCTTTGTTCAGGGTGCCATCAGCATTCCAGGTTTTGATTGGTTTCGAAAAGGGTGTCATTCGTAGTCTGCGGCTGTGCGCGAAGTCTCGATCGATAAATGTTTCTGCAGCTCCTGAATTGAGGAGTGCTTCGGCTTTGACAATTCCAGTCTCTGTTCCTAGTTTAATGGGGATGAGCATAGATTGTTTTCCCATATCAGCTACTAGTACAGAGGAGACCGATAACTCAGCAGGGTCTGATGTTGTTCCAGTCCACTTCTTTAAAAACCCTTGTCTTCAAGGATTGCAAGGGCTTTCTCCCTTTCTTCTTCGTCTAATTCTGCCATCATGGAGCAGAGGTTCTTGTAGAGCCCTTCTCCAGTCTTCTTCTGCCAGGGTTTTGGGGAGGAAGTGGTGGCAATGATGCCGTCTTTTCTGTGATCTCCGGAGCAGTGCCCAGGCTTGTGACAAATGAAGCATAACCCCTTTCTCATGTGCTCCATGCATTCTGAGCTGGATAGGCGATTGAGGTTGAAGCCTGGTTCGCGTTTGATGGTGGTGGAGGGTGCAGGCTGGGCGGCGCATGCTTTTCCAGTAATGGCTCGTGCTCTCTTCCATTGCCCATCATACTTTGCGGCGGCTTTCCTCATGTTCTCGAGGGTGACTGGGACTGTCTCCATGTTGTAGATGCTCTCTACAAGTTTAGGGTTCAGTCTGTAAATGAAATATTCAATGAGGGGAATATCTTCAAGTACTCCCAATCTCCCTTTCAGGATTCTAAACTGCGAGATGTAGTCTTTGACATCTCCAGTCTGTTTCAGGGTTTTGAGCCCATGTCGTGCGTCTCCGGTGTCGTTGACTGGTGAGAATGCATCTTGGATTTCTTGTTTGAAGACCATCCAAGTCCCCCATGGGGTGGTCTGCCCTTCTTTCACTTCTGCCCAACCTGCTGCGGTTCCTCCATTCATAAAGGAGAGGGCAAAGGTGATCTTCTTGTCATCGGTGTCATAGATGTCAGGGTTTGCTTTTAAATAAAGCGAAACTTGAGAGAGGGACCTGTTCGTCTTGGTTCGCTCTCCATGGAAGTCAGTGGGGGCATGGATCTTTATTTCTTTTGGGGTTTATGTGGCCATGTCAGTGGACATGAAGGAGAATGGATCGGGGTGTTCTTCTTTGTCAGGGTCTGTGTCTGAGTTGGATGATTCGAATTCCTCATTATCAATATAGCGAGCAGGTTTAGCGATGGTTCTCTGGGTAAACCAGTGTTTGGAGGGTTTGGAGTAACATACTAATCATCCCTTGTGTCAATACCACAAGGAGTCGGGTTCAGGGGTAGCACTATGAGGTGGGCAGTCAGGTGATTGTCTGGTTGATCATCGAGATAAAGTGTCTGCTCTTGAGGAAGAGGATGTTGTGGATCAGCTTGACCTTTTGTTGAGGTGAGGCCTTAACTACTCAGTTCAAGTTATTGAGTTTATTAATGACAAGGCTTTTGTCGTTAAGTTAAATCACACTAAGACGGAGGCTTTCCGCTTAGGTTACTATACTACAGAAGGCTGTATCTACTATAGAGTAAGCGGCTGTGCTTGTTGCTGCACTACAAACAGAGTGTCTATGGGCGCTGCCCGATGAGTCAGAACCTGCTAAGTATGAGAAAGGAAATAGAGAAAAGAAAAGAGATCATAACAGAGGCAGAGATGCCAGGCTGTTTGGCTTGGGGCATCAGTGCATGTCCATTAGTATCTGTAGTTTTGCAAGTTGGCCAGGGTCCTGCAACTTTCTTCTCGCAATCCTGGTGAGGAGTTTAATCGAGGTAGACGGTTGCCAAGACAGTGTGAGTTTGTCAGGTATTGAAGGACACAGTTGGTGTCAAAAAAAAAAAGTGAAAGGCTGCCTGGTTAGGTAGCCTCACTAAGTCAGATGGTAAGACAGGATCATGTTATCTTTGTTGCACAAGGTGAAGAGTCAGTCTAAGGTACATAAGAAGGTTTGTAAATAACTATACCTTTGTTGCACAAGGCAAAGAGTGGGGCAACAAAGGAAAAAAAAGTGGAGGTTTGAAACTGTGTTGGAAAGTGGCTGCATTGGTTGTAAGTGTCATATCCCATGCAAGCCTGCGACGGATCTCCGGCGGATCACCAATGGAGCTGCTGTCATATCAAAAAGACTATTTCAAATTGTATTTCAAATTACTCCTGTTTTGTTTATATCACATATCTATCATTGCTGATCATCTTACTTACTGCACACTCGGTGCTCCGCTGATCCCGCCGCAGTTACCCCAGTTACTTACTTACTATAAAACTTAGTATAACGTCACTTGTAACTTCAGTTTGATAATTGCATTGTTATCTCCACAACTCTCTCACTTCTAAGTCCTCGCTCTCTCTTAACTTCCGGAACTCTGCAGGACCTCTGCTCTCATTACCATCACCTTGTAAATTAGACATTGGGCATAGAGAAGAGCGCAATCCCTTTTAGATTGAAGCCAAGTCCAGTGCTGCCACGGAACTCCGTCAGAACTCTGTCGTAACCCCGCCCTATGAGATCAGTTCATAACAGTAAGTTGATATATGAGTTTGCTGATGTTTGCTGATGTTCATGGTGGATGTGTACCCATTGTAGGTATCAATGTTTGTTGATGTTCGCTGATGTTCATGGTGGCTGTGCATGTTTGTGTCATGAGTCTGGCCTCAGGCTTACAAGAATCCACTCAGCGAACCAAACCTCGCTGTTCTGCAGATGACGGGGCCAAAACTCCCCGTCCAAGGTCCAAATCCCAAGCGCAAAGCATTGGCCCCCTATTGACTTCAAGCATTCCTGTGGATGACACCAATGCCACCCCCAGGACACGATCAAAGACCTGGGCACTCACTGCCATCCCTGCTGCTCCTGTCTCTACCGATGACACCACCATGGCGCCTTCTCTAGGGGATGTTACATATCCATCCCCGATCTTGGTCAGGTCCCCTCACAGTACATATACCTGGTCACTGGTCAGGGGAAAGAGGTTTTGAGTGGGATTCACTTACAGGCTGGCAAGTCTGACGATGATGTGGGAGCTGACCACCAGGAACCCGTTCTTCAACAGTTGCAGCAGGCCAATCGGGAACTGCAAGCACAGGTGACGACGGTAGAAGGTGAACTCGAGGCATTCAAGGACATTCCCCGCCCAGCTGCTATGGACTTAATAAAGCTGCCATTTCACATGCCGAAGAACAGTTAACTTATCTGGTCCACTTGCCAACAGACCAATGTACACCACTGCCCACCAACCTATATTACTGATTGGTGACACTATGGAGACTCCATCCAGACCCTTTCCAAGAGTCTGAATGTCATACGATTTTGCCCTATGTTGTTACAGACTATCGTTGTAAAGGGGTACATCATTTTTCTTACATATCTGATCCCCTTTCTGGCTCGTCCCCTCACTCACCAAACACTGCCCATATTCCTATATGTAGTTCTACCTCATCTTGTTCTCTTACTTATGATTCGCCCTTGCTACCTATGACTTATCTTAGCTTGTCAGGCAGCCCCTGTATCATGTACAACAGACTGCAGTAGATAGCTATGTGATCCTCATCATTACCTCATGTACTTACTACCCCAAGTAGGTACTCTGACTCTCTTACTTGACACAGAGTAGATACCCATCAAGCGGACCGCAGTGGACCCAAGTAAACACAGCTTACTTGGTGTATTATAAAGGTTGTGGTAGATACTCAGTCAAGCTCCAGATTGACCTCACTTTAAGGACAATAAAACCTTAACTGCTCTACAAACGAACTTGAATCAACTGAACAATCTCTTCATCAATCACACTTGATACTTGAACTGAGTAGTTGAGGTCAAAACCTTAACATATGTTGCCTTTTACTGCTGTGCAAAAAAGGTCGAATATATTACTGATGTAGCGTAGACTTGTAACTGCAACAAAGATAACATTGTCAAGCGAAGTACCGATCCTAGTGTGGCCTCCCCTGGTGCATCAGTACTGATTAGTGGCACTGACACTGCACAAACTATTCACCATCACTGCCGCTTTAATGCTGTTGACCCTCCCGGCTGGTATTACTGCAGGTCATTTTCACCGCAGTTGAACCTTGCTACTGTTCTACCTCACTCCCGGCTGGTATCACTGCCTAGTCTTACTGCCAGTCGGTCTCACTGCTGTCCTACCTCACTGCCTTCCCACTTAATACTGGTCTGTGTCACTGCCGGTCATTATCACTGCCGGTGTAGCCATGCACCATGATCACAGTAGACATAGAGTAGACATCATGTGATCATGTTGATATCTGCATGTGTAGACACTGTAGCACAGCATTCCATCCTTGCCTTTCAATGTGTCTGATCATGTCTGAGCATTCCGTGGTCTCCCCTGTCTGTGTTTAGCTAGAGACTGCACGTCTCCACCAGTCGGTCTCACTGCCGGTCAGTCTCACTGCTGTCCTACACTGTCGTCCCACTTCATACTGGTCAGTATCACTGCCATCCTACCTCACTGCTGGTTGGTCATACTGCCGGTTGGTCTCACCGCCATCCTACCTCACTGCTGTCCCACTTCATACTGGTCATTATCATTGCCGGTCGGTCTCACTGCTGGTCAGTCTGAGCCATGCCACGTCACTTCCAGTGGGTTCCTGTTCCAAAGCTCATAGACCCTGTTCTTGTATCCCATTCCCATACCATCATCCTGAAGGATGTCCAGAATAGAATGATCATAGTCTACTGCCTCCAGCAGCTCACACCTGGGCCCATCCATTGCCCATGGTCTACTGTCTCCAGTAGCTAGACTATGGGCCCATCCATCACCCATGGTCTACTGTCTCCAGTAGCTAGACCATGGGCCCATCCATCACCCATGGTATACTGCCTCCAGCAGCTCACACCTGGGCCCATCCATCACCCATGGTCTACTGTCTCCAGTAGCTAGACCATGGGCCCATCCATCACCCATGGTCTACTGCCTCCAGCAGCTCACACCTGGGCCCACCCATCATCAATGGTCTCACTCACTCAGTCACATCACAATGGGCCCACCTTATTCACATGGTGTATCCCATTAACATGGGCCCACCCTTATCCTATGGTCTATCACACAAGATGGGCCCATCTTAGCTGGACCATACTACATGGGCCAAAAGCCACCATTAAATGCTCCATATGCAATGGGTCAAATACACTGAAGGCCCTGTCACGTTTGGGTCTTGAGGCGGCCACTGTCCCACCTGCTGCTGGTTCTGTTGAGGTGCTTATTGCCCCTGCTTCTGGGATTGTGGTTGTTGCTGTGGTGTCCAGTGCCTTCCTTGTATTCCTTGAGGCGGCACAACAATTTGTGCCCCCTGCACAGACAGTTTCCAGGATCCACCCATGTCTTGTCCAAACAACCTCTCCTCGGCATGTGCTTGGCACCACTGATGGTCCATCCTCATAGCTTGGGTGTACCACTGGTTAATGGTCACTGGCCTGTTCTCGAGATTGTTGAGGCACTCCTGCAGCCCCTTGTTCAACAACCACTTGAATTCATATATTAGCGGTGTTTCCATGTAGCTGGATTCATGCACAGCAATCTTGAAATCCTGCACATGCTCATCAGCTGTCTTCTCGCCCTGGACCATTGTGGTGATTTGGAACACTTTGGTGTCCTGGATGTTGGGGTCTCCAAAGGATTCATGGATGGACCCCATCAGCTCTTCTGCAGATGCGAAGGGTGGTTCTCCACACATCATCTCCTTCACAGCAACCTCACGCCATTGGGCCACAGTGCCTCCTTGTAAGTATGAGAGGATCCAGACAATCTTGGCATCCTCATTTCAAAATTCATCAGGGTGTCCCCACATGTACATGTAGACTGTGGTCTTGAAGCTATCAAGCTCCGCAGCTTTGCCTGAGAATGGGAGTGGGCATGCTGCTTTTGGCATGTGCCTCCCTCTGTCTGAGTCATTGGAAACAGCTGGTCTGTCTGTCTGCTGCTTCTCCTCCATCAGTGCTTCCATGAGTAGGTCACACTCTTCCCAAGTTGCTCTCAGCTGCACCTGCAGTGAGGTCTCAGGTTCCAAGTCAGTTGGGTCAGGGATGGGGGCCAGGTCATCAAGGTTCAGGTTACCAAGTTCCTGTAGCTTGCCCATTGTTTGTGGAGAAAGGAGGGGTAAGGATAAAGGTGTCAGTGGGGTGGAAGTGTGTGTAGATGTGGTGAGATTGGAGAAGACAATAGTCCTCTGTTATGGGCATATGACCCTGTCTTGCAACTTGAGGGGAAAGGGAACAGGTAAGGTCAAGAGCTCTTGTGTGATGATAGAGCCACAGTCAATCATACCACATGCACGCTCCCAGAACAGTCAGGTAGTGTCCCACAATGGTCTGTGTCAAGTGGCTCTCAAGCCGGTTGAGGGGTTGTTAAATTGGGTTGCACCCAGAAGAATGGTCACTAAGACTGTTCAATGGCTGATGCCAGAGGAATGGGGAGTGTGGTTGAGGGGAGAGGTGTTGTGAGTGAAGTAAAGGTAACAGGGCTAATACTTTAACAAAGCAGCACCTGTGTGCAAGTTGATTCAAGCAAGGCTCAAAGATTGAAGAACGAAGTAAGAGAAAGAGTAAGAGATAAGAGCGGAGGGGTTGTCAAAGGGAGTCGTGTTCTTCTGTTAAGATATCACCAATACCCTAAGGCAAAGATGACAGCTCCCACAAAACAAACAAAAACAAATGAAAAGAGATAGCCTAGTAGTCAAAGGCGGTCACACTAGTACTGGTGGATAACCCAAGAGAACATGACTAGTGTTCCTTGGTGATATATTAATGTTTATATACTATACCACATGTGGTAACCATGTGTAGTCCAAGCCTAAGCTGTGAGGTGCTGCACCCACGTGTCGGCCTCATGTGCACTGCCTTGCATAGCCTCCCATGCCTTTAGCATGTGTTGTGCAGCAACATGTGTCTACTGCATGTCCGATTGTCTTCCCACCCTTGACCATGTGTTCAATCATACGGATTGTTTGCCTACCCTTAGCCTTGTGTACATAAAAGTGTCCACAGGACCAAGCAAAGGAAACTAAATAATATTAAATGTTTTATTGAGATACGAGAAAATTGTACTCCTGACAAGATCCCTAGATTAAGGAAGAATGAATCATTGAGAGAAATGCTGAGAAGGTTGCAAGTGGTGGCAAGAGCACACCTGGTCAGTGTTGCTGAGGTTGCCAGGAGAGGTATATGTAAGGGAACAAAGCCTTGGAGCCTCTCCAGCTGGGAATAGGTAGGCTGAAAGCCCCTGCCCCACTGGGTGATACAATGTGCTTTGTCTTAGTGTTGAAGAAGTTTGGTTTGGTTTGGTTTGAGGCATATTTTGCCAAACTGAGACCAAACTGTTTGGTTTCTCACAGAATATCTGAAACCAGAACCGAAACTGATTGAAACCACCCCAATCAGTTTGGTTTGGTTCAAACTCAGTCTCAAACAGTTTAGCAGCTGCTTTCCAGCTTTTTATAATCAACTTATTTTGAATAGTATGTAGGGGGGAAGCAACACCCTGGGGGAAACAGAAGTGTGTGGAAGCAAGCTATTATATACAACATAAAATTTGGTCATGTTTGGTTCTAGTGTTGCCAAAGCTTGGCTCAGCTCAGCTATGGCTCGGCTCTGATGCCCAAGCCAGTAATTTGGCTCTAGCTTGCTGAGCTGCACTGAATTGATGGCTCTAGAGCAGCTCCAGAGGGGCTCCAAGTGGCTCAGCCAATGATATTTGGATCAAAAATAGTGACATCATGTTTATCACCAGCACCACTTTTTTCAGCTCACCATTCACCACCACCACCAACCATGATGACACCGCCTCCCTCCCTCTCCATCTCCATGGGGCCTGTGGCCCTATTAAGTATTTTTATTTAACTTATCAATTTTGTTTCAAAAGTGATAAATTTTATTTTTCAGTTTGGCATTTCAACAATGATGGCCACCCCCCTCACAGTGCCCCCTCACCCTCCTATATCCTCCCCTGTCTTGTACTCCAACTCTATGGGAGCCACAGGCCCTATTGTAAGTTTTTTTTACCTTATCAATTCTTTTTTAGCTAACAAAAAAACAAAATTCAGCTTTTCTATTTGTAACAACAAACACCAGGTGTGCCGCCCCTCCTCCCCACTCAAATGGGATGTGAGGGGCCCAAAGGGGAATTGGATGGCCCCAGGGAGGTGCCGGGAGGCCTGAGGAGTGGGGTATCCGCGAGGTGCACCAAATCACACCCCCCCTATTGCCACATCACTGATGCCCCCCCTTCCCCCCACACTCCCCCCTCCTTCCCCCCTCCCTCTAGCAGCCCCAAACAGCCCCTCACACAGCCCTGCAAGCCCCTGCTTGTGGGGTGGGTGGGGGGCTTGGTTTTTGAATGGGGGGACTCCCACCTGACCTGCCACACAGCACCCGCTGCCCCAGATGACAGTGGGGTAAAGGATGACAATGGACATGATGGGGATGTGCCAGGCCACATCACCAGCCAGGGGGATGCAATGGGACCAGAGCCCTGGGGACACACTGGACATGACTGGACACGACAGGAGGCCCCAATGGGCACCAGCACCAGGAGCCCAGGGGGACATGAAGGCAGGCCCCAACAGCCCAGGGGACATGGTGGGCGGGTGCAGGAGCCCCACTAACACCACCCAGCCCAGCCTCACGAGCCACTGCTCATGGGGTGGAGCGTGGATGGGGCAATGCATCGACAAGCAGGCCACAGCCCCCATGCCAGCACCCCCAACCTGGAGCATGGGGGGAGCAATGATGCCAGCAGACAGCCCTGGGGACATGACAGGAGTGCCCAACCACCAGCGGGATGCGCCTGGATCCCAAGGGCACGACGACGAGCATGACAGCACCTGTGAGCCACTGCTCACAGGGTGGGTATGGGGTGCATGTAGGTTACTTGAGGATGGCTGGGACTGTATATTACTTTAATGTATTTTTATTTTATTCTTAATTACATGCTTTTGAGGGTTGACTCGTCTATGTGGACCTGTACCCACACAACCTGCACTATGAGACCCACATAGTAGGAAAAGCATCCCACATTTCATACCTTTAATTAGTGTAAAATGATATATTTATAGTATAGTTTTCATGTATTGATAACCCCCAAAATGGAATAAGTTTCATCAGGAGTTGGAATGAAAATCTACCTCTAAGAGAAGTGAAAAAGGAGTTTTTTTCTACCTGTAATGGATGAGTCAATTGGATGAATTCCTCCCACAGTTTGTCCCCAGTTCATCCTACACCAAATTCATCCCATGGGATGGTTTTCATCTTTATATGGGCAAAAATAACACCCCTCTACCTGGGATGAATTTCTCCTGTTTACAAATGGATTTTCAGACCATTGATAGAATAGTTTCATCATGTATCATAGTAAATTTCAAGCCACTAAAATACAAAATCTACTCACAGTCACTCGCAGCAGTAGTGGGGGGTGCTCTGTTGCCCTGGGTGTTGCATCTGGCACATCTCCCCCAGTCCCCCCACGCATCCCCCCTCCCTCATATGGTGTCCCCTGTCCCCTGGTGTCCCCCCTCCCTCCTGGTGTGGGCAGTCATGGTCTGTAGTGTCCCCCTGTCCCCTCTCGATGTGCCCCCCTCACCCCCGCCTACTGCACCCTGCCTCCGCCCTGCGAGCAGTTGCTCGCAGCAGTGGTGGGGGGTGCTCTGTTGTGCTGAGTGTTAGGCGGTTGATCGCGCCCCTGTCCCCCTCCCTTCTGTCGCGTCCCCCTGCCCCCAGGTGCATCCCGTCGTCCCTGGCGTGTCCCCTCACTCTGAGGGGTGTTCCCCTGTCCCTTATGGGCCTGGGGGCCAGTCGTTTGTCGGTGGGGGGTTGTCCCTCACTGGAGGTGGTGGGCATTGGGCAGTGAGGTGGCAGTGGTGGATGGCGGTGACATGGTGGTGCTGGTCAGTGGCCGTTGACGTGGTGGCTCTCATTGTCCTGCTCCCCTTGCATCCCCTTCGCATCTGGCGGAAAGAGGTGGAGGCAGAGTGGGTGGGTGACAGTGACGTAGTGGTGACGCGGCAGCTGGCATCGCCCCCTCTCCCTTCCCTGGCACTCCCCTGGTGCCATCCCTCATCCCATGAAGCCCCCCACCTCCCAACTAAGTGGGGAGGAGGGGCGGCGAGTCGTAGCATACAAATACAAAAAGAAAACTAATAGAAAAAGAAACATTTTTTTAGTTTTAAATAAACATGAAACATGCTTTAAATGAAAATACTTAACATGGGGCCAAGGAACCTTAACAAAGATTTACTTATCTGAAGGCGGCAACTAGCAGCTCTTGTTGGCAGTTGATGAAGTGGAGAAGGTGGTGGTGGTGAGAGGGAGAGGGAGGTGGCGGTGTTGAAGGTGCCACTGGTGGTTGATGTTGAACATTGATGTGACGTGGCATTGATGTTCAACATTAATCATGTGATGTGTTGAGGGTGGGCTGAAATGACTTTGAGTAAACAATTACAACACAGAGAAATTCAGCCTGTTGTTGTATGAAATATTGTCTGAGAGATTCCCTACAAAAACATTCCTTAGCACTGTGGGGCCCCAGCAGTATGAAAATCATACCTTATTTCATCCTTTTTTTTTTTTTTTTTTTTTTGTTTCAACATTATTTAACGTGGTGCACGGGCGCAGTCCACAGCTATCTACTACAAGAGACAGCGGGTATACGACATAAGTTGAAGGGGAGACTACAGCCCCGATAATGCACATGAGTGCGTGAAGACCAGCGTGGTGTCTGTTAGGGCAGCACGCAAGGCCGGACTACAGGCTGAGGGCGCTCGGGCGCCTCCCCGAACCAGCTCGCCGGCACTCCCAACGGCGCGTACTAACACTCCCAGCCTCCTACCCCCACTAAGCCCCTGCACAGCCCCTATTAATCGTGTGCGCCCACTGACGTGCCGGCCAGGAATGAGGATTACAGGCCTTCCCGCAGGTCGACCAACCCGCCAGCCATAAGGCCTAGCGGGGTTCGGAGCCCCTCAGTTGCCCGAGTACAGCCCCTCCTCGCTTAGCCGCCCCACGCATGGGATGGTACCCACCAGCTGGTGGGCCCCCCAACCTTGCCAGCGGCGAACCCGAGGTTCGGCGTTACCGACAGAGACATCGCAGGCTCAGAGACCGAGCGCACGTTCGGCGGCCATCAGGCGCACCAAGCCACCAGACGGGGGTCATACGCCCTGCGCGTGACCCTCATCCTGGATCCCACCCTTCCGGGGGGGCAAAGGCAAACGCACGCGGGTTCGCCTCGAGAAATTCAATGAGGTCCGCGATTTATCGTGGACCCTGCCGATGTTTCTTGCATTTCACGTGTGGGCACACACAAAGCAGATGATCCCGGTCCTGGAAGGGCCGGGGGGGGCACGAGCAGTGAGTGTCTTCACTGGGGAAGAAGCGGTTGCGGTAGCTCCCGATGGGGGCATGCGCTGTGATGCACCAACAGAGTCGGGCCGTCAATCTGCAATCGTATGCAGTTTTTTTGAGCCAAGGCCCGCAACCAGAGGTGGTGGGCGTTGCGGGGGTCTTCCGTTGGGCCCTCAGGTCCAGGAAGCTCCTCCCTCGATACTTGGGGTCCGCAAAGCGGGCCACCCAGTCTTTCTCTGCCGTTTCCTTGAAGGACGCGATCAGCCAGTTACGAGTGGCTTTGGGGGAGATCCCCAAAGGCAGTCGAAGGGACGTTGCGACGTCATGTGCTTGCTTGTGCACCGCCCACTCCAGCTTGGAGGGGACGAACCACAGGTGGATATGACGGTCCTGGCCTAATTCGAACCAGGGCCGTAGAAGGCGGCACAGCCGGAGGGTGTGCTGTTGACCCCCCGTTGGGGAGCAGTCCACCCACGCATCAGCGAGTGTGAGGGCGTCCAAGAATACTACCACCTTCTTGCATCCCGCAGCAACAGCTGCGGACACTCCAAGGTGGAGGGCTCGATGTTCGGCGTCGGTCGCTGAAGCGCGACCGAGGAACGTGGTAGCGCGGCGGACCTCTTGGTTCCCGCGGAACACAAGGGCAGCCGCCGCGGCCTGGTGGGCTGTCTTGGGCACGGACCCGTCGCAACCCACGATGAGACAGTCAGGATCGAGTCTGGCTAGAGCCAGAACGCGGTCCAAACGGCCGGGATATTCCTTACGTTTGTCCGTTCCCTTGGGGGGCGGGTGGTAGATGGAGATTCTGTCCGAGAACAGGTCTATTAGTCGCTCTCCGGGTTGGCTCTCAGGGCCGTAGGCCTGAAAGGGTTCGTTGGAGAGGGTGCAGACGGTCATCGCGTCCGCCGCAGGGGACACGATTTTCCGTCGGGCGCCGGGCGGGAGGGCCTGAAGTCCCAGCGCGTGCCGGGGGGCATCTCCCACCAGGTCCCCTTCCAAGATGGCTCGGACGGGGTGTGTGCGCGTCAAAGTGGCTGTACGAAGACAGCTCTTATCAGCCAGGCGACGCAGCACCTGTGGCATAGGCAACAGGGCGGCGAGGCACTCCATAGCCCCCACGGGGGTTGTACGGAAGCAGCCTGTGATCCAGCGTGCAGCAGTGTGCTGCATCTGGGACAGGGCTTTGACCATGCCTTTGGTACAGGTACCTCGGCAGAACCAGAGACGAAGTCCATACGTCGCCACTGGGATGACGCAGGACCTGTAGAGTAGACGCTTATTCGCCGGGGAGAGTCCCCTGGACAAATTGCCAAGCATGCGCATGGCGCTCACAGTCGTGAACGCCTTTGTGGTGTAAAACCAGACGTGCTCCTTAAAGGACAGCTTCCGGTCAAAAAAGAAGCCCAAGTATCGCCAGATCGGCTTGGGCTTGAGAGGGGTAGCCCCAGTGAAGGGGGCGACACCGAGGTCGATGGGGGGGTTGGGTGCCACCCGTGCTCTAGAGAAGTGGAAGACCTCGGACTTGGCGTGTTCCAACACCAGTCCGAGGGCCGTGAAGAGGCGGAACACCTCGTTGTAGGCATCCACAAGTTTAGGGAGGTTGTCCTCCACTCGTTTAGATTGTGCGATGAGCGTGCCATCGTCCACGTAGGATATCAAATCCGCTAGCGGCCGGGGGACGCGGGCGAAGAGGCGCATCACTGGCGCAATGTACAGCGCCAAGCAGACGGGGGGACCTTATTTCATCCAGTTATGTGAGGGGAAAATAATATATTTAGGGCATAATTTTCATCTTTGATAACACCCAGAAATGGGTTGAATTTCATCAGGAGTTCAAGTGAAAACCCCACACTTGGGGGGGGGGGGGGAGGTCTTTTCAGCCTTAGAAGGGATGAGATAATTGGATGAATCTCAGCCATATTTTGTCCAAAGTCATACCCCCCAATTCATCTAGGATAGGATGATTTTCATCTTGTTATGGGTGAAATCAATGGGATGAAATATTCATGAAAATCCATCTATTACTTAGATGGTTGAAATCCAAACTGTCATTTTAGATGAAAACTTCCCCTGCATTTCTTTCCTTTATGGAATGAAATGTCATCCCATAAATTGTTGAAAGACTTGTTATAACAAGAATGAAAATTCATCTATTAAATGGTTGAAATCCAAACTGTCATCTTAGATGAAAACCATCCCCTACATTTCATTCCTTTATGGAATGAAATTTCATCCCATTAACCTATGAAGCTTTTGTAAAATAACACATATGGATTTCATCCCTTGGATGGATGAAATATGATGGATGAAAATTCATCCCCAATTCAGCCACTTATTGTGGGAAATTCACATTTCTGCACTTAAATGGCTGAAATCACTACCATGCTAGGTCCACAGTGCTGTAGCTCATGACCTGTGGGTTGCAGGTATGGGTACAGGTAAGCTCAAAACTACCTGCCATGCCACTCCCTAGGTGGCATTGTTCTTGTGTTTCCTTTTTTTTTTTGTTTTGTCTTGTCCCATCACTCTCATTGTCGGAACATTGTCGTCGATGTCATGGGGGCCGTGGTACCATTGGTGTTAGTACAATGGAAATATCTAAAATACAATCAAAATTATGCTAGTAGGCAGCAGTGGTGTCAAGAGTGTTGGTTAGAAGGAATGCATGTCACCGTGGTGGGTGTTGCTATGGTTCTATTTTTGGCATCAGATTAACAGCTCAAGCTGCTCAGAGCCACTCAGGAGCCACAAGCCAGAAGAGCTGAGCTATAATTAAGCAGCTTGCCAAATAAAGCTCCCAAGTGGCTCAAATATAGCTTGGCTCGTCGGCTCCAAGCTGAGCCATTGGCAACACTATTTGGTTCCAGTAAACAAACATGAACATGATGTGTCAACATGACACGTGTCAATGCAAATGCAACCAAACAACATGTTGTATATATACTTGTTGCTTCTACACCTGTCCACTTCCTCTGGGGCATCACTTCCCCCATAAATTAGTTTTATAATAACATAATTAGTAAATGTAGCTAATAAATACTGTACGAAATGGTTTGTGGCCTTCATCTGAGGCCAAAACCAGTAAATAATACATTGACACGATCAATAATACAACACAGTTCAAACTGTGTTTGAAACAGTTTGCACACCTGAGGCTGAAACCACAAACCAAACTGCTTGGTTTGGCTGAGAATTTCCCAAACTGAAACCGAATTTCCAGTTTCAGTTCAGTTCAAACCAAGTTTGACTCAGTTTGAGACCAAACTTCCCCAACACTACTTTGTCTACAATGATGGCCAGCACATCCTTGTTGTTCTTGGCATTGGAGAACCACTTCCAAAACTGTTTGTGCTTGAGATACATCTCCGGAGAGCTCAAGATGCATTGATTTATGCATTCCATGAGGCTCTAGTTTATTTTAGAGGCTGGCACTGCCATGGAACCTGGAATACCCGACCTTTCCCAGTTCTGGTGTCCATGTTTCTCCATTGACCACACTAGCGGTAATCCCCCACTTTCTGAACCACCAAGCCTGAAACACCAATCTCAATACATGTTATTTCACTGAATTTGAACCCAGTTGCATCATACCTGATCCCATTGTAGTACTTTCAGAGGAGAGACTATGAGAATGATTTTATTTGGATGGAGTAGCAGGGGGAGCATGAAGGGAATGGTTTTCCCTGCACCAGTCCCTGCAATTACAACACTGTCAATGTTCAACAGTAATGCTTCTGCTACATCAAGCTGCAACTCATGTGGAGAGAACCTTGTTGAGGTAACGATGTTACGAGTGCGCTTTTCGACACGCCGACTAGTGATACGAATATAATAATATTTGAGAATGATTTTAATAAAATAGTTTGTCGTATCGCTTCTCAGAATCACGCGGGGATGGAAGGGCGCATGCAAGGAATTAATTGTCATTGTCTTAGAACACATCCGGTGCCGATTATATATTCCGGATTAATGTCTTACAGTACTTATTATCAACCCCGATCGGGTGCACGTGCCTGACCGCTCAACGAATATTATACCCTGTGGCTGTGTTGGATTCTACCAGTGGCAGATCCTAAAAGGGGTCTTTGGCCTTGGCTTGCCTATATCCCAACACTCCCCCTCAAGCGAAGGATATTCCCATAGATTCCATATGAATCTTATGAGCTTGCCTTGGTAAGGCTTTTGTTAACACGTCTGCGGTCATTTGTGCAGTTGGACAGTATTTTAAAACAATTGATTCATTTTTGATTTGATCACGAATATAATGATGCTTAATATCAAAATGTTTTGTCCTTTTGTGATAACGCGGATTTTGGGCGATTGCCAAGGCACCCAAATTATCTCCTTTAATCAAAGTTGGTTGATGTTGTGGGTAACCAATCTCTGAATAAAGATTGCGAAGCCATGTGGTCTCGCGTGCCGCATCTGATAGACAAATATATTCAGCTTCTGTAGATGAGAGGGATACAATATTTTGTTTCTTTGATCCCCAACTGATCGCGCCTCCTGCAGAAATAGACGCGTATCCAGATACTGATGTGCGATCATAATTATTTGCGAAGCTGGCATCAGAATATTGCATGAAATTGTTTTGCTCAAAATTATTCTCAGATTTAATATATTTTATTCCAAGGTCTTTTGTACCCTTGAGATATCTGAGAACACGTTTGGCAGCTGTCCAATGACACATTGATGGATTGGCCGTAAATGATGCGAGCCGATTTACGGCATACGCTATATCGGGCCTTGTAGCTACGGCAGCATACATCAAGGACCCGATCAAAGACGCATAACTTGAATTTTGATTACCGGTATCTGGTTCACCGGGCTCGAGCATTATATTTGGATCCATAGGTGTGCTTACCGGATTTGCGTCCTGTAGATTATATTTTGCTAGGATTGATTCAATATATTTAGTTTGTGCAATCTTCAGTGTCTTTTGATCGCGATCCCGGGTTATTTCAATCCCAACAATTTTACTGGGTTCACCAAGATCAGTGACCTCAAATAATTCTTTTACTTCTTCTTTAAGAAGTTTCATTGAGTGGATCGTTGTAGAAAATAATAATAAATCATCAACCCATACAGTTATTATTACTGTACCATCCAGTGTCTTTCGGATGTAGACACATGGGTCAGAATAAAGATTATTGAAACCTCGTTGTCCGAGTTTTTCATTTAATTCAATATTCCACTCACGTCCGGATTGTTTTAATCCGTATAAGGTTTTGACAAGTCGGCAAGCTCGTCCAGTATTATCATGGAATCCCTCAGGTTGCGCCATATAAATTTCTTCCTTGAGGTTTCCATTCAAATATGCACCCTTGACGTCCATTTGTTGTATTTCCCAATCTTCTTGTGTAGCCAAAGCGAGTAGCACACGAATTGTTTCAAGACGTACAACAGGGGAAAATACATCAATAAAATCCATTCCGGGTACCTGGGAACAGCCTTTTGCCACTAAACAGGCTTTGTATTTTGTTAATAATCCCTCTTTGTCGTATTTCTTTGTAAAGACCCATTTATTTTTAATAAGTTTACACTCCTCAGGTGGGTCGGTTAGTACCCATGTCTTTTTATTATGTAATTGATCTAACTCGGCTCGGATGGCTTGGTCCCATTCCGGCCACTCAGGGGACTTTTTAGCTTCCTTTAACGATTCAGGATCGTCTGAAGCGAGGTTTGCACAATTAAATGCTGCATTAATTACCTCATCCGGTGAGTATATTAGTTGATCTTCTTCGGGGTCATTGGCTAATGCCGCTAACTCCTTGTCATATATGAGGGGCGGTTCATTCAACATTTGATAATTATGCTGAACTCTGGGTCTCGTGCTTCGGCGTGAAGATGGTTCTTCTTCTGGACATTTCCTTTTTAGGTTATTTGTGGGATCATTTGTAATCGCATCATTTTCGTCCTCTTGTTGAGTTCGAATTTGTTCTCCTTCATTCTCCCCCTCAAATTGGACATCTTGGGGAAATTTATTGAAATGAAAATTTTGGGAAATAGAAATAGTCCTTTTATTAGAGTTATAATATCTAATAGCTTTAGGACCATCAACGAATCCCACAAAGATTTGTTTTTCGGATTTAGGTTCGAGTTTAGAAATATTTTGATGATCACATAAAACCCATACAGGTATCCCAAACTCTTGTAAATGGCTAACATTGGGCCATTTATCAGTCCATGCATGTTCGGGAGTTTTCCCCTTTAGGGCTCGTGTGTGTGAAATATTTCTAACATATGCGGCATAATTTATTGCCTCATGCCATAAATATTTTGGTAAGTCGCGTGCAATTATCATTGCACGTGCTAACTCAACCAATGTCCGATTAAATCTTTCTGCAACACCATTTTGTGAAGGAGAATATGGTGCAGTTGCTTCGATTTTAATCCCTTTTTCAGCACACCAAGTGATAGAGAGAACTTCCCCCATTTGGTGTAAACGGTTTTGTTGACGACGGAGATCATTGATGTGATCCGGAATATTGGTGTCGTCGCTTGCCCTAGTTGTATAGAAATTTCTCTTGGCAGCTGTAATACTTGTATGCCCTCTTATTTCGTGAATGGAGCGTAGATTATTCCACATTTCCACAGCAGTTTGTGCCTCAGTCACATGTATAATCTGTTCGTCGCTCACATTTATTTGTATAAGAGTTTGAGCCACCAAATCTCTCATCTCCCAGTTTTCACGGTCTTTGTCACCCTGAGGTTTAGCTATTTTTCCCTCAACATAATCGTAGACTTTATGTAGCTTTAGAATCCTCGTAATACGAGTTTTCCATGCCAACCAGTTCCCTTCCTTAAGGGAGTCTACTTTATTAGTTGAGAGGCCCCCCAGGTTAACATATTGATCGGATTTAATTTCCGGGAGATGGGGATCAACGGAGCAAGCTTCTTCCGGAATATGATCGTAGTCGTCGGACATTGTATGTAGGTCGGATATTGTGAGGGCTTATGATTCTGATCCGAATAATATGATAACGCGCCTAATCCCGGGCGTCAGGGCCCATAACCTGTTGAGGTAACGATGTTACGAGTGCGCTTTTCGACGCACCGACTAGTGATACGAATATAATAATATTTGAGAATGATTTTAATAAAATAGTTTGTCGTATCGCTTCTCAGAATCACGCGGGGATGGAAGGGCGCATGCAAGGAATTAATTGTCTTAGAACACATCCGGTGCCGATTATATATTCCGGATTAATGTCTTACTTATTATCAACCCCGATCGGGTGCACGTGCCTGACCGCTCAACGAATATTATACCCTGTGGCTGTGTTGGATTCTACCAGTGGCAGATCCTAAAAGGGGTCTTTGGCCTTGGCTTGCCTATATCCCAACAAACCTTGACTCACATGTGGAGAAGAGCCTGGACATGTTGCCACGCATTTGGGCAGAATTATATTTGTTTTTCTTTGTGGCACACTCATGAGCCCACTGAAGTGTTGAATAGGAAAGGGCCTATTGCACCTCATGCCATTTTTGATCAGATGGTTGAGCCACAACTCAGAGGCTGTCACATTGAGAAGAAAAGTGAGATGGAAGCATGCTTATGTGGCACATTCCTGGCTTTGTTGACATGTTTGTTGATGCGTTTTGGAGCATGTGATCATGTTGATGTGATGAGTGTGACTTGATGGTAGTGTCACGGCCCAAAGTGCACCAGATGTTGTACTATCACTTACCAAGTGTTTCACCACAATTTACTGATCATTAAAGTACACCACATCCACTAATTTATACTGATGGTATACATAGTTCAAAAGATAAGCTTCATGGCTTTGGGAAACTCTAGTTATCTCAATAAAAGGTGGGGGTGAAACAACAACAAGCCCTCATGTCAAAAAGTACCTAGTCTTTCACCACCATGTCACACAAAAGTAATGCTTTTGATGGCAGAATTCTGTGATCCGATGTTGGCATCTGACAAGCTGAAGTGTGTTTTTGTGTTGATCGAAGTTGCCCAAAATAGCACACTTGTCGGCACTTGAATTCTGTTGATGAAATGTCACAGTGAGCCAGAAAACTACAAACTGCTCTATGATCATGGTACAAATGCTCTCAGTTCATGTTTCAGCTATGATAAAAAAAAATAGGAAGGATTGGTTCATTCCTCATATCTTAATTTCAGAAATATGTGATTCACACCTCATAATATAGCTTCTACCAACCTTGACCTCAACAAAAAATCAGGGAAAAATCAGAGGAATGTTCTTAATACTTATAACCTCTCAGATAATCAATTTGAAGATGATTGGAGATGTTTTGGAGCTTGGAAAGTGTTATCAGTCTGGTGGTGAAACACTAGTACCCGTGGTAAAACACTCGGTAAGTGATAGTAGAGGAAGTTCTGCAAAACATTTTCATTCTCCGACGTGACCTCTGATCGGGAACTTCCGGCAACGTCTGGGTACTACTCTGATACGACATTTTGCACTGATATTTAGATCTACCCTTGAATATCCCACTATCTTTTGATTTAAGGTGCTAGAATTCGAGTTTTGGTATATATACATAGATATCCCCACGCAATTCTGCGGCACACATCTGAATTTTGATTCCGAGCCTCAATAAATTTGGGTGTCTCAGTGGCCGGTTGATGACTGTAGATGGTTCATCAGATTTTCTATTTCTCTTTCAAGTTCGTAGCATGCACGACAATAATACGATCGATTAGCAGTACTCCAAAAACCCCTGCAGCTTCCTCGCCGTTCTCGGGGGAAACTTGAATGCGAGTAGCTTATCACCAAAAGTTCTTACTATTCGTGTTACCCCTTCTTTGAGGCCTGTGCCAAGGCGTAAGCAAAACAAGATGTAAATGAGGGGAGAGAGTTTACCGTCTTCAATATACCCCAAGGTCTCCCCTGCACGCTCCACTTCCACCCTCATACGCTCCTGCTCTTCTCTCCCTTGTTCCCCCATCGCGGAGTTTTCATCCACAGAAAGTTGGTGTTCACTGTGCTTTCCTCGCACCTCAACACGGTAGTCCTCCACCGCCTGGAGAAACGCCAGGAGTGCCTCAAGGATACGAGGGATATCTCTCTGCACCGTACCATACATGTCCTCCGTTAGGGAGGCTGCTGTTAGGTGGGATAGGACTGGAACGGGAATGCGGTAAGGGGAAAAATCTCGAGAGTGGGGGAAGGAGCACACCATCGACAAAGACAACGTCAAGCTCTCGATTCGGTAGACACGCCTCCACGCGTCTGCTCAACCTCTCACGTGTCCACCACGTTCGGAAGTTCACAGCGAGCTCTCTCGCCTGCAGCGGGAGCCACTTCTCGGACACCGTGCGCAGAGTATTCTCCACGGTGCTGGGCGACCTTAGTATCCTCAGTGCAGCCCTGTCTTTTCTCTCCACAGCACCCTTCACTTCCGTCTTCTCCTCGGGGGAATGCAAGATACTCCGGAATAACTCAGGGACAGTCACACCCACATTCGCATTCACTGTCTCTGCTCCCTCATCCAACGCCTGCGCCAGCATACCATCCGAACCCAGGCCCTCCACCACCCTTCGTATGGGACTCTGTTTGTTTGCCCCTGTTTGGAATATTGTAGGTTTCTTGATCAACTCGACAGGTTTACCAACTTCCACGGACAGTGATGGTTGTGGTTTGATAGCCAGTACCTGTGGTGGCGGTACCGGAGGTATACCGCGGCGAAGGAGAAGTTGGTAATCTCTCCCGAGCAGGAGGAGACTCTCTCGGACGAGATGAGTCCAGAGGTGTGGGTTATGTTTCTGATCGTTGAACAGCTGCGCGCGGTGTGCAACATCTGAAGTGGAAGTAGACGATGCGAGGGAAAGGAGTTCGGTAGAGGCAAAGTAGCGGAATGTGCCTTCCGCAGCGGAGGAAGATGCGCCGGACACTAGGGAGAGGGTGGCAGGTTGGGAGGGAGGAGAAGAGGACGGCACAGTCGAGATGGGCTGCGTTATATACGCATCGAACAGTGCACTCGTAGACTCCCATACAAATGTGGTAGCAAACGCCAGGAACCATCCCCGGCAGAGCAGAGAGAAGTGGTGGAAAGGGAGAAGAAGGGTGTAGTCACCACGTGCATGGAGAAAGTGTGCGGTGAACGGGCGTAGAAGATGCGGGAGAATGGGGAGTTTGTAAAGAAACGGGAGGAACAACATCCGGAGTAGACCAAAAAGGAGAGCAGAGAAAGGAGAGATGAGTGAGCTAGACAAGAAAGAAATTGCGAGGGAGGAGATTGTGGCGAGGGAGTTGTAGGGAGTTTGACGAGGTGACTGGTTACTTTTGGGGTTAGTGCATATTTTAGCTTGGTAAATGGAAGGGATATGTACTTGGTTGGCAAGTGTGAAGCTGAACACGAAGCGGTCCAACATAATATTTCGAAGGGAGAATCCCAGTGCTACACAGAGCTGCGAGAGGATGAGGTAGAGGAGCTGGCCGTTAAGGTAGTGCGGATGTTTTCTGTACATGATCAGATGAAGGATGGAATTATGCGAGAATGACACATACTTTGATTTGACAAAAATACTCAATCGTGGGTGGCCATGAATGTCGGCCTCGTGCATATACGCCATGCCAACGTGGAGAGTCAGGACAATGATTCCAGATGAAGAATATGCCATGAAAGAGCGAGAAGTGCTGGGTTTTGCGAGTGCTGCATTCCATGAACCTGAGGGTGATGTTGCACAGGTCCGATTACCTTTGGAAAGGAGAATCAGGATTAAAGACTATTTTTGACCGGATAATAAATACATACTCGTAAGATACATTTTTCTTAGCACAACAACAGGCAGCGCCACAAACACCCAAGTAACAAGTGCGCTGGCCAGGGTCAAAGGCAAAAACGGAACCACCAAAGAACCAGTCATCCCTAACGATGATAGTCCCCCCTGATGCCATATGGACCACACCAGGGCATGCAGCCAAGACAAGAGGGCAGACCAAAGAAAAATATTGTATATCAGGCGGTGGCGGAGGACACCGCGAACAGTGGGATCGTAAAGTTGAGTTGTTGGGATATAGGCAAGCCAAGGCCAAAGACCCCTTTTAGGATCTGCCACTGGTAGAATCCAACACAGCCACAGGGTATACAGTCCTAGACCATGAAGTGGGCCACCTAAGGCCATACAGCACACAATGTGATTTTAACTGAGCCTAGGAGTGATTTGATGGGCGAAAACAATGGACAAGGATATGAGGAAGATGGTGCGTACAAGTGGTAATTTTAGAGAATGTTGTTGTTGCGCTGGGAATATTTTCCCTCGGAGACTGCCAAATCGGGAAAACCAACGATCTGGGCCATGCGTGGGAATGCACAATGTCGTCAACACCCTTCACTTCGCATCGCAATTTTGAAGGACTGGGCACATGGATGCCCTTCAAACTTTGTGGTCATGTCCAGAGATGTCAATTCTACTATATCCTATACTTTCTAGCTATCTGATTGTTTTCCCCGCCTAGGATTTCGACGTCGAGGCAATACCATCTGATTCTGGTTCCTATCCACTCCTACCTCCTCTGGCCATGCACATCCTCCCTCCTGCGTCTCCAAAGTGGTCTCTGCTACTACAGTACCTGGGTTAACATCAATTTGAGGCAACATTGTTTCTGTGGCATGTTGTATAGCTCTTGTAGCGACTTGGTTACCCTGTTGCTCTCCCACATCAGCACCATCAGCATTTCTGTGAGCGACAACCTCTTCGCCATCGGTGGGGTGATGTATCATGTGAGGATGGGGGAAGGGCTGTGCTGCAACCACCGGAGAGGGTATCTCAGGCTCAGGACCCTCATTTCCTCCGGTGTCTGTGATTTCGCGAGTTTCGCCACCTTTGGTTTTTGCAGGATGATGTATCATACGCGGACGGGGGCGAGACTGGGGAACTACCACTGGAGGGGGTAATTCAGCTTCTTGGGGCTGATTTGCATCGCCCTCAGTAGCCACCGCTTCTGGCTGTGCTTGAATCAACCGAACAGGACGCTGTCGGCGTGACCGAAGGACGGGTATCTCAGCCTCACTCTCAGAGCCTGAATCGGAGCTGCTGCCAGTGCCTGATGGTCCAGTGTTGTCCTCAGAATCAGAATTGGAGCCTGAGCCATCGTCACCACCTCCCCTCACCATACCGGCGCCTCTGCCTCTGCCTCTTCTACCCTGGCCCCGACTTCTACCCCCTCGCGTGCCTCTTCCACGACCTCGTGCCCTCGCTGCCCTTGCCTCTGCTGCTGCTGCTGCTTTTGCCTCGCGCTCTGCTGCTTTCTTTCCCCTTTCGATCTCTTTCTGGTAATCGACGATATTCTTCTTCAGAATCTTGAATCGCGGTGCTGCTTCCTTAAAAACGTCCTTCATAAGACTCTCCCAGTCATTACGAGCAAGCCAGTCAAGGGTTTCAGCCGCCGTCATGTGCCGTGCTCGTCCTGATGCAAGCATTGTGTACTTTTTCCGTGTATTCTTCCCAAACACCCGTTTTCTCAGCCTCTCGTTCTCCAATTCCATAAGTTTCATCTGCGCAAAGTCTTGTTCTAAGGCAATACCTGCTTGCACAATGATGTCACGAAGCGCCACATTCTCCGCCCGCAGTGCTTGACGCGACGATGTGCCTGGAAGTGGAGAAGGAACCTCAATGTGATATCGTTGCATGGGTTCCTCCTCATCTGGATCCTCATCCAGTGGCGCATCAGCATCGTCCTTGAGTACATGAGCTGTTGCGGCTGACATAACTGGTGTCGGGGTAGGGGTAGGGGTAGGGGTTGGACTAAGAATGGATGGGAGCTGGGCTGGCAGGGGCTGCGCAGCTTGTGTCGTCGTGTTTTTGGATGGTTCGAAGGCCGATTGAGGGATTGCGTGACGGTTTAGTGGCCAGATTCCTGTTTTTCGGAAAGCAGACTGGATTGTTGTCAATTTCAATGCTTCGCTTCGTGCTCTATGATAGTGGGCCAAGAAATTATCTTTGGTGATCGCGATAAGGGACTGTGATGCAAATGTTACGACCTGCTTCCACGACTGAGCTAGAGGTCCAAATGCACCAACGTCACAAGGCTGCAGGGCGTGCGTTGTGTGCGAAGGAAGGCAAATGATAATAATCCTATTGTCTGCTGCGTATTTGCAAAATTTGAAGGTACAGTGCAAATTATGGCCATCAAGGATCAAGAGACGATAACATCCTGCAGCTTTCTGCTTTGTTGCGGGATCAAAATCATTCCGTAACCATGCAGACCCCAACTCCTGATCTGTCCATCCATTCGGGGAGAGCGAAATACTGACAATGTCCACTGAGAATGATCACATATGAAACAGAAGTAAAGCAATACCTAGCGTTTGATGGGTTATTGCGGCCCCATTCAGAGTTCCGTCGTTTCCCCTGGAATATGATAGAAGGATGGAGGGTAGAACCATCAGCACATATAGCTTCTATAACAGTAATGAGCTCTCGGTTACCATCTTCGACGGAATAGGCTGTCTTCTGATCTCTATCAACCATTACGGTCACCTTTGCACCAATACCTAACTGGACACCCTTCTCGTCCATGTTATACATGTTCCCTGGCAGGATGTTGTACTCCTTGACTAGTTCGTCAAGCATGTCGAAGAATTCGTCCACCGCAAACTGATTCAACGCCTTCGCACAAGCTGTCTCCAATCCCTGAGTCTTCTTCATCCTCAAATCTGGGTGACGTTTGAGGAACCTCTTTGGCCAAGATCCTCCAACCTGCCGACCACAAATTTCTCCAGCATACATTCCAATAGAAGTGTACGTTAGAGGAATGCCACGACGACCTTGTACTTTGATCCACTTTGCCAGAACTTCTTCCTGTGCAGCTGTGAGAAGTTGTTCATGGATATGTGCTTCATGACAAGTTTTACCCCCTTTATGAGACCTCAGCATCATCCTTAGAGATCCATGGGATGACACACCCTTCAAACGGCGGGCAATAGATGTTCTTGGGACATCAAAATGTGTTGCTGCTTGGCATGCCGAGTAGTTGGGATCTCCGTTGTCTTTCGTCCCAGACCCTTGGATCGCTGCAAGGGCAAGTTGCATACGTTCTTCCTGAGGTCTCTCAAGAATGTCGTCGGGGATATTCACAGTGGGATATGGGGAGAATGATGAAGTGGCCATCAGAGATGAAATTACGATGCAGAAAGGCAGGTTTTGTGATTTCGTGGGGGAAAGCCCCAGAGTGCGCCCACTCTTAAATGCATGCTGCATGTCAGAGAATATCAAGACCTCATGTATACCAAGTGTTTCTACTACAGGACACGAAGCAGCCACATGGATAGATGAGGGCATGGAAGCAGAAATTTGTTCATATTCGATATCGATCAACAATGGTAGCTTTGAATTTCCAGATGTCATAGGACACTTTGAGCATTGAAAATGAAAGGAAAATGGCTGGTTTACGCACTGCAATCAGTATTTTCTGCCCCCATCACCCCAGGAGCACACAGTAATTTCATGATGCAACCATGCCGAAAACACATGTCCAGATGTAACGGTTCACCTGGCCACATGAATAAATTCTGAAAAAACATAAAAGAGGGGTGAAAGGAAGGACCAAGTCAGTATCAGAAGGTTCTGCCAGGTTTCAACAGCGTACCATGTCACTCGAAGCCACCAGATGTCGATGAATCCACCATTGTCAGGTCCCGAAAATGAGGGATGGGGCTGGAAGAACTGCCTGAGGTGTGCTGTACAGACATTGTTGCAGGTAAAGCAGTGCTAGATTAAACATGAGCAGGTGTTGGGAATGTGTATGCGACGTTTGAGGTGATCCGGGGCAAAAACACGTTGGCCACGATGTTTTCCGATACGTGCCTGTATCAGAAATCTTACGAAATCAGCCGGTTTGCCAGTTCGGCAGCAGAAACGTGCCTGTGACACACCAGATGGTCATCCCATTTGGCCCAAACGGTGCAGAAGGCTACACCCGACCACATTCTTGTTGCTGAGCATCAGAGTGCTTGAAGATGTGCTATATTGTGGGAGAAGAACACAAAGTGGCCCACTAGTCAGGGTGGCCCACTTCCTGACCTGGTACTGTAATATTCGTTGAGCGGTCAGGCACGTGCACCCAATCGGGGTTGATAATAAGTAAGACATTAATCCGGAATATATAATCGGCACCGGATGTGTTCTAAGACAATTAATTCCTTGCATGCGCCCTTCCATCCCCGCGTGATTCTGAGAAGCGATACGACAAACTATTTTATTAAAATCATTCTCAAATATTATTATATTCGTATCACTAGTCAGCGCGTCGAAAAGCGCATTCGTAACATCGTTACCTCAACAGGTTATGGGCCCTGATGCCCAGGATTAGGCGCGTTATCATATTATTCGGATCAGAATCATAAGCCCTCACAATATCCGACCTACATACAATGTCCGACGACTACGATCATATTCCGGAAGAAGCTTGCTCCGTTGATCCCTATCTCCTGGAAATTAAATCCAATCAATATGTTAACCTGGGGGGCCTCTCGACTAATAAAGTAGACTCCCTTAAGGAAGGGAACTGGTTGGCATGGAAAACTCGTATTATGAGGATTCTAAAGCTACATAAAGTCTACGATTATGTTGAGGGAAAAATAGCTAAACCTCAGGGTGACAAAGACCGTGAAAACTGGGAGATGAGAGATTTGGTGGCTCAAACTCTTATACAAATAAATGTGAGCGACGAACAGATTATACATGTGACTGAGGCACAAACTGCTGTGGAAATGTGGAATAATCTACGCTCCATTCACGAAATAAGAGGGCATACAAGTATTACAGCTGCCAAGAGAAATTTCTATACAACTAGGGCAAGCGACGACACCAATATTCCGGATCACATCAATGATCTCCGTCGTCAACAAAACCGTTTACACCAAATGGGGGAAGTTCTCTCTATCACTTGGTGTGCTGAAAAAGGGATTAAAATCGAAGCAACTGCACCATATTCTCCTTCACAAAATGGTGTTGCAGAAAGATTTAATCGGACATTGGTTGAGTTAGCACGTGCAATGATAATTGCACGCGACTTACCAAAATATTTATGGCATGAGGCAATAAATTATGCCGCATATGTTAGAAATATTTCACACACACGAGCCCTAAAGGGGAAAACTCCCGAACATGCATGGACTGATAAATGGCCCAATGTTAGCCATTTACAAGAGTTTGGGATACCTGTATGGGTTTTATGTGATCATCAAAATATTTCTAAACTCGAACCTAAATCCGAAAAACAAATCTTTGTGGGATTCGTTGATGGTCCTAAAGCTATTAGATATTATAACTCTAATAAAAGGACTATTTCTATTTCCCAAAATTTTCATTTCAATAAATTTCCCCAAGATGTCCAATTTGAGGGGGAGAATGAAGGAGAACAAATTCGAACTCAACAAGAGGACGAAAATGATGCGATTACAAATGATCCCACAAATAACCTAAAAAGGAAATGTCCAGAAGAAGAACCATCTTCACGCCGAAGCACGAGACCCAGAGTTCAGCATAATTATCAAATGTTGAATGAACCGCCCCTCATATATGACAAGGAGTTAGCGGCATTAGCCAATGACCCCGAAGAAGATCAACTAATATACTCACCGGATGAGGTAATTAATGCAGCATTTAATTGTGCAAACCTCGCTTCAGACGATCCTGAATCGTTAAAGGAAGCTAAAAAGTCCCCTGAGTGGCCGGAATGGGACCAAGCCATCCGAGCCGAGTTAGATCAATTACATAATAAAAAGACATGGGTACTAACCGACCCACCTGAGGAGTGTAAACTTATTAAAAATAAATGGGTCTTTACAAAGAAATACGACAAAGAGGGATTATTAACAAAATACAAAGCCTGTTTAGTGGCAAAAGGCTGTTCCCAGGTACCCGGAATGGATTTTATTGATGTATTTTCCCCTGTTGTACGTCTTGAAACAATTCGTGTGCTACTCGCTTTGGCTACACAAGAAGATTGGGAAATACAACAAATGGACGTCAAGGGTGCATATTTGAATGGAAACCTCAAGGAAGAAATTTATATGGCGCAACCTGAGGGATTCCATGATAATACTGGACGAGCTTGCCGACTCGTCAAAACCTTATACGGATTAAAACAATCCGGACGTGAGTGGAATATTGAATTAAATGAAAAACTCGGACAACGAGGTTTCAATAATCTTTATTCTGACCCATGTGTCTACATCCGAAAGACACTGGATGGTACAGTAATAATAACTGTATGGGTTGATGATTTATTATTATTTTCTACAACGATCCACTCAATGAAACTTCTTAAAGAAGAAGTAAAAGAATTATTTGAGGTCACTGATCTTGGTGAACCCAGTAAAATTGTTGGGATTGAAATAACCCGGGATCGCGATCAAAAGACACTGAAGATTGCACAAACTAAATATATTGAATCAATCCTAGCAAAATATAATCTACAGGACGCAAATCCGGTAAGCACACCTATGGATCCAAATATAATGCTCGAGCCCGGTGAACCAGATACCGGTAATCAAAATTCAAGTTATGCGTCTTTGATCGGGTCCTTGATGTATGCTGCCGTAGCTACAAGGCCCGATATAGCGTATGCCGTAAATCGGCTCGCATCATTTACGGCCAATCCATCAATGTGTCATTGGACAGCTGCCAAACGTGTTCTCAGATATCTCAAGGGTACAAAAGACCTTGGAATAAAATATATTAAATCTGAGAATAATTTTGAGCAAAACAATTTCATGCAATATTCTGATGCCAGCTTCGCAAATAATTATGATCGCACATCAGTATCTGGATACGCGTCTATTTCTGCAGGAGGCGCGATCAGTTGGGGATCAAAGAAACAAAATATTGTATCCCTCTCATCTACAGAAGCTGAATATATTTGTCTATCAGATGCGGCACGCGAGACCACATGGCTTCGCAATCTTTATTCAGAGATTGGTTACCCACAACATCAACCAACTTTGATTAAAGGAGATAATTTGGGTGCCTTGGCAATCGCCCAAAATCCGCGTTATCACAAAAGGACAAAACATTTTGATATTAAGCATCATTATATTCGTGATCAAATCAAAAATGAATCAATTGTTTTAAAATACTGTCCAACTGCACAAATGACCGCAGACGTGTTAACAAAAGCCTTACCAAGGCAAGCTCATAAGATTCATATGGAATCTATGGGAATATCCTTCGCTTGAGGGGGAGTGTTGGGATATAGGCAAGCCAAGGCCAAAGACCCCTTTTAGGATCTGCCACTGGTAGAATCCAACACAGCCACAGGGTATAATATTCGTTGAGCGGTCAGGCACGTGCACCCGATCGGGGTTGATAATAAGTACTGTAAGACATTAATCCGGAATATATAATCGGCACCGGATGTGTTCTAAGACAATGACAATTAATTCCTTGCATGCGCCCTTCCATCCCCGCGTGATTCTGAGAAGCGATACGACAAACTATTTTATTAAAATCATTCTCAAATATTATTATATTCGTATCACTAGTCGGCGCGTCGAAAAGCGCATTCGTAACATCGTTACCTCAACATGAGTCGCAGGCGGGATTGAGGGGGAAGAGCGTATGGAGAGCGTGGATGGGATTGCGCGCACAGACGCCGTCGTGCGCAATGGCGTCCTCGACATCCCTCGCCACTATCCCGAACGATGAGGAAGAAACTAAAAACCAAAACCGCGTCAGTCACAGACTGTCAGTGTTACTACTGTTACTATTAGCTAATACTACCTAGTTGAACCAGACCTTGAACCAGGCAGCTCATAACGAGTCCTTGCCAGTGAGTTCACCCCTAACTGCGTGATTTCAGGTTTTAATATCGAAATTCCTGCCCTTGCACTTCCCATCGTGAAATTGCTCGCTACTATACCCAGCTTCGGTCATGTAACAGAAAACTCGTTTGGCTCCATTAATGCGGTTGCGAAAGGAATTGAGGACCGTTTTCAAGCCCAGGATGTTGTTTTTGTTGCGACCGAATTAGCTCTGCAGCGAAGCCGTGTTGGGCATTGGGAATTTGAAGAGACTGCCGGACGCTGATGATGCACAGCGTTTCGTTTGTCTTATTTCTCCGGTTGTCCTCGTTTAGAACATTGACCAGAATTGTAGGACTGAAACCTGGGCTGCCCGACTTGTGGCTTTTAAGAGTATACACCTTTCTGCGTTTCGTTGCAGAGCTGCTCCCCACGTTCAGATCTTCGACTAGTCGAACAGTGAGTTCTCTTCGTGGCAGCTTTCAGGTTGTATTATTATGAAATGGCTGTGCCTAGAACGACGAGGAATAGAGAATTTTTTGAATTGCGATCAAGGTTTCATTTTGTCGTTATAATTTGCTTAGCAGGGTTCTAGGAGTTGTTTGGTTACGCCACACTCCCCACTCTCAATAGGGACTCGTATCAGCTTACAACTTCTTTCCTTCGATGAAGGCAGGCACATAAACAACACAGACACCGTGACAGAGATGGACATATGTTGCTCGTCATATCTTCCACGCACTCCAGATCAGTCTTTTTATCCCGGAGCGGTTGACACTTGCCTTCAACACCTACCTCCGGGGCTGCGTCATCATCGATGCATCATCAACCAGCATCACGGGCAACATGTTGTCTTCCACGTCATTCACTGTTTGAACATTTACTCTTCTCACCGCGCTTAACTCACATAGATGCCAGCAACAGGATGTTTTGTCAGTTACGCTGAGGCTACTGAGCGCTTGATGGAGATACTAGAGTGGATAACAGTGTCCTCATCCCGTTGATGTTACTTGGAGTATGGGTCCAAACTCTTGGAATTCTACCCATGACTTATTGAGCTTTTTGGTGGCTGAATTCTGTCGTGGACGCTTGGCAGCGCAGGGTCGAAAATGAAACTAAAATACACAGACGTGGTGCTACATACATACTTCTTTGCTAGATTCTTGGCAATCCAATGTCAGTCCCTATCTACTAAATCCTCACTGGCGTATTTTTCCAGCCATGCTTTGATGCCTCCCTCGAGGATATACGCTGTTGAAGTCGTTGCGGTTGCTTCGTTGAGATAATCTTGGTACCTGCGGACACACATGAAATAATAAGCAGATGGAGCAGAACCTCTAACGCACCACCCAGCACACCTCGGGGCTCTCCCCGACGAACTCCCACAATAGAAGACAACCTTTTGTATACCATGGTACTGCTCGAAGAAAGCTGGGAGATCATCGTAGAACGACTGCGCGGGCCATTGGGTGCTGCCCCTCACATGGCCACCCTATATCGCATATATGTCACCATCGAAAGCCGATAGCAGGGTGTATGGAAAGGGGATAGGTATACCGCATGATCGTTTCTTCTAACGTCGATAACGGCCACATTTTTGTCCTTAGCACGGAGAATTGCAGCAAGCTCTTCAGGTGGAATGAGGACAGCAGAGGACTTGAATGGTGGGTATGCATCCCACCAGTTCGATGATTTGGGTGGATGGCTGGCCTCTGGTTCGATCATTGGTGAGTCGGAGCTCAGATTTGAGTCTTGTGACGTTATCACTGGCACGTGAGATCGCATAAATCTTAGACTCGTGACCACCCCTTCGTAAGCGGGTATGTGAGCGACGAGCGTCCTATACATCGACATGTAATCTACGGATCGGTCACAGGTCTACCTAAATCTGACCTCTACTCGTCGGTGACCTGCACAACACTGATGTATATACTGATCATGCCTTTTTTTGAAGATTTTTTTCCAAATACTAGCAGCCCACACACATAAGCTGAACACTGACACCCTGTTTTTAAACATGGGAAGGTATAACTTTGCACCTTCGGCTCCATGGACTTTGCTGTTTGCTCGTGCTCCAGACTGCCAGTGCCTGTTTGTTTTTTGATACACATATTTTACTCTAGTGACACTACACTGTCTTTTCACCTTGTGTGATCAGTCATAGTATCCTGCTTAAGGACAGATTTTCATATGATACCTGATCACAACATCAGAAAACATCAACAGGAATACGTTACTTTCGCCTGGGTCTGTTGAAGCTCTGTCTAAAACTCACTGACGCTTGAAGCTTAAAGCTTAAAGCCCAATTGGCCCATCAGTATACTGCACATTGAACCTAATAATAATAAGCAATGCCCCATCGCTCGCAGTCAATAACCAAAAAATAGAAATCAACAAATACAACCTTACCTCAGAGGATCATACTTTGCATAGGTCTTCTTCAAAAATTCATACCCGCCATACGTCTCAAACACGTTCTGTGTTTTATCGCACTTGTTGATGTAGAGTGGCAATCCCGGAGATCGAGGGGCTCTTCACAAAACAAAAAAGATCAGCCCGAGAAATGACTCTAGGAGTGAAGCAATACTGACAGTTTGAAAAAAGCCTCCCGAGACAGCTTCACACCGTCCGGCACACTTCTCACATCCTTGGCAAACTTCGTCTGTAACTGCACCACAGCATAGCTCCCCAGCAGCGGATCGATTGCATTCCTACCTTTTTTCCTCCCTGCCTCAACCTGACTCTCCAAGATGGGCGTAAACGCCAGAAGGTTCCCTAAAACTTTCCCTGTGGCGGAGGAACTCCTGCTGAAGTTTTTAAATTGCTGGAGGGCATTCATATACTGCTCACGGGTCCCATTCAGTGCAGAAGCGCCAAAAAGTTGGGGGAAACCTTTGGCGTCCCCTGCACCAACGGTCGCTGCCATAGAAGAGTAGGATTGGGGGGACAGTACCTGCGATATAGTGGGGATCGACAGGAAGGAGGAGAAGATGGAGGAGGGAAGGGAGGCACCTTCGTAGAAGGCAGCAGCGAAATGGCTACCTGATAAGGGCATGCCATTGCCGCCGTAGGTGAAACCTACGAGAAGAGCTGGAATACCATGGTCGGGGGGTGTGTGTGCTGAGATGGAGGACATACCAGCTTTTGGATCTTTAACAGTTTGGACGTAGTGTGCGGTGGCGCTGACAAGGGCTTCTTCAGATGATTCTGGGTACTATAAAATCAAGCAAGGGTCAACTGTCCCTCCGATTGTTAGTGAAAACGACTTACAGATATTAGACCCCCAAACCATCTTTTGTCATCCTTCGTCCCCGTATGAATTGCTTCAACCTCGTACCGCGTCACAATCCCGAACCTATTTGCACCGCCCTTCAATGCGCGGAACAGATCTGCATACCAATTCGTCGCAGTCGCCGTCACCAGCTTCCCAATCACCAGAACTACATCAACTTCCCTGAACATATCAGCAGAAAATCCATATTGGGGTCCCAGATAGTTCAGGCCACCGCCGATGAGCAGACCAGTGCCAACGTCACTGTAAAGAGGAAAGAACGGTCAGTCCATAGGCACTGCATTGAAAGGCAAGAGCTGCAAACCCGACGCGTCCTCCTAGAGGAGCAACACCATATGATTCTACGGCAGCGATGGCATCCGCCCAGTGCACCCCTGGCTGCAGCGTGATAGTATCCGTTGTGGAGTTGTACGTGACACTCTGCATATTAGAGAACAAGATGAGGATGCCATCCTGTACACTGGTCAAGACAACCGATGAGTGTTGGTGCATATTCTGTTGAAAGCGTGCACAGCGTACGTGTTCCATCCTTGCATCGTGCTATGACCTCCAGCCTGTACCACATAGTGAATTTTACTCTGATATATGGACTTCATGGCGACTTGGACATGTGAAGCCTGCTTTGGGAAAACAATACAGGCCGGAGAGGCTTCGGTATTGAAGAGGTTCCAGGCATTGGAGGCACCAGCTGTGAATATCGGGCCAGATGATACAACTATGTCCGACCCTAGTTCTGATTGAAGTTTGGTGCATGTCGCTGCAGCTCGAGATTGTTCTGCCTCTGAGTTGGTGCCATTGGAAATCGAGGCGCCAAGTATTGAGGAAATCAAGAAGAAAACTGCAGCTGACTGGATAATAAGATGCATGGGATAGCTGATCCAAGAACTGGCGGTTACTTTTGGACTACAGAACACCAACACTGCATTTAAGCATTTCAAGAAGTTGGCGTGGGCGTAATGCAGTCCAAGAGGAAGGACAGAAGTCACGGTTGTGATCACCAAATTTTGAGGCAAGTTCAACGGAACCAATTTAGTGCCAGGTTCTGATTGGCTGCTATGCTGAAGTGCTCTATGGTGCAGTGCGTCTTACGGCCGCTACTTTGTATAAAAAGGCCCGAACCCAAGTTATTGCTCTGGTCAAATGCTTCAATGAACAACTTGAAAACCTGTAGCTTGGAGCAATCAGAGTCTAGGTAACCTGTGTTTGTCAGAATTCTCAAATTTGAGGGAGTTAATTTTTTGGTCAAGCCACTTCTGTTACAGCTGCAGTGTATCAGGCAGGATATTGAATTCAAATTACTGTCCAATATGGTCTAGTCAGTCACATAGGCAAAATCAAAATGTACCTCATGTCACACTAGCTATGCTGGCAGTGGCTGGGGCTTGACACCATGACAGCAGTCTTGTACAATGAATGAGAGCACCTCAGAGACAATTTCCTTGGTATCTGTGTTCTGCTGAACAGTTTGATGGGCTGGGTGCTACAGCCAATTTCATGTTGATAGACCCCTTCACGAAACACTCTGTTTAGGCATTGTTTGGTTCTATCTGTGATGGAAACTCACGCCAATGAGCCGGATCTAGTGCCAAGCCCGTCATCTCTCTGTGCTCGCTGTGGGATCTGGTGGCCAGCGATGGTGAGCTACCAACTAAACTGCTGCAAGCTGGCCCTTATTTATAACATTCTAGCTGGTCCATGCTCCAGAAAGGCTGGCTATAAGAAACCTGTCATTGATGCAGGGTCTTCACCATCGTCACCATCCCCATCATGGCACAGCAAGAGCGACCTGAAGACTTCAATGCCTTTGGCTATGATCCAAGGGGTCGGGGTCGCTAACATTGCTGGACTTATGTTTGGCGAAGATTGGTGCCCTGACCAGCAGACCATTCCCCACCCTCGTGGACCCAATGTTGCACCACCGCGATTTGGTCCGCCTGCCGATTATCAGCGACCTCACCTCCCAAACAACTTTGTCCCTCACCTTCCACATGATGGGTATCTAGGTGCTTTGCAGTATCAACGACAACAAGGACCTTGGGCGCACCCCTACTATCCCCCACCTCAATACCCTATCCCTCCAATGCAATATCCCATGCCTCTACCTCCTGGAATGCACGCTCAGTATCAGCAACCACAACTCCATCAGCAGGCACCAGTTCCGAAGGCTGGTTCACCTGTTTCTTCAGTACGCGAATGCCATAATGCTGAAGTTTGTCCTGGTGGTATGTGCTTCTCTTCCTTTGTAAATGGTGTTACTGCTGATTGAATGGCTTGTAGTGTATCGAATGGTTGCAGTAACGAACACTTCTACAGTTCAGAAGCAGTTTTCGATTGAATCAGATATACCATACATTGATTTACAGTCCCGTTCCTGTGCTAACTTAGACTTGGACTCTGCGACAGCTGAATTGGGGTATAAGATTACTGGGTTTGATGGTCCAAAGAGCCTGCCTTCTGCCTTTTCTAGTGAGACTGATTTTGCACTTGCAATGGAGTGCATTTGTTCGCTGATCTTACGCACTCGAACGAAGGAGTATGGCATTGAAATTATCAATTTGGTGAGCCATGGCTTTTTTGTGATCCTTTTATCCATCTGATCTACTGTTATCAAGAAGCCTACACCTGTAACTTCTGCGCCGCGAGCAAAGTCTAAGAAGTGCTCGCGTGAGGATGACATTCCTGAAGAGATAATGACTGAGGGGACCTTGACAAAGGAATACAAGAATCTTATTGCTCATCTCAAGTGCGAGGCACACAAAGGCCATTGCTACATCAATCGAAATGCGGAGCACAAGCGGCTTGACTATAAAGAGATGTCATTCTGGGCTAAAAAAATGGTATCATTCAGTTTTTTTCATGATAGCAACAAACTAACAAACCTTTAGGCTCTTGGCATAGCTGACATGTACAATCCTCCAAATGCACTCTTGATGGATCACCAGCCCAAACGCCCACGTCTCAACAATTCGGCACCCTCTGCTAGCCCAGAAATCCATGTCCATCTCGAGGGGCTCAGTAACACTCTGCGGTTTGGTGGGTCAGTACTTGGTAATCTGTCAACTCCATCAGAGTTGGGTGCTGTGTCGTCGACACTCTGTGGTACGTCTCAGTTGGTCCTCTCAATGTACTCCCTCTGATAGATTGCTTTCGAGAACCTGGTGAGTGCTCTTCAAAAGTAACTTCTAATGATGTTCCTTCTATGTTGTCGAGCATTTCTCCTACCATCGACCCCATCATCAACAACTTGCCATTACATGATGCTCTCAATTCCTTACATAAGGTACACCCTGAATTGGACTTCCCTTCCATGCTTGCACCATTACTAGAAGCTGGAATGTCCACTCTTGATGACCTTATTTCCTGTGGAGTGCCATCAATTGTAGCATGGACTGGCTTACCAATGACCAGCGTTGTGGAACTTTGTGCCTATGCCCATCGCCGGAAGGCCTTGGATCGTGTTAAGCGCCAAGCAACTCCAGGGCCTGAGTCTGACCATAGCAATGGTGGAGATACCAAGAACTATGAAGAGGAATCCAATGGCGAAGAACGTGAGTCCTACTAGGCACCTTCCATGCACTGCGATATATCTATTCTCCCTTTAATTGCTTCTTTCGTACATATCCACTCCCTACATTGAAATGCCCATAGGAATACACCCTACCTAATAGTTGATCATGCAATATAGCCACTATGTCGAAACCAGCCAAGTGCCTTCTCCGGTGTTACACTAAAGACAGCCTCCCACAACATTTTGTAAGGGTCATCATGTGCAGCTCCTGTTATCTCACCCAGGACGTAGTCTTGGTTGGCTCGAATCCATGCCTTGATAGAGGAAAATGCTTCCTCAATCGGATTGAGGTCGGGAGAATAGGCAGGGAGAAAGATGAGCCACATCCCTCTAAACCATATGGTTTTAGTATCTCTGCCATTTTTCACACATATTCACACACCTATCCTCAATCATCTGTCGTAGTTCCTCAGATTTGTGAATACTTGCATTGTCCATGATGATGACTGAATTCTTTTCCGGCCAAGGGTTCATCTGATCCAGTAAGCCTTTGATAAATTCATTGAAGGTCGAAGCAGTAAAAGAATGGTCCAAAACTTCGAGTGCAATTATCCCGTCGAGTGACAAAGCAGGTAGAATTGAGTACCTACACCAAAAGGATGCGTTGAGCATAGAAAGACAGTTTTACAGACTATGCACCATTTTCCATGGATAAAAAAGTCACGTCTTCTTGCCTGACTTCCAATGGGAGCCCAACCATATGGACGGCATGAAACATGCCTGTCGAAGGAGCTTTCATCAACGAAAACAAGGTGCTCAGGTTCATAGTAAGTCCCGATAACAAGTTGGTACTCTGCATGGTCATCTTCATCTCGCTCTATAGCTGGGCAGGTGACCCGCTTGTGCGAGAGCCCACATCGCCTCAGCGAACAATGTGCTTGCACTCAATGTTTCTGCTATGAATTATCTACTGATCCCCCTTTGATAACATGTCTGAACTGACTGCCAGCTCTTCTGGAGCCCATTTCCACCCTGATACCATTGTATTTGAACTTCCAGGAGGTATTTCAATGGAATTTAACATTGTAGTTGATTCAAAGGGAAAGGAGCAGGTGGAGTGTGATATCTGTGGGACTCTCATTTCTCTTAGTCCACACAGGAGCACATCCCCTTTCAGCAGACATAGATCTTCAAAGAAATGGTACAAACAAGAGAAGGGCAGAGTATGAGAGAACTGCTAATAACAGCCTTGAGATTTCTTGTTAGGCAATAGTTGTTTGCTGATAAGCAATCTCCCTTCACATTTGACTGTGAAGAAATTAGAAGGGGATGATGATGTTGAATGCTATCTATGTTCAAGGCCAAAGAAAATCAAGCTAAAAGACATGAGAAATCATATAGGAGAGCACATACTTCTTGCACATAGAGGTCTTGATAAGTCATACATACTCAAACCTGGGGCTAGATTGATAATATAATTCTTGACTTGTTTTCATAATTCACTAAATATTCATTTGTCAAGATTGGTCTTAATGCATGTGGATGGTGTGGCAGGGAGAGTTGCATGGTGCAGTTATCAAAGAAAGGGAATTCATACTCTATCTCATCAAGCCACCCTTATCATTATTCCAAAATGAGTTACACCAAGGTCATGAAACCCACAAACAGTTCTCCTTGTACAAATGTGCCAGTCCATTGTCCAATCTGTCCACCAAATTCATCAGGCCAACTCAAAACTTTCTGGAAATATAATGCCATGTACTACTTTGCCATGGAGCATCCAGAAAAAAATGAAGAATTGCCACCAATTCCTCCCAGTTTTCTAGTTGAAACTTTTATCACTTCACATGAGGAGAGCTTGATGGGTGTTAAGAAAGAAGTGTAAGTATGCCCCTCGGCTCCTTACCACAAACCGAGGATTTCAGTAGAAGGATGTCATAGGACTGAGCTTTGACGCGGCTATTACTCTCAGGTTCAACTTTGATTACATTTTCCTTACTATATCAACTTTCATTCCTAACCTTCGTTACCCTTCATCCTTACTCTATGCAATGAAGGTGAGTTCTAGCTTTCATTTTTTACATACCTTAGATGATCCTTACTCTACGCAACAAAGATACAATTGTCCTGTCCATTGTTTGATCAGTGAGGCTCGCCTAACTTGGCAGCCTTTCACTTTTTTTTTGACATCAACATCTCATCTTAAAAAAAAAAGCCAAAAACCGTGGCCAAACTGTCTTGCACACCATCAACCCCTACTCCTTTGCTAACAAGACAGGAAGCAAAGCGGAGAGCCCACCTTGGACTACCTCTCCTCAGCACTACCCCTACCATCACTGCACATCGAGAACCCTTGGGCTCGATCCTCACCAATATTCAACCGCCAACGCCACCATCAGCGCCGCAGTCACATCCCAACAAATCTGAGTCTGACCTCTCCGACTCAACAAATTCATCCGCCGGATCACCAACCAAACTACCAATCCCAACCCTTACGTTCCTGAGTGCCAATACAAACAAACACCGCAAAATGGACAACACTGCAAACCAGCCTCTTGCTGAGGTTTGCACAGCCAAAATGAAGGACTGCCCTGTCCTCACCGCTGGGAGGATCACTCCTCTCATGCTTCAATCCTGGTCCCTTGCATGCAAGCGCTACATGAAGCATGCCGAAAAGAAGCCCACCGAAATTGTTAGCTTTGTGGCTGAGGCCATGCTCGAGCCGCGTCTAATTGCTTGGTATCAGGCTGGACAGGCCCGTATTGACAAGCTCACTCTCACCAAATACCTTGAGGAACTTGCCAAGCTTGTCCTCAAAAAGAACTGGGCCCACAAGATCCAGGACACCATCATATCATCCAAACAGGCTGACCATGCATTTGTCGATTGGAAAATTGAGCTCGAAAACCTGAACACAATACTTAACACTTCCTCGCCCTCACATGCCCTCACGGATGATGGCCTGAAAGTTCAACTTGAGGCAAACCTGAATGCCGAGCTCAAAACCAACCTCATCAATGAGCCAACCCTTTTGCACAAACTGGATGCCTGGTCTATTGAGGTCAAGGAGCGTGATGACCGGATCAAGGCTGAGAATGCACGTACTCAGCGCCTCATCGATGCTAGCAACAGTGCCCATGCCACTCAACGGAATGAGAAGGAGGATCTCCTTAGCCGACTCTCAGACCCTCCCTGCACCAAGCTCTCGAATACAGGGACAGTTAGTGAGTCACCCCACCGATACCTCCCAAAGCTTCACAAAAAGGAGAAATGTCTCCTCAACGAACATGAAGGGTGCACCCGCTGCCGCAAGTGTTATGCTGGACATTGTGCTAAGGAGTGCTGTTGGGATTATGTATACAAGAGTATACAGGCAAGCCAAGGCAGTTAACATGCCTAGGGAATATTGCCAGAATATGCTAAGTCATATTAACACATGTTTAACAGAGTTTAACACATGCAGAGACATATAGGGGAATCCACAGTTAACACATGCTACAGGATTAATCATCCTGCAGCATGTCTATCATAGGATAGGCAAGATATAGCCATGTTTATCATAGGCTATCAGAGACAGAGCCTTGGATAGAGTGTCTATGACACACCCTGCAGGAAGTCTAGGACTTACCAAGCCATGATATCATATGTCACTATTATTGACACTGTTATAGGGGATATGACATAGTTATTCCATTATTAACTGGTACAGGGGTCTATTACAGAATACCTCCTTTATATATTAAAGGAGTGCATTACACTATACCTCCTAACTGTGTAGTATAAATATTGCACATCATGTAGGAGATGATAATAACATTCCTCCCTGTGGCAGACTCCCTCACTCACTAGCCTTTGAGATTAACTTCATCCTCTAACCTTGTCCTTAACTCTTCCTGTCACTGTTCACCACTCCATTCCCAACAAGTGCCCAATGATGGCTAGCAACACCTGGCCAGACGCAGAAACATACGTTCCACTCACGCTTGAAATTGCCTTGGCATCAAAACCGCAACTGAGTTCCTCGTCGACGCGTCTCCCGGCTGTGGCTGTGATCACCTCCCAATTTGGGGCTCGCGATGATGAAACTGACTTGTACGTGGACCCCTCACCTTTTACTGTCCCACACCTTGTTGCTAGATTGGATGCCTTTGGGCCCAATATCTCCGAGTTTCCCCTCTCTGTGCCTGCCCTGCTTGACATCGGCTGTCCTTCTACAGTGATTAGCTCTGCACTTGCAGAGGAGCTTGGTCTTCGCCGGTACCCTCTGCTGCCAACAGAGGACAACCTCTCGTCGCTCTCCGAGTCGCCACTGCCGTGTAAAGAGTATGTGAAACTGGAATTGTCATCTGGGAATGGGGGATGGAAGTCAACTGTTTTTTGAGCTAAAGTTAATAATGGGTTACCTGTACCTCTTCTCCTTGGAATGCCATTCCTGTCCTCGCAACAGATTGTCATTGACCCCAGCTCTCGTACTGCTAAGGATAAGCGGACAGGGTATGATCTTCTCAACCCAGTAACCCCTTCACAAGTATGGGCACCAGAACAAGTTGTTCCTCCCCCGACACCTCCAAAACCACGTGCACCACCTATCAAGACTCTTGAAACAGCATCTGAGCCAGCACTTGCAGGGTATCTCCTACCGGGACCCATCATGGCTGCAGTTCGGGAGCGCATTGAAACCATCTCTTTCCAAGAAATGCTGGCCAAAAAGGACACTGAGATGAAACATAAGTACGGGGATCGTTTTCTGTTATGCCTCCCCGATACCATGATGGATGTTCCCAACCATATCTATCACCGGATCCGACTGAAAGACCCCACAAAAGTTGTCAAGGGCCGTGGTTATTCAGCCCCAAAGAAGTATCATGACTCATGGAAGAAACTCCTCGATGAACATCTACAAGCCGGCCATATACACCCTTCATCATCTGAACATGCATCTCCTGCCTTCTGTGTTCCGAAGTATCGTGATGGGGCTCCTAACTTAACAGTATTGCCACAATGGGTAAATGATTATCAAGAGTTAAATGCAAACACGATAAGAGACAATTTTCCCTTACCACGCATGGATGACATCCTTGCTGATTGTGCCCAAGGGAAAATCTTTGGCAAGATGGACATGACTAATTCATTTTTCCAAACACGCCTTCATCCTGATGATATCCATCTTACTGCTGTTCGGACTCCGTGGGGTTTGTATGAATGGACCATCATGCCCATGGGTGGATGTAATGCACCCTCTACTCACCAGCGACGCATGACAGATGCACTTTGGGATCTCATTGGCAAAATCTGCCATGTGTACCTTGATGATATCATCATCTGGTTGCAAACCATTGAAGAACATGAGATCAATGTTGCGAAGGTACTGGAGGCACTCTGTGCAGCCAACCTTTTCTGTAATGGTACCAAGACCACTCTGTTCTCCACGGAAATATCATTCCTTGGACATACAATCTCTGGTGCAGGAATACAAGCAGATCCCCGGAAGATTGACCGAATCCTCAATTGGCCACAGCCTACGACGGCCACCAATGTACGAGGCTTTCTAGGGCTTACACGGTACATTGCTGCCTTTCTCCCTGCTCTCGCAGAACACACAAGTGTTTTAACACCACTCACCACGAAGGACTGTGACCGAGAATTCCCTGTTTGGATGCCTGAACACCAGAGCGCCTTCGAGGCAATTAAACACTTAGTCACTGGTGCAGAGTGTCTGACCGTGATTGACTACGAGGTCCAAAGAAGAAGATCTTTGTGACAACAGATGCGAGTGACCGTCGGACAGGTGCAGTTCTGAGTTTTGGAGACACCTGGGAGATGGCACGACCAGTGGCATATGACTCGTACCAACTAAATGATGCTGAGAAAAATTACCCTGTTCACAAGAAGGAACTCCTGGCCATTGTCAAAGCTCTCAAGAAGTGGCGCACAAGCCTTCTGGGAGCACATTTTGAAGTATTCACTGACCACCGCACTCTCGAATACTTTCAATCTCAGAAGGACATGTCTCGCCGACAGATGCGCTGGTCTATGTATCTAGCTGACTTTGACTATGACATCACGTACATCCAAGGGGAGGACAATACTGCCGCTGATGCCCTCTCTCATATGCCAGACTCCACCCCAAATCCCATGCTCGCAGCATGTGCCCTGGCTCATACCAGATCTCCATCGTCTCATCACACAGCCGCACTCGCTACCCTGGACATCACAGCTGACGAATCCCTGCTCAGGGACATCATTGCAGGATACCAGGATGACGATTTTGCACAACAATTGACAAAGGACATCTCGGCAGGCAGTATTGAAGGCGCACAGAAGGAGAATGACCTTCTGTATGTAGGCCGTCGACTCCTCATTCCAAACATACCCCACATTTGTGAACTCTTCTACAACCTTGCCCACAACACACTTGGCCATTTTGGGTTTGATAAGAGTTATGAGGCATTGCGTGACTCATATTACTGGCCAAATATGCGGCGAGACCTTGAGAAGGCATATATTCCATCATGCTCCCCCTGTCAACGCAACAAAAGCCGAACTACCAGACCCACAGGTCCACTACACCCCCTTCCCGTGCCTGATGCCCACTTTGAAGCTGTTGCACTAGACTTTGTGGGCCCCTCCCTGAAGAGGATGGCAAGGACACTGTCCTCACCATGACTGACCTTCTGGGTGCCGAGATACGACTTGCACCAGTGCACTCTACTGCTACTGCTGCTGAAATTGCCGTAGTTCTTTTCGATGAGTGGTACTGCAAGAATGGCCTTATGCGACAGATCATTACTGACTGTGACGCCCTTTTCACGTCCGAGTTGTGGACAGCACTACACAAACTCACAGGCATCAAACTCAAAATGTCGACTGCTTATCACCCTCAAACAGATGGTGCTAGCGAGAGGACAAATAAAACGCTCAACCAAGCGATATGCTACCATGTCGACAATAATCAGAGAGGTTGGCTCTCTAAACTCCCACGTGTCCGTTTCACCATTATGAATACTGTGAATGCATCCACCGGATTCTCGCCTTTCCAACTAAAGACTGGCAGATCGCCTCATGTCATTCCCCCTCTTACCCCCACACCTGTAGACACCACAGTTGCTGAGACTGATGCCCGGGAGATCATTGCTCGTTTGGAGCTTGACGTTAAAGAGGCACAAGATAACTTACTCGCAGCCAAGATACGACAAGCTTACCATGCCAACACGCACCGGGCACCTGAGATTGAGTACAAGGAGGGAGATCTAGTCATGCTGTCAATGGAAAACTGCCGTCGCAACTACAAACGTAAGGGCAAGAAACACGTGGCGAAATTCATGCCCAGGAGTGACGGGCCTTACTCGATTGTCAAAGCCTTCCCTGAGAAGTCAGAATACACACTACGCCTCCCAAACAACCCGCAGACCTTTCCAGGTTTCCACTCCAGCCTCCTGAAGCCATTTGTGCCCAATGACCCCACCCTTTTCCCCGACCGTGAATTCACTCGACCTGGCACCGTGGTTACCGAAGATGGCACAGAGGAAAATATGATCAACAAGATTGTTGATGCACGATGCTGCAGCCGCGGAAAGCAGTACCTGGTGCAATGGGTAGGCTACGACCGAGACCATGATGAGTGGCTGTCAGGGAAGTTGCTTGAGGATACTGAAGCTCTTGACATATGGGAAGCAGAGAATGGTACTGAGGTTTGAGGACATACAATTTTTCGAGTAGGGAGGGGTGTAAGTATGCCCCTCAGCTCCTTACCACAAACCGAGGATTTCAGTAGAAGGATGTCATAGGACTGAGCTTCGACGCGGCTATTACTCTCAGGTTCAACTTCAATTACATTTTCCTTACTATATCAGCTTTCATTCCTCACCTTCATTGCCCTTCATCCTTACTCTATGCAATGAAGGTGAGTTCTAGCTTTCATTTTCTACATACCTTAGATGATCCTTACTCTATGCAACAAAGATACAATTGTCCTGTCCGTTGTTTGATCAGTGAGGCTCGCCTAACTTGGCAGCCTTTCAAGAAGTTACATCTAATTGAAGAGAGAAATACAATATTCCTGGGACTGATGGAATTGAAGAAATGAAAGACACTATGAAGAGAGAAAGAGCAGAGTCAAATGTCACTCAACCACCAACAAAGACTGTTCATAGGTAGTAGTAGTTAATCAGTGCTATGAATATGAATTGTGTGAATCTAATCTGATGATGTAAGCTGATAATACCCAGGACCCTGTAAACTAGTCAGGTCGACAAGTCCTAGGGTTGATATCACAGATTTTTCCCATGACTGCCCCCTGTGAGAAGCACTTGCCCACATGACCATGAGGCAACTTGACAGTACATATAACCACAATTGTAATAAATCTCAGCCCCCCATAGCAAGGACCCCTTGCAGGCCCTGCCTTTGACTGGGCATAATAGAGGTCCCAAACTATGACCAATCATGATAGTGCACTCATCAGAGAGGAGATATTGTACATACATTTAAAAATCTTGTTTTTGTCGAGACTTTCAGTCTTGTCAAGAGGTGACACAAGATTCCATGCAAAGGTACCAAATACTGTTCAACCAGTGGTTTAGACAAGTTGGAATTTGCAAGCTGTAGGACTAAACACATCACACATAACCAGACTACTAGTCATTTGCCACCCAGCTAGAACTTCTGAGTTTCCTTCTATCTGCTTCTTCAGCTCATCAATCTGCTTCTTCAGTTCATCAATCTGTGCTTGCTGTGTGTCAGTTTTTGCTTGTTGCTTGTCAAGCTTGACTTTAAATTCTCTCTGGAGCTCCTGGATAGATGTCAGCAACTAAAACAAGGCAGTAGGGCAAGACTCACTGCAATTTCACTTTCAGGACATGAGTAATGGACTACTGTCCACTCTCTTCCAAAGCTTGGGACAACCTTGTCCATGTTGTAGATGGACAGCTCTTCTGCAAAAGATAGACTCAATATTTCTCCCAGCATCCTTCCTGAGTGGCTGACAACAAGTTCATTTCTAAGAGCATGTTGGGTGGTTGTAGTCATGTTGTGGTTGTACTTTCCAGCATCAAGTTGGACTGTTTTCTTGAATTGCTTGGGTTTTGTTTCAAGCTTTTGTTTTGTGAGAGGAGTAGAGTTTGACATGGTGGTGGGTGCAATGTGGGATTGAGATCTGGGACTTGCATTCTGTGCTCAAGTTCTTTCTCTTATAGTTACATAAATAGAACTTAGTTTCTCCTTTTCATTTCATTCACCCAGGGGGCAGTCATGGGAAAAATCTGTGATATCAACCCTAGGACTTGTCGACCTGACTAGTTTACAGGGTCCTGGGTATTATCAGCTTACATCATCAGATTAGATTCACACAATTCATATTCATAGCACTGATTAACTACTACTACCTATGAACAGTCTTTGTTGGTGGTTGAGTGACATTTGACTCTGCTCTTTCTCTCTTCATAGTGTCTTTCATTTCTTCAATTCCATCAGTCCCAGGAATATTGTATTGCTCTCTTCAATTAGATGTAACTTCTTTCTTAACACCCATCAAGCTCTCCTATTTCCAGAAAGTTTTGAGTTGGCCTGATGAATTTGGTGGACAGATTGGACAATGGACTGGCACATTTGTACAAGGAGAACTGTTTGTGGGTTTCATGACCTTGGTGTAACTCATTTTGGAATAATGATAAGGGTGGCTTGATGAGATAGAGTATGAATTCCCTTTCTTTGATAACTGCACCATGCAACTCTCCCTGCCACACCATCCACATGCATTAAGACCAATCTTGACAAATGAATATTTAGTGAATTATGAAAACAAGTCAAGAATTATATTATCAACCTAGCCCCAGGTTTGAGTATGTATGACTTATCAAGACCTCTATGTGCAAGAAGTATGTGCTCTCCTATATGATTTCTCATGTCTTTTAGCTTGATTTTCTTTGGCCTTGAACATAGATAGCATTCAACATCATCATCCCCTTCTAATTTCTTCACAGTCAAATGTGAAGGGAGATTGCTTATCAGCAAACAACTATTGCCTAACAAGAAATCTCAAGGCTGTTATTAGCAGTTCTCTCATACTCTGCCCTTCTCTTGTTTGTACCACATTTCTTTGAAGATCTATGTCTGCTGAAAGGGGATGTGCTCCTGTGTGGACTAAGAGAAATGAGAGTCCCACAGATATCACACTCCACCTGCTCCTTTCCCTTTGAATCAACTACAATGTTAAATTCCATTGAAATACCTCCTGGAAGTTCAAATACAATGGTATCAGGGTGGAAATGGGCTCCAGAAGAGCTGGCAGTCAGTTCAGACATGTTATCAAAGGGGGATCAGTAGATAATTCATAGCAGAAACATTGAGTGCAAGCTATATAATAGGTGCTACAGACGCACGTGATCGATCTCGACAGATATACCTGATTAGGAAAAGGACCCCGTAAACTAGTCAGGTCGATAAGTCCTATAGTAGTGATGTGCCTGGCCCGGCCCAAAGCCGTGAGCCGGGCCAAGCCAGGCCATTGATGACGAGCATTGGCTTTGGCCCGGCTCAGAGGAGCTGAAAGCCAAAGCCGCCGGCTCAGGCCGCGGCTTTAGTCGTACTAATTTAATCATTGAAATATGTGTAAATTACTACTTTTCAAACCTTTTGTGAACCCATTCTGTTTTGTATATCATATAGCTCGTAGTACGTTGACGAGAAACATGGCGTCGGTAAACAGCCATCAACAACGCGTCAGTACTACGCGGGTGTGGCAGAACTCGGTGAGTTCTGCTTCAGTTCCTATCATCTTATACTTAATTCCAATTAATTTACATGTCGTTTAAAGGGCCTAGTGAGAGGAGAGGCCCACGGCGTGCCGTTTTTCGCATTTCGATGTTTTCACGATGTAGTAGCTACAACCTGGGTGTGGCTGAACTCGGTGAGTTCTGCTTTGTTCCTTATCTTGTTTTGCTTGCTTCTGATATATTCACATGTCGTTTAAAGGGCCTAGTGAGACGAGAGGCCCACGGCATGCCGTTCTTTCGCATTTCGAGTTTTTCACTATGTAGTAGCTACCAACCTGGGTGTGGCAGAATTCGGTGAGTTCTGCTTCGTTTCTTATCATATTATACTTGATTCTAATATATTTACATGTAGTTTAAAGGACCTAAGTGAGACGAGAGGCCTACGGCTTGCTGTTCTTTCACAGTTCAATGTTTTCATTATGTAGTAGCTACAACCTGGGTGTGGCAGAACTCGGTGAGTTCTGCTCCATTTCTTATCATCCTGCACTTGATTCTAATGTGTTTACATGTCGTCTGAAGGGCCCAGTGCAACGAGAGGCCTGCGATGTGCCGTTCTTTCGCATTTCGAGTTTTTCACTATGTAGTGCCCACACCCTGGGTATGGCAGAACTCGGTGAGTTCTGCTTTGTTTCTTATCATCTTATACTTGATTCTAATATATTTACATGTAATTTAAAGGGGCTAGTGAGACGAGAGGCCCACGATGTGCTGTTCTTTCACATTTGATGTTCTTGCTATGTAGTGGCTACAACCTGGGTGTGGCAGAACTCGGTGAGTTCTGCCAGTTCTGCTTCATTTCTCATTATCTTATACTCCATTCTAATCTATATATAAGTTGTTTGATGCCCCCATGAGATGAAAGGCTTACACTAAATTGTTCTATCACATTCCAAGGTTTTTTTTATTCCACATGGGGCCTTCTGGAACTTGGGCCCAATATTTTCCATGCCTATTTGCATCACAGATAAATTTGATGAGAATGTGTGCCAAAAGCCGCGGCTTGGGCCAAGCCGGGCCAGGGCCAAGCCGTGAGTGGCGGCTTTGGCTCGGCCCAGCTCTCGAGAAAGCCAAAGCCAGCTCAGGCCAAGCCAAAGCCGCGGCTTTTGGGCCAAGCCGGGCCGGAACATCACTATCCTACATAGGGTTGGATTTTTCCCATGACTGCCCCCTGGTTACATATGAAGTATGGAATCCCTCGACTCCCAGACTCGACGCGGTGTCCCATTTAGGTCTATGCGCTCCCTATAACTATTGGCTGGCATATCTTATTACTGCTCATTCAAATTTGTTTCAATTGACGATCTCTAGCTTGCTTCTACTGCGTACTCAATGACAGGGTTTCCGGAACTGCGACACCTACTAGTAGTCAAACTATTATACCTGTATTAATATTATACTGCTAGAATTCCGGCTTCCTTGAGTTTTGTGACAAGTTCATCCACATTTGCTACTTTTCCCCCGCCAACGCGTTGCGGAGGTTCTGTCACCTTAAGTGTCTCCAACTGGGGCGTAAGGTCCACTCCGAGACCTCCAGGGGTGAGCTTTTCGATGGGCTTTTTCTTCGCCTTCATAATATTCGGGAGTGAAGCATATCGTGGCTCTTTTTTAACAAACAAAAGATTCAGTATCTCACAATCTTACAGGTATGAACGAAAGGCATCACCATTGAGTCTGTGAAACAACAGGTCATTCAGACATGCTCTCCTACGAAGCCTCGTTATTCTACTCACCGCAGATCAGTTGTCACCACCAAAGGCAAACGGCACCGAACCTCTTCACTCCCTCCGTCAACTTCTCTGACCACAATTGCCTCCTTTTTCTGCACGTCCACATCCACGCTGCTAGCGAACGTTGCCTGGCTCCACCCGAGTAACCCAGCCAACATCTGCCCCGTCATCCCCAGATCATCATCTATAGCCTGCTTTCCCAGAATGACAATGTCGACCCCCCCCTCCTGCCTCTCGATAACCGCCTTCAACGTTTTCGCGACAGAGAGAGGCTCAGGAGCGGGATCCTTCTCCGAAATTTCGACGTGGATGCTTGAGTCGGCTCCCATTGCGAGAGCTGTACGCAAAGTTTCGACGGACTTGGGAGGACCAATTGTGACCGCCTTGATTGATTGAACGGCATCCTTTAGACGTTCCCTAAGTCTTACAGCTTCCTCGACCGCTAGAAGTAGCATATGAGAATGTGTCGTGTGTCGACAAAAGTCGAAACCCTGAACACAGACCAATTTCATCAAATGGGTTCTGCAGAACAATTAATTTGACAATAAAACACGTAAAAAGATACATGCCATTGAATGCTTTACATTGAGATCGACACCAGTTTGCTGGGGGTTTACTCGGATCTTGACTGCATAATCGACAGCACTGCGGGTTAAGAACTCAGAAAATGAACGGTAGTATCCAAGTGAATACAGACCGTTTTACTGGCACCAGGATATTAAGCAGCCTGGCAGCCGAGGGCCTCATCTTGAGAACTCGGACTCAGAGGAACTTGAATAACTGATCTTATGTAACCCTTGTCACATTTTACTATGTAAGCGACTTACTGCATTTCTTGCCAAACGCTCTGAGGCTAGACGATAATTATTCTAGACCGGACGTCCAGCCTGCGGCCGCGGGTTTGATGAGAATACCTATTTCATTTTCCATCTTCTACCTCATGTCTCGATCATGTGTTCAAATTGGCGCCCATTGCATTTGCAACGTGCATGCAATGGTCGCCACTGGCAATAAACAGCCTTCAAGTTTCAAGTTGCACATCCATGGCTTCACAATCGTCTGACTTGTCAGTAATGGTAGTGGGAATTCCGCGACTCGACGTCATCGCCATTGGACCTGGTCGTCTTCTGAGTAAAGCCTACCTGGCAGGCGGTCGCGTCATGGAGAAGAAATTTAACCGCTTGGCTCATCAAATGGGACTTGGTCCTGATGCGATCGCGAAACGTATCGGAAACCGGTTTGAAACCCAAGAGGGGAGGTTTATGCAACTCCCTGAGCTCTGCAAGGAAGTCACTCGCGAAGTGGAAAAGGATTGCCAGAAATTGATGAAGCTTGCCCTCCCGTGCGTCATACTGTGCTTTTTCTATCCAAAATGTTGACTAGAGGACCTTGAAGGAAGGAAGACTACGATGCACAACTCAAAGCTTTCAAGAATATTGTATCGTTAACCACCCGATTTCTAGGATTGAGGGAATTATTCTTTCGTTGCAAACATGTTCAAGCGGTGGGAGGATCAAAGATGCACATCCTGAAGCTCTGGAGCGGGTCTAGTCCTTCCCCTGGGTATCCTGAGTGGGGCTTCTTTCTGGACCTTGCTGCGTCGTGCGTCTGTGACGAAGCTAGGCTAGCTATCTTCGTTGAAGGAAAGAAGCTGGATGAGTTGATACGAGTCCCTATCGAGAGTGGGGAGTATAGCGTAATTGAACGGCTTCTTGTAGCCTCAGAAAGCTGGTAAGCAAATTACTGTACTATGGAGTGTTGTACAGATGTTTACGGCTTCATAGCGACACCATTGAACCCTGGATTGCAATTCGGTACCTTGGCGGAATTCTTGATTGTTCGTTGTTCTGGGCACAGCCATTTCACAATAATCTGGAAGCTGTCACAAAGAAACTTGTTGAACTCGTCATTCGACTCGTAGAGGATCTGGACGTAGAAGGCAACTCTGCAACAAATGACTCCTCGAAATCGCCTCTCGCAGACACCCAGGGCATCGATATCATTGCCGCTGCCTTGTTGAGTGGTACCAAAATCCTGGATGAAGTCCAGCTCCGGTCACTCGGTCTATTGTGGGAGAACTTTAAGCGGCTGATTGAGCTTCTTCGTCAGTAAGTAAAATCATACTGGCTGGAATGTGCTACTAATATCCCTGTTTCAAGCCCACAATCCCAGCACCTTCTACCTCGATCACATTATGCAGCGTTGAATGACTGGAATGTGTCGCTTCCTGTGATGCATGGAAGTGAATTGGCTGAGATTCTAGTAAACAGTAGCCGGTATGTCATTTTTCCCAACTGAAATGAGTAATGTCAGTGATTCACTATCACAGTGCATCTATCTCGAGTGCAATCTCACATTCAGCGTCCAATGCCTCTTCTGTCGATCCAGATCACTCTGGAATGAGGCTTCTTTCCGATTTTCCTGTTCCTCCATTACAGATAGGCCCCTTGCATTCGACGACAGACCTATATGAATTACCTACGCAAGCAGGTCTTGTGGTTGCAGGCAGGCCAGTAATCGCTGAGCCTACCAGTCCACGAACAGATGACATGCGGGGATCCATGGACCAAGAAGTACGTCCTTGACTTTCGTTCCACATTTCATTTTGGATTTCCCTGTTATGACAGGATTCAGGCACCATAATGACCTCACAAAACGACTCTCATTCTCGACCCTGTGTCAGCGATGATAGTGACGGCGAAGAGATCTTGTATCCTCTTATCCAAATCCCGGCGTCTGATTTTGGTTTTATACCTGTTGGACATGAGCCAACCCCTTTCCAAGATTCTGTTGTATCTCGTGTCACGCCAGAACTTGGCACCCTACAGCGTAGCAGCAGATCGATAGGAACATTTGACCTCTTGCCTCCCAATGGGCCTACCAGTCCGCGGACGGAAAACATGCAGAAATCCATGATCCAAGAAGTACGTCCTTGATTTTTGTTCTACAGTTCATTTTGAACATCGTGATTTCTCTATTATGACAGAGTTTAGGCATCGCCTCGCAAGACAACTCTCGTTCCCAACTCATAGTCAGCGACGATAGTGACGGTGAAGAGATCTTATATCCCCGTATGCAGATTCTGGGGTCTGGTTTGCTGTCTCGCCGTCCTGTTGGAATTTCTCAACATTCTCCAAGGACAAAGGAGCACGAAGCTCGACCTGGCTTTCAACCCGTTGGACATCAACAAGGTCCTTATCCACCTGGTTTTGTACCCGTTGGACATGAGCCCACCCCTTCCCGAGGCCCTGTTACACCTCGTGTAACGCCGGAACCTTCCTTTACTCCTATTCTACCACCAAATTTCATAACCCAGCCTCCTGCTTCAATAATCCCCATGTATGGATATGTCCAGCCAGGTCCAATGCCAGTACATAGCCCCCCTCTAGCAGCAGGCGAGCAAGATACCTTCTTTTCCCCCAGTCTTTCAAGAGAAAACCCCCCGACTCCCCCTCATGAATTTTCTCGACCTCCTGATATTCCTACAACCTCGGGACTCTCATTTTCTCCTGTTATACCACCAAATTTAGTAACTCAGCCCGCAATTTCCATGGATGGATATCGCCAACCAAGCCCAATGCCGGTACATAGACCTTCCTTTGCTGAAGTTCCTTCCACTCCTCCTTCAATATCGCATTCTTCCCCTTACGTACCATTCAACCCTCCTCCTGTTCAACCCGTCATTGTTATGGAGTCATCGCCCGGCAGCAGCAGCGGGCGATTAAGTCCAAGGCGCCGTGCCCACAGCCACGGTGATCCCCAACCCACACCCTCGCCATCAAAGATAGATGGCCCACCCTCTACCCAGGCCTTCGCTACTTCTCACTCTGAAATGAACAATGCACCAAGTAATCCAAATGTAGAAGGCGGAATCATAAACAACGTCTCTCGAAACCGGAGCAAAGAACTCCTAAGTACTTGGCAAAGGATCAAGCGCACGTTTTCAAGAACGAACTCGAGAAAAACACTTGCGCTGAGAGGCCTCGATACTAAGAAACCTATGATCCCCCAGCCCACAGTATGTCCTCCAGGCTCTATTCCAGGGCCACTACCACCTTTCTCAGGACCTATTATACCGCGTTCCGACACACCTGAACCTTCCTTCTCTCCTGTGATTCTTCAGGCTAATGGCGGGTATCGCCCCTCTTGCGGCGACGCTGTGCCATCTATACCACCATACCCAGAGTCTCGTTCAGTGACTCCGCCCCGCTTCCCCCCGCTTCCCCTACTTAGGGCTGCTTCTTTCTCTAGCAGGATTACCACCAGCAGCTGTGATAGCACCAGAAGTGGGTTTCTCGGTAAACGAAACCAAAGACCCGGTCAAAGTCAGAAAACCAAAGGCGGCTCTTTATCTCCTATCGAAACACCTGCTGAGAGGATGCTACCACAGACGAGCCGCGACGGATTCTTCGACGCGGGCGTGATGCAGATGGTTATCGGGCATGCGACCAAGTCGGCGACGGACCTTCGTGCCCAGGGTATCTCGGAAAAGATTATACAGTTTGTAGAGAACAACCGGGCGCACTTGCTAAAGACGCAGGAGATGTTTTATGGCCAGGAGTTGATGGATGCAGAAGCTACCTCCGATTTTGCCAACTTGAAGGATTAGACCCTGAAGTTGATGGGAAATGATTAATGATTGCCGGTCGTTCGACAGTATCGAATCCTCTACATTCAGCCCCACAGCGGGATCCTGCATTTAGAAAGCTGTATAGACAGACTGTATTTGAAGTAATTAGAGGCTTGTCCCCTCTTTCACTGTTTTTTCTAGTGCTCGTTTTAAGTCAGTGGCAGCGTGACTCGGATTCACAGTGTGATTGTCACATGAATTCTCCATTCAATCTCCTGCAACTCATGACCACAGCTGATCCCTGTATGTTCGTGGGCGCTGACTTCAAGTTAGCCACAATCTCGCACCATTTCATCTCGGGTTAGCCGTTGTTCCATGTAATGGAATAATTTGCTAGTGAGTGTACGAGAATGCACTAAGAAGTACGTCCTGCTGTCGTATATATAGTAATCCTGTTTTTATTCTAACTCTATTTCCAGATCCCCATCAGCCCCATTTCACCTATGCTTTTCGCCCAGCAGTTCTTCACTGCCTTTAGCTTCATCTCTGCCTATGTATTCTCAAATGGCAGTTACAGGGAAACCCTCAGAGGTGTAACGACCTGTGCTCGACTGCGATTAACGCTTGGAGTTAGCATCGTCGCATCTTCTGGTGCGAGGTACACTTCCGGTGTAAATGGAGCATGGAATCTCTTCAATACACAATATGCACCTGCATGTATCGTTTTCCCTCGTGAAGTTTCACACGTGCAAGTTACCATGAAAGCGATTTATAAACATAAAGTACGCTATGCCGTGCAAGCTGGGGGCCACAGTGCAATGAAGGGGTGGAACAAGTAAATATGCTGTTCTTCCTTCCCTATGCTTGCTGATCAACTGGTTGATCTCTTTAGCGTGCAGAACGGTATCCTCATTTCGTTTTCGAACATGAAAGACGTTACATACGATCCTGAAAAGTACACGATCACACTGCAGCCCGGTGTACTCTGGGAAGACGCTATCGCTGCCGTCGAGCCGTATGGGGTAGCTCCCTTGGGTGGACGAGTAGGGTCAGCAGTGACGAAACTTTTCATCCTACCCGAATGCTAAGCCTTGGCCTTCTACAGTGATGTTGGCACAGGCCTGCTGCTGGGCGGTGGCCTGAACTATCTCTCCCCTCAATACGGATTCTCCGCTGACCTATTCAGGGAGCTTGATGTGGTGCTGGTAACTGGCGAATTGGTAACAGCAGCTGCGACGAATGAGCACTGGGACCTGTTCCGCGCGCTGAAGGGCGGTGCGAATCGGTTTGGCATAGTTACGAGGTATGAAGTGGATGCGGTGCATACCGGGACGAAGGAGGATGAGAGGTGGTTTGGAGGCATGATCTTTGTGAGCGTCCCGCTTAATCACGGGTGGTCTATAATCCTGAGGTAGCTGCGGTTCTGGTGTAGTACCCGGATTCCTCAGCAGAAGCGCTTGTCGAAGCAACCGCACACTATGTCCAAACCGTCGAAGATCCCAAAGCTGGCAAGTTGCACCTTCCATCCTCTCTTGACATTGTTTCTCACTGATCCTCAGCCCTTCTTACCGGTCTCGCCTATGTCAACTATGGCTCTAGCCCCATCGCCTCCCATTTTGCCGTCTTGTTCTACCAAGGCCCCTCCCTCCCTCCTTCGATCTTCTCTCGCTTCCTCACCATCCCCTTCACCTCCCGCGCCCTTGGTCCACGCTCATACCAAAACGTCTCAGCTACCCTCGGGACTGGTGATCTCCCAGGGTTCGGGCAGCTTTTCGGGGCGTCAGCCCTCAACGGTCCTGCAGATCAATACGTTGATATGTTCCGGCACTTTAGGAATTTCAGTATGGGCACGATGAGTGAGGGGAAGGTCTTGGCGAACATCTTGGCGCTCACGCCGGTGCCGGAGAGCCAGATTGAGGCGGGGAGGAGAAGGGGCGGGAACGTCATTTTCGGGAATAGAGAACTTGGAAGCTTCGCTGCTGTACAGTTGCAGACGCAGTTGGCAGCTGCGATTACTTATGTGCCGAGCGAGGTGGAGAGAGGCAGGGCAGTGTTTTTCGAACAGTCAGTTTGCAGGTTTGTTCCTTTGCTAGACAAGATTGTACTCATCTTGTTGCAGGGTTTCGGGATCCCCGGGTGTGCCGCTGTATGTGAACGAATGTGATAGAAAGCAAAATGTGTTCGAGACGTATGTGGAGTATGAGGAGTTGAGGAGGACGTATACGAAGTATGACCCTACCAGGTAAGCCTTTTCATGCGGTCACAAACTTCTGACGGTTACGTCACGTCACAGATTTAATGTGAGATATACGGATGGTCCTATTGGACTGTGAATATGATTCTGCGACAGGTGTAAGTAATATTTTGTGTGTAATTTTACAGACGGAAGCCGCAAGAAGTTTTTGTGTCCCTGCGAGACTGTAAACCAATTATGTATTGCAGGCAGTGGGACTATACGTCTTTTTGGGTCCACCATTTCCTTGAACGCACGGGTCAATTATGGGCGATGCGGTAATACGAATTTGTTGCGAGCCTAGAGCTTTGTATGTACTGGCATACGGTGGAACGTCATTATGATTACATAGTCCGTACACGCCAAAGTCTTGACTGGGATGACATGATAAATTTAAATATATCCCACCATCATCGGAAAATAGGGTGTTGCTCGGATGGAGATTTTAGTAATCGTCTCAGTATGTCGGCGTTGGGCAAGACCCCGTCCGGCTGAATTGGCCTGACTGCATGGATCTGAAACTCTCCGTGCATGGCGATATCCTGGCGTGAACGTTATGAACATGTGGAAGCAGCGTTTAAATGGTCACTACAGCTACCACTGTACTTACCATCCGTGGATATTCGCGTTATACCCGTTCATCTGATCAAATCACCGTCCAATAAGCAAATTTTCGTGACCACAACCGTGACTGTCCATCCTCGACGGCATTACGGCCACGACCCCATGCTAACTTCTTGCGTTGCTTAAATGCAGTGTCGGTGTGCAGTCCAAAAGTAACACCCAGTTCTTGGATCAGCTATCCATGCATCTTATTATCCAGTCAGCTGCAGTTTTCTTCTTGATTTCCTCAATACTTGGAGCCTCGATTTCCAATGGGACCAACTCAGAGGCAGAACGATCTCGAGCTGCAGCGACGTGCACTAAACTTCATTCAGAACTCGGGTCGGACATAGTCGTATCGTCTGGCCCGATATTCACAACTGGTGCCTCCAATGCCTGGAACCTCTTCAATACCGAAGCCTCTCCGGCCTGTATCGTTTTCCCAAAGCAGGCTTCACATGTCCAAGTCGCCATGAAGTCCATATATCAGAGTAAAATTCATTATGCGGTACAGGCTGGAGGTCATAGCGCGATGCAAGGATGGAACACGTACGCTGTGCACGCTTTCAACAGAATATGCACCAACACTCATCGGTTGTCTTGACCAGTGTACAGGATGGCATCCTCATCTTGTTCTCTAATATGCAGAGCGTCACGTACAACTCCACAACAGATACCATCACGCTGCAGCCAGGGGTGCACTGGGCAGATGCCATTGCTGCCGTAGAATCATACGGTGTTGCTCCTCTAGGAGGACGCGTCGGGTTTGCAGCTCTTGCCTTTCAATGCAGTGCCTATGGACTGACCCTTCTTTCCTCTTTACAGTGACGTTGGCACTGGTCTGCTCGTCGGCGGTGGCCTGAACTATCTGGGACCCCAATATGGATTTTCTGCTGATATGTTCAGGGAAGTTGATGTAGTTCTGGTGACTGGGAAGCTGGTGACGGCGACTGCGACGAATCGGTATGCAGATCTGTTCCGCGCATTGAAGGGCGGTGCAAATAGGTTCGGGATTGTGACGCGGTACGAGGTCGAAGCAGTTCATACCGGGACGAAGGATGACAAAAGATGGTTTGGGGGTCTAATAACTGTGAGTTGTTTTCACTAGTAATTGGAGGGACTGTTGGCCCCTACTTGATTTTATAGTACCCAGAATCGTCTGAAGAAGCCCTCGTCAGCGCCACCGCACACTACGTCCGAACTGTTAAAGATCCAAAAGCTGGTATGTCCTCCATCTCAGCACAACACCCCGCCGACCATGGTATTCCAGCTCTTCTCGTAGGTTTCACCTATGTCGGCAATGGCACGTCCTTTTCCGGTGCCCATTTCGCTGCTGCCTTCTACGAAGGTGCCTCCCTCCCCTCCTCCATCTTCTCCTCCTTCCTGTCGATCCCCACTACATCGCAGGTACTTTCTCCCCAATCCTACTCTTCTATGGCAGCGACCGTCGGTACAGGGGACGTCAAAGGTTTCCCCCAGCTTTTTGGCGCTTCCGCGCTCAATGGGCCCCGTGAGCAGTATATGAATGCCCTCCAGCAATTTAAAAACTTCAGCAGGAGTTCCTCCGCCACAGGGAAAGTTCTAGGGAACATTCTGGCGTTCACGCCAATCTTGGAGAGTCAGGTTGAGGCGGGGAGGAAAAAAGGTAGGAATGCGATCGATCCGCCGCTGGGGAGCTATGCTGCGGTGCAGTTTCAAACGGAGTTTGCGCAGGATGTGAGGAGTGTGCCGGATGATGTGAAGCTGGCTCGGGAGGCTTTTTTCGAACAGTCAGTCTTGCTTCGTTCCTAGAGTCATTTCTTGGGCTGAATCCCCCTTTTTTTTTTGTTTTGCGAAGAGTCCCTCGATCTCCGGGGTTGCCGCTCTTCATCAACGAGTGCGAGAAGACACAGAACGTGTTTGAGACGTATGGCGGGTACGAATTTTTGAAGAAGACGTACGCAAAGTATGATCCTCTGAGGTAAGGTTGCATTTGTTGGTTTCCATTTGTTGGTCATTGACTGGGGTGTTGCTTAGGTTTAATGTGCAGTATACTGATGGGCCAATTGGGCTTTAAGCTTTAAGCTTCAAGCCTCGGTGAGTTCTAGACGGAGCTTCAACAGACCCAGGCGAAAGTAACCTATATCTGTTGATGTTTTCTGGTATCATGTCCTTAAGCGGAGGAGGATACTATGACCTAGTACTTCTGATCAACACTCAAGACAATGTAGTGTCCCTAGAGTAAAATATATGTGTCAAAAACAAACCGGCACTGGCAGTCTGGAGTACGATTAATTGAAGTCCATGGAACCAGGAAAACGTGAGGAGCCAGATTTAACCAGATGGGAATTACCGAGTGTTTCCAGTCTAGCAGATGTAAACAATGAATTTTATCAAGGGGGTGTTGGGACAGGAATCCCGAACCAGATGTAGGATGCTGGAGGCTGAGAATTTTTTTTTGACTTACGTATTACCCGATGCTGCTGAGCCAAAATAGGCAAAAGGATTGTTTGAATAGCCCTCCAAAGCTACCCAATGAAGTCTCCAGTAGATACCATAGACATCTGACAGCTGAGGATGAAACTTTTCAGTTTGGTTGATTTTTCTCTCTTTGAGTCGGTTGTGCAACATGGTGAAGAAAGCAAGGTGGGTCAGGACTCAGATTCTCGAGCATGACACGTGCAAAAAACTCGAACATTCTGGTGTGTCAGACGTTGAGATTCAAGCTGGGAATTCTGTAATGAAATGCAAGGTCCCCAGATGTGGAACTTGCAGTCTGGGTAAGTCACATTGTTGAGGCATTCTCTTCTGGTTGCTCACTTGCATTCTAGTATCATTGCACATGCACATCAGGGAACTGAGGCCACTATGATAAACCTTTTGCTAGTCATGTAAAAACAGTATTCTCCAAAACAATCACCTTGACAAAAATGATAGTAGAAGTATATATAAGAGAAGATGAAGTACCCAATCACTTGCGAAGTGACGATAGATGATGCTCGTGCAAATGAAAGTTGCACGATGAGAAACTATAAAAGCATTGATAGTGTCACATCACAGCAATCTATGATTGTAAAGAACGGTTTCGAAGGGGGTATTACGCATCATTATCTATTCTCTGAAGTTTGATATACCATTCAATAGATGGGACGGGTGGGCATTTCCAGTATAATTATCAAAGTTGGCCTTTCGATAACAAGACAGCGAAATTTGGTGTGAAGGCACTCACAGGAAACACGTATCAAGTCTCTGAGGTGTTGTAGATCAAGAGAAATTTGACAGAGAATAGTATCAATGGGGACATCCAGCACATAAATCAACGTAAGTCTTTTGGCAATGAAATAGCGGAATTACTGCGAAGGCGCTTTCAGGAAACATATCAAATGTCTTCGGTTTTACAGTTCGAGAGAAAGCTGATGGACAATTGTATTGAAGGGGGACATCTTCGAAGTTGCTGCTGTTGACAGAAGGGAAGCTGAGTGATTGATGATGGAAAAGTGTTGGGATACAAGCCTATAATTGCTATATCCAGAGCGGTAATTATGACATTACTAATTACTGTTACTTCAGCATTACTTCAGCATTATATACTATATATACTATATGTATAGTATATACTGAGACAATTAATTCCTGACCTCTGAGACATACAGAGGAGTGCCCCCCTTCGTCCAAAAGCCTCTAGTCAGCTTCCAGCTTTACCTCCCAACAGGTTATGGGCCCTGGCTTATTATAAACAACCCAAAAATCTATTTACAAAACCTTCTACAACATGTCAAAAGCCCCAAGCAATATTGAAGAATTTGTCCCGGACAGTGACGAAGAAAACCCTCAAGAATACGTCCAGGAGTATGATCAGGACTTAGCTGACCATATGGAATTATTTGGGCTGTCACCAGCCGCTTCCCAATACGCTACAGCGGGAGCGCCGCCAGCCGTGCCCAAGGTGGGAATCCCGCCAAAACAAAGGAAGCCCACGATCCTTCTAATTCGTACCAAAGAATATTCTAACGTAAACAAGATCTCCGATCGGGATCACCTTACTGATGAGAATTGGCACGAATGGAGAGAAAGGATGAAATGGGTATTTATTAATTGTGACATCACTGGATATATTAACGGGCCGTAAAACGCCCAAAAGAATCCAGGGATGCCGAGGGGGTGCGCAACTGGGACAAGAACGACACCTGGGCACAGCAAGTTATAATACATAATGTTACCTCTTCGCAAATGAATCACGTCAGATCAAAAACTATGGCAGAAGCGATGTACTCCGCGCTATCCGTTACTCACGAAAACAAGGCGCATCAAACCGTAAATCATATTCAGTGCCTACTGTACGAGACAAAGGCCGATGCTACTGACGATCTTCTAAAGCATATGGACACCCTGAAATCTTACCGTGACCGCATCAATAAATTCCCTAATAAGGAATTTCATATCTCCGACACCCGATTCAAATCTATCATATCGGCATCTCTACCATCGTCTTGGCAAACTTATGTGGAGCCATACAATGGCAACGCAAATGATCCCAATGACTTGGATCCCAAGCGCCGCTTATCATCGGACACGTTTATAGGATTATTGTGAGAGGAATATAAACTTCGGCTAAATCGGAACGGGAATAATAACAGAACCAGCGGGAGCGTAAATCTGGTGCGAACCCAGAAAGCTACCGGTCCCAGTAAATCCCTGGAAAACCGTGTTACCGAAAAGAAAACCTCCATCAAATCTTATTGCGATCATTGCAAGCGCGCGGGGCATTGGACGAGCAAATGCCGAAAATTTGATGGGAACAAATGCCGTAATTGCGGGAAATTTGGACATTACGTGAAGAATTGTTGGGGAAAGAAGAAAGAGAAAAAAAGAGAAGAAGCCTGGGGATACTTCAATGATAGTAGAAGAACATATTACTTTCTCAGCAGACGAGGAAGGGCATAATTTTGATGCATGAAATAATGATGCCATAATTGATGAGCGTCTGATCTATTATGATTGGCTGGCTGACTCGGCAACCACTTCACATGTAACACATCAAAAAGAAGCATTTACCTCCCAACAGGTTATGGGCCTGGAGAAACTTATTCCACCCTTGACTTCAGGGGGAGTAATGACAAAATATTTAACCATTTCACCCAGCCGTTCTAGGCTTGAGGGGGAGTGTTGGAATACAAGCCTATAATTGCTATATCCAGAGTGGTAATTATGACATTACTAATTACTGTTACTTCAGCATTACTTCAGCATTATATACTATATATACTATATGTATAGTATATACTGAGACAATTAATTCCTGACCTCTGAGACATACAGAGGAGTGCCCCCCTTCGTCCAAAAGCCTCTAGTCAGCTTCCAGCTTTACCTCCCAACAAAAAGTTTGCCGAGTCTTCAAAGTTTTGTAAATGGATAGAAAACTGATGGAGCATGATACCAATGAGGGTATCCAGCAAAGCCATCAACATTGGTGTTATGACAAGAACAGATGCTCTGAGTACAGTAATTGGAGAGCTATTAAGAACATGATTTGAAACGCTGGCTCATCAACCAACAAGATGAGAATGACCACCGCCAAAAATAATATTCAGTAGTTTGTAAATAATGCCAAGTAGACTCATGTGGTAAGGCCCATAGTAGTATTAGTACAGTTGTCAGCATTTTTCAAAGCTGACCACCTCTGCCTGATCTTAGCCAAGGCACTCTCCTTGGAAACCACACATTTTGCTGAAGAGTAATTAGGAAATATTTGACTGTAGAATGATGCAGATTATCAGAAAGGCTCAGATTTCGAATGTGTGATACTTCAATGGACTGATTCCACCAAGTAAGTAACTAATTGACCTCCACTATCTTGTCTGGGTCATCGAGAAGATCAAGAATGCTATTATAAAATGTCTCTGAATCTGTAGCCGTGTCCAGTCGGGAGAACACTGGTGAAGAGCTCAATGCAAATCGAACCTGGATAGAAAATGAGTAGCATTTACCCCGAATCTGATGACTTTTCACACCTGGGTTGCAATGTATGCAATCGAAGCACGTGTAACACATGTCATACTGTGGATATGGGCATTCCCAGAGTGGGTAGCCTTAGGCTCTTTCTCAGCGGAACTAGGGGATGTGAATATGTACTTATAAGCCTGATGAATGTGATCAAATATTTTGATGAACAGAAAATACTAGCACTCTTACGTAGATGAGGAGAGGGCTACATAGAAGGCCACTCCAAGGGTCTTGAGAATCAAAATGGTACCCAGCATAAATGAAATTGGGCCATTGATCTCTGCTGATGCTCAATTCACCTGATTTCAGTTTGGATTTTATACTATCAGCAGTTGTGAGCATGGAACAATCATTTTCTGAGCTGTGCTGCTACTTACTCCTCGTTTGACCAATCTAAGTTGGTAGGACATAGTAGTGCTCCAGTGCGCTTGTGGTTGAACCCACAATCGCTATTAATGTTTCTTGCAAGCAGAAGTATAAGTGATTGACCTCTCAGGGTGATCCAGTCCAATATTGCACCTTTCAGGCTTTTGGTGTCATCCCCCCTAGCGCCTGCCGCTCCCTTTCTTAACTGCTGTTGATTAGCATTCACAGGAGAGGTAATATTACGGGATGCTCACCAGTTCAGCAACTATGCCAAGTTCTTTGTCAGACCTGAGGAGACGTTCCTCTAAGCCAGGTACAGAATCCAAAAGTTGCTGGAATACTTTGTGCTCTCGTCACTCCCTAGTAAAATTATAAGTCCTGAACTACACAAGAGTAGAACGTACTTGGCTGTAAAAGATTCTGCTGGTCTTTCGGCTAACTCTAACATGTGCAGCACACCATTGGTCAACAGGGCCTGAAAATTGCACAGCGTGTGCACTGTTCGGCCAAAATGACGACCAAAGTGCACAAGTGGATCGGTCTGACAGCTAATTGAGATGGTTGTTCAGTAATAGTAGTACAATTGAATGCAGCATGATCATAGCAGGCCTCGCACTTTTTTTCTTGGCCCATGTTCAAGGGCGCTTTGGCATTTGGAGCCGGCAGGAAACTCATTTTTGTCTTCGTGTGGCATTTGATATGCAGACAGGAGGGTGCAAGGATAAGCCTATGCCTTAAGATGTAATATTTATAAGATGGAATTTGAACTGCAATTTTCTTAATTAGTTGCAAGGTGCTGTACTAGTGTTCCAAATATGAAAACCAGGCTTGAGAATGAACGTAAAGGGGGAATTCAAGTGCAAACTTTGTGAGATGTATACTGTTGTGATTAGTAAAATATTGATTCCCAAAAGTAGAAAGCAGGCCTGGGAGAAAACTCAGAAGTGTGTAAGGGCTTTGATGGGAGCTTCGGCGTATAAGCAGTCACTGATTAGTAGATATGATGCATGATAACCAACCACAAAATCTAGGACACCCGAGCTTTGAATCAGCTCTTCGTCAGAGTATGGAATCTGGCAGGACACTATACCATTATCACTCCCACCAAATACGCTGCCAATATCAAACTTATGGCTCCTTTTCAAACTTGATATCAGGTATAGATAAAAAAAAGAAGTGAGTATTTGTGTATTCCAGTGGAAGGGTGCAACTTACAGTGATGAAATTCTGAGAGCCCCCCCAAAAACCATGCCGGTCAAAGGCAAGCAAAATTTCATGGCCGCTCACAAGAAAAACACAATACATTGGGGTGCCAGCATCCAAACAGACACCGTTGGAGATGGTAAGAGTGTATTAGTACATAATGATATTGGATGGGTTACACTTACATTTAACTAAATTTGGAAACAGATCTTTCCATAAGCAACGACTCAGAGCCTTCAGTACTGATCGAGGAAATTTTACACCTTGAGGATGAGGTGCAGGACCTGAGGGAAAAAGCTGCAATCTATAAAGTAAACTGGATTAATGAATACTGCTGGGGAAAGCTACAAGAACAAGCAGATGAGTATGGCATTGGAGGCTTTTCCCAAGCAGGGTGGAATTCATCCTCTCTGTACTAGAAGATAGTGATGATGTTGACATTCATTCCGAAATTAAGATCACAATCAATAGATATGATGTGCTCAACAAGAAAGTTGATCGCCGTCGCATGTTAATCATATCTCATATGGATTGTAAGGGTCTCTTCAAACAGGTCATGGTTGGTAGCAATTTTCACAATCAATCTCAGTCGCATTAACAGTCTGCAAAGTTGATGGCATCATATATACGCCTCTTCCACCCCACGCATCAATCATACACTGGATGTCCAGCTGGCCTCTGCATCCTCGAGGATCTTAGAAATGCACGTGAAGTACATTGCCAGGAGGCACAAGAGGAGATTCAGGTACACTTGTTGGGGCAAGATATCCCCCAGAAAAATGCATGTGTTGCACAGGAAGTGTCTCATTGATGACATCGGGGGGTGGGCAGGGGGATGGGTGTGGGTCTGCTGGTGGCTTTAAATGTATCTACAGGAACAAAGGGATCGTCAGCAGTGTTGCAGTTGCTGCCACAATGCAAGCCTGAGGACCGTTGCTGGAAGATGTGGAGAGGGAAAGCAGCACAAGAGTGTGATTGGGAAGGGGAGCATGAGCTGAGGTTGGTAGGAGATTTGAGGCCCTTCTGCGAGTCATGGTGGTGTGTGTATGCGGAAGAACAGATTGCGGGAGAGACAAGGCCCAGGTCATTTGCTTCACTCAGCCGCGAGATTGCTAGGTACATGAAGTTTAGATCCAGAGAGCAGATGGCATGACATAACCCATTACCTTGTCTTATGGTTTGCTTAGAAGGCAGCAACCCTCAATCACTCTCAAATGACACTCTTCACTCTGATATTTCCACCTTTTCGGGGGAGCCTTCTGCAGAAGCTGTTCCACAAGAAAATGCTCCATTTGTGCTGAGGTGTGCATTAAGGTTATGTATAGTGTTCTGTGGTGATTCAAAATTGGCAATGGCAAATGATGGTAATGACGCTGACACGTCAAGACTACGGCAATATTCATGAGTATGACTACTGGAGCTGGAAGTTGGTAGATTCAGTGACCCGAGAATTCTGTGTGGATTGGGGGTGCTTTGGGATGTCAGAAGGACAGAAATTTTGTCTGAGGATGTTTGTTTGGATGAAGACATTGTAGGGGAAACTATAAGCTATGTTCAACTGCGGAATATGTTTGTATATCCTTATGACTTACTCGGACTTTGATTTGATAATGGATTAAAAGACTCTGTAGCATCTTTTCGAGGGGTCCTGCATTATTGTTGATGTAACCCAGCCCCCCCTTGCCTATGGAAGTTGCCAGTGGCAGGCCAGTAAACCTTTGATAGTCGCTTCCTTGCAGTTGACATCAAGGAGACCGCCAACAACCTGAGGAGTACGAATTGAGTTGATGCACTGTAGATAAACTTCATAAGCTTATTCTGGTACAGATAGAGGACGAGGTAGTTGAACCGATCAGAAATGATAACGAGCAGGAGCTAGTCAGAGAGCTTGACCTCCTTGAGAAAGTTTACAACTTTCTCAGGGTTGTAGAAGTTGCTCTGCCTACAGATATGCCCCACTTCACAGATCTGACCAGTCCTAGTAGTGGCCTGTAGCAGCCTGAATGGACCCCAAAATCTTCGCTGCTGAGGTTGACAACAAAACCAAGATCTTGGCATATGTTGACACCAAGCATTTCTTGCAAGCAAGCCATAGGCTGCTCAGTTGTCAAATGGCTAAAGTAATTGATGAGCCACTAGAGATGTGTAAGTAGTTTAGATCTTCAAGTTGAATAGAGTACGGATGTCCAGCTGGGGAGTTGAACTAGTAGTGTGAATGATAAGTCTGCTTGATGTCTGCCACATCTTCGTAATATTCTGTATGCTGTTAGCAAGGAGGATGTTGTTTATGAGAGTGCATAGCCAAGACAAGAGACCAACCAGCCTTCTCACAAAAGTTGGCAATGCTGGATCGGTCATAGTGAAAACATCTCATTAAAGAGTATGGTGTTGGTGACTTGGGGTGCGTGGATGATGCCCTAGTAATAAATAATCAATGGCAATCCTAAGTAATGATATAGTATGTCATGGTAAATGGTGCCCACTTGGGAGTATTTGCTTTTGATTTGCTTTTTGAGAAAGTGGAATTCAACACTATACTCGGCCTCCCTTTCTGTCCATGCTGCCTCCCTTTCTCATCTTTATCCATCCCTCCCCAACTGCACCATGCTTCTATCTTTGTAAGTAATATTTATTCTGTTCTTCTTGAGTTTGCCGTCGGCCAATGGATGACCTTTCTAGGCTCACTGGCAGGTACAGGCCCTGAGGGGTATCAATCCAAGAAGGACACGAAGCAAGGCTCACCCGGTGTGCACTAGACAATGTCTCTTGTTATGCCCACTAATGATATCACTGATGTCTTGAGCCCTAATACCGCTCTCACCCCAACGCCTTCTACGCCCTTAATAACCCTTAGTGGTGGTGCATGCAAATGGCAGCACTCCTGCGAGAGACATCACCAAGAGATTTGTGGCAGAGCACATCAATGGGAGACGTCAGAGGCAGCCATCACAGCAAGGGAGAGGATTTAGGGGATTGACAATGGAGACAATGGATTTTCTTTTCATCATGTGGCCTTCATCGCTACGATCTCCTCCAGAGGTGCCTTCAAGTTTGTTCAAGCCTTACAGAGGAATCCTTGACCCAACCTGAAGCCACACATCATAGTTCTTCAACTGCCATGTTCTTCTATCCCCCCCATGTGATGTACATGCATTACTTAGTAGTACTCTCAATAACAAGATTTCGTAACCCTTTTTTTTCTCAACGACTTTGTAGAGTCAAACACAGTTTTTACAAGGAAACACATGGTGTCGACTCTGAATTCCTAATTTTCATAATCAATGCTCGCCGTCATCATTCCGTACATCTCTAGACATTCTACCTCATTGTCTGAATCAGATTGTCCAATCCTGTCCAAACTATCATCAGTATCAGAGTCAATCCAGTCCGAATCTGAACCTGAATATGAATCTGAATCCAGTTTGCAGCCCTTATTCACATATTGCTCACCGCTGTTCTCTTTGTGATTCGGATCAACATTGGGCAGCTTTTGAGATTCAGGGACCTGAGGTTCATCATTCTCCATGCGACCTCCATATGGGGTTTGTTGACTTTGAAGCTCAGTAGCAGTATCATTCAGCGACTCCACAGGAGAGGTAGAAGTTGGAGGGATGCTAGAAGGCTGATTAGTATGAACATGGCCAACACCAAGTCCAACATGATGTTGCATAACCATGTCCCTGTCAACAAATCTGGATAAATAGTGAATTTTTGCTTTGCTAGTAGATAGAACAGAACTTGCTGATTTAGATAGTACATATTCCAATCACCTGCATCTCATGCACTGAAAGAGAGGCCTTGTTCATCGGTGTATTGCTGGCCACCAGCAAAACCAGGAATGACATGACAACTCCTCACAATATCTTCTGGGTTCAAGAAGCCAAATGAACCTTCTGCTGCCATTGGTGGGAACGTCAACTGATCTAATGTCCTCGTTTTCCAGCTACCATATGGTTGTATATGATTGTACCATTGCACCCATGCAAAATCGAGTCTCTGAGCACAATAGTCCAACATTCCTGGGCCAGTATATATTACATTCACATGATAGACTCCAAGGACGCGGGCAAAGAGGAATGGGTGTGTGATAGTGCCTGATTCATCATTAGCCAGGACCATGACATTGCAGTGATTTGTGTTAGGATTTATGGTGTCCTGTGCCTGTCAAACATCGTAGGTAGTGTAATTGATGTGCATAATGTTATGCAAATATAGTCGGTTATGTTTGAAGAGTACTATGGGGTCCAGGGACTTGCTCACGCTTGGAATTGATTCACAGTGAATTGCATCCACAGGTAATGTCCCAGGTTCTGCTCTGACAACAGAAGGAGTTTCCTTCGATAAGACGTCTTTGATTTGCAGGAGAATATGTTCCTTCAAGTTGGGAAGGAAATTCTACAAGGGTATGTCTTAGTTGTTAACTAGTAGTGATATATGTACAGACCTTAACTGCTGGATCATCTTTTTGTTGTCAGAGAAATGCACCAATATCTTCATAGCAGTTCTCTGTCCGTCCAATGTGATAATGAATCTCCATATTCTCGGAAGCTCCAAGGTAGGCATTATTCTCTGCTTTAGACTTCAAGGATCTCAACTTCAATTTCTCCTTGATATGACAAATGCATGCTTCATGCCTTTCAATCTGGGTGAGCTGCTTTGTGAAAGCTTTACGGTCAGTTTGGCAGTATCTGGCTTTAGGGCTACAATGTTCGTTCTCCCTGTAGCATGATTGTTGACTATTCAATTGGGGATTGAGAAGGGACTGACCAGTTCTGTCAAGTAAGAATCAGTAGTCCCACACTTTCGAATAGTGTCCACATAATCTCCTAGTGAATGGTGCTTGATTGTATGCAGACTCAGTGTTTTCAGTTTGACTGATGGAACATTGCCCTCTGCAGACATTGAAGGCATATTGTTACTACTACCTTTCTTTTTTGCATTTTTAATCCGGCGTCGTTGGCGGCTGTCAGCTTTGCGTGAGAGCTCGCATGTGGTAAAGGTGGAACAGACATTATCTTTAAAATGTTGCAGGGATTCACCAAGGTCTGTCGTGACATCATCTAGAATATCTAGAGTGAGATCCGTGTGCATCCGAAGTTTGGCAAGACCATGCCAGTGGGCACAAAGAAACAGCAATTCCATTAGCGACATGTTGTGAGGTTCCAGTAATAGACCATCAAATACAGGGATTGCGCACTAGACCAATCGAATTGCAACAAATAAGCCAGCGTCTAATAACAATTTAAAGCGGTCTAACTTGAAGAATATCCTCAAAATCTCTTGCTGCCATCTTCTTCATTTCTGAGGTATTTGTTGAGAACTTTTGAATTGTATCTTGTCCAAATGTAGGTACACGTCGGAATCTGTTAGAGCAAAGTCACTGTCATTAGTAGTTCTTGCCAGTTATGATACGGGGAGGCTGACCGATGGTCCAGTTCGTTAATTAACCCTGAGTTGTACAAATAAAGAATACATATAAGGTGCATGAAAAGGGACTTCCACACTCCGAGTTCAAATTCATGCATAAGGTCAACAACCAGCATAGGGAAGGGGTCCAATCCGGTGGATGCAAGGGTCTCAATGAAAGCATTCTGAAAGCCTGTAAGATATATGCTCAGTAATCAAACCATTTCAACTTCTTACTGATGTTGGGACTGCCGACCAGGGGTTCAACAACTCTTTCACCGTTTTATTGTCCATGGCATGGTTGGAGTCATAAATGAGTGACCTTGCTTCAGAAATGCCTTTGATAAGTTCCGAGGTCAGTGATCGTTGAAGTGTTAATCATTGCTGACGATCGAGTGGTTCTCCTAGATTATGAAACTCTTTTTTGGGAATCAGACACCTTGGGCATGGGTGAGTGCCCATGTAGCAAATAGATGACAGGATGACTCTGTGGTAATGGCAATTTAAGAATCAGATGGGAGCAAGCATTGTTGAATTCCTGACTTTTCTGGATAGTCCACCAAATATGTAAAAATTCAAGGGTAAAAATGTTGTAGTTGACTGTCGTGGCACTGAATCACAATTCTGTGTTTATATGCATTAATAAACTCATCATTAAACATGATCTTCAATTGCTGGTGTAGGAACTCGTGTCAGCAGTGGGTATAGAATGCGCAACTGGGACCCAATCCTCCTGCATGATGGGACACAAAATCTTTGAATTCATCTGCCATCTAGTACATAAAGTTAAACAATAATTGAGGGTCATTGGAGCAACTTACATCCTCAAAATAGGCTACGTGACAGCAGAGATTGCAGGAAGGGCGACATCTTTGGTATTTTGATTCATTTCCAAAGAACAAGTAGCATGGCCATAGCTTGGCATTACCAAATGATGTTAAATGGGTGGCATCTGACCAAAACATTAGCACTACAACAACCTGTTGCAGATCGCAACCGGGTACACTTGGCAAATCCTGTAGATCATGATGAAGCTGAAGGAATGAGCTAGAAGTGTAAAGCTCGCTGCATACGCGAATGGGCTTGTTATTGGTTGATGAACTGGTCCAGAGCAGATTGTATGGTTCATAATGGAACCGTTCACCTGCATGAATGATCTTTTCTTTCATGATGTCGATGGGGGAGCGATGATACAGTTTTGCCCTGAAGTAATTGTGGGCTCCAGGTTTTGCTGAATGGATATGGAAGGGAACGGAAATAACAATCGGTGATGAGACCCAGCCAGCATCTCCATCCATCCATTCCCAATCTCCTTCTGAGTCACTGCTCCCAAGGACTGCATTGATTTGGCTCCAGTTTGTATTGTGAACATCCGATGAATTAAAACTAGGGTTGCCAACTATATTGAGGAGCTTTCTGAAGTTCTCCTGAGATTTTTGGACACCATCTGCCCAGAACCAGTCTCTGAGAAGAAAGGAATTTTTGTTGGGATACAGATAATATTCTGTACAAAGTTCATTGTCAGCAGGGGGAGTAGGGGCACCTACGAGACACAAATCAGCAAATGTGGTAAGCTTGTCTGGAACGTGTGATGGTAATTGCATAGAGTAGAATTGCCAGGATAACCCGAAAGTGTTCGTTGTGCTATGAAATGTCTTGAAGGTGCACTTTCGAACTACCTCTGATGATGCTGCATCATTGTTATTGACAGCAGCAAGGGAGTAGCTAGGTGATGCGTTGATGATACTCAGTCCGAGGAGACACCTGGAAATGACACACCAAATGTACTCCAACTAGACTAGAGGAAGGTTGCGAGGTGGCTTTGGGTTGGTGTTTGTCACAAGGTAGAAGGATGAAAGGTTGAGGGAGAATATGATAAATGAGACTAGAACTGGGGTTGCTGAGACGAGATAATACGATAGGACGAAGCTAGAATTGAGCTCTGTGCTCTATATGATGAGGGGAAATGATTTATTTCTTGTTCTTTTCTATCTACTAGATGTCTTATATAGATATTCTAAGTGGGGCCAGGAAATTGAAGTGGGTGAAGAGGACCCAAGTAAAATGAGAAGGAATCAGATGCCAATGAGAAAAAGGGGGGGGGAGGGGTAATGGAATAAGGAGTGGGTAATGGAATAAGGAGTGGGTAATGGAATAAAGAGTGGGTAATGGAATAAAGAGTGGGTACTAGGTCAAGAAATCTACCTGGTGTAAGAAATCTACCTGGTGTAATAGGACTTGCCTCCTATCCAAAAATGCGTCCAGTGGCTTGTCAGGCAGGTGATAGGGACTGGAGAGGATGATGATGTAATCCTGGGAACTTTGTCATGTGACCAAAATCATAGGACTGTTGATAATACCGTTCCTTGCACTAGAACCTTACACCATGATCTCTAACAACATCTCTCTTGTTCTTTTCTTCTTCATCATCCTCTTGATTATGTGCATCCTGATGGCCTACCAATGGAGACGCGCTATTGTGTGGGGACGATTCTCATCAGAGCTCAACACAGAAAATTTGCCTGTTGGAGGAGATGATCCCATTATCTTCTGTGACCCATTACGATGGAGCCTTGACTGGAGTGAGTGAGATATCTTCTTCCTTTGCCAACAATGAGTTGAACAATATCAAGTGCGACCAGAGGACAATGCGGTGGTGACCCAAGCCAGGAAAGAAGAGAGTGAGGTGGATGATGGAGTGGGCCAAGAGGTGGAGGTCAACATAACTGATGTGGGAGCTAACAATGAAGAGTTTTGAGGCTGCATAGTAGCACGAGTATTGGTAGTAATGCGTGTGAGATCCTATGATGATTGTAGAATGTGGCATGAGGAGGTGTTGTTAAAAATGTGAAAATGGGATGGTTCAGAGCTTTGGACACTCCTGATACCTATCAACGTGATCGGCCACAGCTGAGGTATCAGGCTGTCCCAAGCCTGGTAGAAAGCTTGGTGGAGACTCTGGGATAGCATCCAGGTAGTGTTTAGGTTTATGTGCATTTCTCCTTGCTCGACACAAAGCTAATGGTAGATTCTGATCCAGTTCTGAGCTTAGACTTTGATTATTCATGTTGGGATGTACATTGTCTATTATTTTCAACTCATCCTGGAGCACCATGGCATCTGTGCCCTCTGACTGACTAGTTAGAGGCTGCGACGTGTCTGATTCATGAGGTAGCATTGTAGGGGCTAACGTGGGATGCTCTGGTGGGTCACAAGGCTTCATTGGTGGTGGATCTTTCGAAATGGATTGCATCATAAGTGTCCTGGCATCGATTTGTTGCTTTTTTTTTGCTGCCAGTGCTTCTTGGGCATCAGAAAAGGCTGCCAAAAGGTGCTTCTTGGTCCTTTGGCAGGTGCGTTGGTGGTTACTGAGTGTGTTATGTTGAATAAATGTATGCCCGCAGGCACAGGCGAGAGAGCTGCTTGAATATCCAAGTGCAGAGCTCATAAGCGTGTGGTTGAGTCCAACACCACACCAAATATGGTTGCGTGGTTGAAGGAGAGGGAAAAAATGTTGACAAATCAAATGCATATTGCTGTACCATGTTGAACATGCACCATTTAGTTGGATAGGAGAGTCAAAGAAGGCAATAGTCCTGTCAATGGTACTTCCCAATATGGTAAGATGAGGAGAGAACTTGGAGCATTGTTGTCGGACAATCTGATTTTCTGATTTAGTAGTACTACAGGTAGAAAGTGTGAGTGTTTGGGATAGACAAAAAGAGAAAGACTTCGAGAAACCTTCTATCCATTAATGGTAGTGGATCCATGAGAACGCAAACTATTTGGAGGAAAATCATTATAAAGCTCTAATGGTATGGTCAACTAGCTTGCCATCACAATGCCACAGGCCACCAGCGCTACCACAACTCCCTCCATTAGTTCAAATGGTCTGTGCCTCAGGGATCTTGTGGGCCATATCTGGGGCTCTGATGTTCTTCTGCATCTGGACACTGATGTTGGGATGCTCATTGTATTTCAGTGGTGCGTGCCTCCCAAAGGTTGTCATGTTCCGCACTCCAAGATCGCCTTATCTATTATCTGGCAGGCCACTGGAAGGGAGTAATCATGATAGATGCATACCTGTACACAAGTTGGATGATTACCGTTCGACTCATGATTTCTGCTACCCTGGTTGTCTCTGCCCCATAATTGGAAACACATTTTTGAATGAGACTAGGATTGTCAAAACATCAGATGGAGGGTACTTGGCCATGTGTATTAACAATGTTTACAGGTACATTGGTGAGTCACAGCATGTGTTGAAAGTCGAGCATGAGATGCAATGTTATCTTATCGTGTTGACTATGTATAGTTGACCTTGACTATGTTTTTGAACTTGACAACATTCCTACCAAGCAATATGCTCCAAAAGGTATTTGCATTTTTCTGTCCTTTGTTGAATTAGCCTTGATGAATCATACAGATGAGAATGCAGACCTTCAGGAAGTGACCAAGTCTGACGGGGAGAGTGTCTTCCATCATGCCAGTGAAGGCGGTGAGTTTTGTTCATCATTGTGATCTTAGCGCAAACAACAGATGTGACATGACAGCTCAAAACCTTCTTCATCTCTTCTCATCCTTCCTCCACCTATGATTGATCCACCCACAATTTTGCACCTCCTTCACCACTTAGACTCAGCCTGGTGACCTGGTCTGACTAGCACAAAGTTCTGGTCAATTTTCACGCTCTGTGACTGTGGGATGGTTGTTACTCATCGACATTTTGGCCCAGGGTTTCATTGGTGCTGCATGACCTTCACATTCATTGTTGTGGCACTTCTCAGTGATGCTGACTTCATTGGATTATACCATTGTCTTGGTAGTAATGGTGTTAGGAAGGAAATATTTGCACAGATTTTTTTGAGGTGCACTTGTGGCATGATGATGACATGGAGAAGATTTTCTGTGCATGAGTGTCTGCATACCTAGTTGTTATATGTTACATGCAGCTATACAAACTTGAATTTATTGGATTGGGACAGTTTTGACAAGGGTTATTACAACACTACAGATGTTGAGCTTGAATGGAAAGTATATTCAAGTAGTAATACAACCGCGATGAAGAACTTTGAAGAGAATAAGTAATGGTAAAGGAAAATGAACAGTATGAACATGAAGGACATCATGGTGGGAACAAAATGGCAATGTGTGTAAGAGGTCATAAGGGAGGGGGATGTAAGCAGCAGGTAGTGTGAGGAGGATATAGCCAACATGGAGGAGAATCACAGCGAGATCTGGTTGACACCTAGATGGAAGAAAAATACATGACCTCACGATGCCTCAATATCCTCAGCTGCAGAGTCGAGCCTATCCAGGAGATGATCTATGTGACGATTGTCATGCCTGCTATCCTTGGGTTCTTTGGGTGACAAATCCAGCATGTTTTTGACCTCTGAGTATATTTTCACTTCTAACTGTGCACGTTGGAGGCACAACATCAGGAGGCTCAGTTGAACAGGTGTGTCCACCAGATATTGGTGGTTGTTAACGTGGCGTCCTTCCTTCGGAACTAGTCAAAAGTGATCATTCAGGAACAAAAGCTCCTGCTCAAGCAAATACTCCTCCCATCATAACTTCAATAGTTCACTATAGTCATGACGGCTGATATTATCGAAGTGGGGATCAAAGAACACCTAGAAGCATGAAATATGAGTTGACGCTCAGGGGAGAGACAATGAAGTGATCAAAACTTACCAGACTGCGACCTTCTTTAGAGTTAAAATTTACCTGCCGAAAAAGGAGTTTGTGGCTTAGAGATGAAACAATCGGAGAGATAGTGGATGCATTCTCTGGAGCAGGCTTTAATATTTGAGGGCCACCAACACTTGGCAACTGTGTTGGATTGGGATGATTTCGAGAGAAGTGCCGATTGACCGGCAGACTAGAGGATGACCCAGCAGAGGGAGACAAGCCTATAGTGTGGAAAAGTGGCTTAGCTAGTACAAATGCATGGGGAGGAGAATTGGTCGATGGAGAAAGTCATGGTGATATCTGGGTCTCACTGCGGTTCATGCAATCAGGTGAAGGGGTCGGAAATCACGCATTCCTCCAGTATTTATAAGTACTCCCATGAAATCTGAGAATTTGATAGGATCAAACTTCACTGAATGCTGTCCATTCAAGTCATCCGCAGTCCTTTGTCATACATACCATTGCCCCATGGTGTGCTCAGGATGGGGTTGACAATGCTGTTGGCCACATTGAATCACCACTGGATTACGTTGAAGATTTGTGCATTTGTACACTAACTAGTATGCCTCAGTTGATGACTCACCTGAGATTCTTTTTTCTGACAGGTTCACACATCTGACATTTGGTGTGAACAACCCTGTGTCATCAGGCCTCAAGGCATGTCCATTCAAGTGCTTTGCAGCATATTAAGATAGTAAAACATCATCTGACAAGTTTCTTGACATATATTTCTGGATCTGTACATACTAGTCCGATTTCATTGTTCTCAAGTCAAGAATACATATATGATCCCTCGGTTCATGATCCTCCCCATCGCCCTTTGCTTCTTCCAAATGTCTATGCCACAAGAAAATCCTGAACAGTCTTTGTGGCCCCATGCCATGATACCTGGGTAGCTATTACTATAAAATTAATATTACATGTCTAATTCGAGCTTCAGTATTATATTCAGATTCAATTATTATCTAACTGGATGCTAACCTAACAAATAGATTATTGGGCACCAATGGAAGCTTCACAGCTTGGTGGTCATTTTTGTGAATATCCTACAGAGTTGGAGGAAGCTGTAAGTTCTGGTCGGTACCCATTTACTGGTTAGTAATACTTAAGTATTTTATGTTGGACTTTAGTACTAAGTGATCTATGGTTTGTTTTTCTCCTGCAGATCAACTGCTGGCAGCAGAAGCCCAGAACAGCACTGGCAGTATGCCAACAGCCTTACCCTGTCTGTTAGGACATCACCTAATACCCTAAGGCAAAAGACGATGGCTCCCTTCAAACAAACACAAACAAAAGGAAAGGAGGGGGGGCAAAGTCTAGTAGTCCCAAGCGGTCACACCAGTAGAAGGTGGATAGCCTAAGAGAACACGACTAGTGTCTCTAGGCGTTTTATTCGAATATATATACTACTATACATGAGGTAGCTGTGTGTTACTGTGGACATGCCTTGACCATGAGTCGTCAGCGGGCGCAGCATCCCATGCCTACAGCATGAGGTGTACAGCTTACATGTGCCTACCATGAGTCCAATTGTGCCTAGATAAGGCCATGTGTGTACGGTGTGTTGTACCTACCCTTAGCCATGCGCTTGATCATAAGGACCTTGCGCCTAATGCATGTACATAAAAGTGTCATCATCACCAAACAATGAAAATAATAGTATTAAATGTCTTTGAGAAATCGTACTCCTGACACTGTCAGTTGCCCCCCACCTCTCACTAGTGGGCCTTATTCATTTTTTTTCTAAACAATAGTGGGTCATTTAAGTTCTGTCAGAAATACAGCAAGTGCATTGAAATTCTGCTCTATCTGATGTCATATATTATCTATTAGAACTGGGATTTTGACTTGGAGATTAACTATGACAAAAATGATACAGTAAGTGACAAATTTAGTAAAGCTCATAAAGTATAGATAATAGATAATGTTTCAGAATATTGAGAGGCTTTTAGGGATTGGCACAAAAGTTCAAGATGTGTATTATTCCACAAATGAAGCAACCTCAGGTGGTAAGTAGTAAGCTGGCCAAAATACCTGTTTCAGATTTATTGACAATCATGATAATTGTTTAGTAAATAACACACAAAATATAGTAAGTAGTTGCATTGATTGTAAGAAACATAGAGAATTTGGATTGTTGCAGGTCCACTATGTTGATCCTCTTATTTATGCCTCTTCTGGTCATTCTGATTTTGCTGGTCTTTCTGATGCTACTGGTCTTTCTGATGCTACTGGTCTTTCTGATGCTGCTCTTGATTCACCTCCACCATCAATGCTTATGGGAGGAGTAATGCTGGGAATGAAGGCTTCATCTGTTTTGGTTGACACTCTCCAATGGGACTTACAGTGGACCCTATCAAATGCATTGTCAAAGGTATGAGCATCCCTCTTGTTCAGAACAAATCAATACATACCACATCTCTCTTAATTAGAAAGGAAGGAAGCACTATCCACGTCCATTGGTTTTTTATCTCTGGACTACAGAGGCTTTCTTTATTCCAGTATTTGTAAGTATATATTAACTTATGACAGTCCAGCTTCCTGATAAATTTTGATTTTATAAGCCCAGCCATGAGCTGATGGAATATGGGACCAACCATGTTAGTTATTTTAAACTATTCTATTCAATTGGTGCAAAATTTATTGTTGGAGTATAATAACAGCCAAATCAAGATATTTTGGAAGAAATACCTTGGCTGAAGTTTCTTGGAGATTTATCCCTCAAGGGTCCTAAACTCAGTTCTCACTTATATTTTCCAGTTTATCTGCACACTTCTTCTCCACCTATAACTTCACCATCCTTTCCTCTGATGGATATTGGAGATGGTGTTTATATATTACATCCAAATCATGCTGCCTCAAATGTATCAATTGTTGATACAACTGTACCTGGTATTTTCTTATCTTTTCTATTTGTAATGGCAGTTGAGACATTTTCTACTAGTCTACACTCCTGGAAAGAATGAACAAGATATCTTTCGTTATCTCCTTGGATGGGAACAAGTTACTATTAGTGGCTCTGATTAGGCTATAGCACGGGTACAGGCATGGGTCGCACATTGAGTACCCGTGACCCGCACCCAACTCGTCACCAAATTTCTATATGCAAGTTATTATGTTGTAATTATAGGTTTTGGCACTCAGACGAGTGCCACAAACCTCCTATTTACTTATAAACTATGTAATAGACCAATTTAGTATTTTATACATCTTACTTAAGGGGGAAGTGACGCCCCAGAGAAAAAGGGAGCTTGTGGAAGCCAGGATATATATACCAGTTGATATTTGTCACTATTTGGTTCCAGTAAACAAACATGAATGTGACGTGTCGCGTTGTGTTGACACGATGCGTTCGTGTTTGTTTACTGGAACCAAATAGTGACAAATATCAACTGGTATATATATCCTGGCTTCCACAAGCTCCCCTTTTCTCTGGGGCGTCACTTCCCCCTTAAGTAAGATGTATAAAATACTAAATTGGTCTATTACATAGTTTATAAGTAAATAGGAGGTTTGCAGCACTCATCTGAGTGCTGAAACCTATAATTACAACATAATAACTTGTATATAGAAAGATGGCACCACCACCGCAAGCAGCTGCTTGCAGGGTGGAGTCGACGGCCACCACATCACTACAACGACCCCCTCTTGCTCGCAAACGTGAGGTGGGGGTCTTTCTTGCTTCGTTTCACTCTGGACAGCCGCCACACCACCACAACAACCCCCTCTCTCTCACAAACTAGTTAGTTTAGATAGAATTAATTTATATATTTTGTATACTACAAAACCTGGGCGGGTATTGACACCTGCCTGTACCTGCCTGTACCCACTGTTTACCAACCCACGGGTCGACGGGTAACCACCCATGCGGGTGCGGGTGTGGGTATGGGTAGAGCTCTGGGTACCTGTGGGAGTACCCGTGCTATTGCCTAGCTCTGATACATATATACCAGCTGTTGAGTGAACAGTTGAAAGCATTGGTGGCACATCAATATTGCCTGCTGCTATCTATCCAGATAATCCTGCTGCTATTGAACTGGGTGATCCTGCTGCCAGCCTGAGTGAACCAGATGCTCCCGCTGTTGTTGGGCTACATGATCCTGTAGCCATTGAGCCAAATCCAGCTGCTGCTGCCACAATTCGGTTGGATAGTCCAGACTCACATAATGAACCTCCAACACCATCTAATGCTAAGGTTTTCTGGCAATGTCAAGATTGCTAGTAGAGTTGCTCTTGTGTCTTGTGATCCTGGCCCAAGCATCCGACCATCACTTCCAGAAGTACCAAGGAATAGCTGGATAACTGAATGTGGCATTATTCGCAGTGCATTAATCAGATGTGGATATGTAAGAAATTATCTTCTTTGAATAATCTTTTATTCTAAAATCAGATTTTTAGTCACCAGATACTCACCTTATTGGGATCAAGAAGTTGAGCACAAGATGAGGACGAGGTTTTTGAGGTATTGAGTTTAAGTCAAAGGTAAGTGTATGAGGGAGTCTGCCACAGGGAGGAATGTTATTATCATTTCCTACAAGATGTGCAATATTTATACTTGTTATGAACTGATCTCATAGGCGGGGTTACGACGGAGTTCTGTGGCAGCACTGGACTTGGCTTCAATCTAAAAGGGATTGCGCCCTTCTCTACGCCCAATGTCCAATTTACAAGGTGACGGTAATGAGAGCGGAGGTCCAGCGGAGTTCCGGAAGTTAAGAGAGAGCAAGGACTTAGAAGTGAGAGAGTTGTGGAGATAACAATGCAATTATCAAACTGAAGTTACAAGTGACGTTATACTAAGTTTTATAGTAAGTAAGTAACCGGGGTAACTACGGCGGGATCAATGGAGCACCGAGTGCGCAGTAAGTAAGATGATCAGCAATGATAGATATGTGATATAAACAAAACAGGAGTAATTTGAAATACAATTTGAAATAGTCTTTTTGATATGATGGCGGCTCTGTCGGAGATCCGCCGGAGATCCGTCGCAGGCTTGCATGGGATATGACAGTATCCCCCCCTTAGGACCAAGCCTTCAAGGTCATGTGATGTTCGGATTCCGTATTTAGGAATTTTGACGTCCACAGTTCTTCAACATCCAACCATCATGTCCAGCTCACAAAACACGTCCCCACCCGCCCCCATGTTGTCCGCCGCTGAGGAACGTGCAAAGCTGATGGCGCGTCTCAAAGAACTCACCGCGCAGGAAGAGGCCGCAAAGAAGGCTGCCGTGGAGGAGGCGGAAAAGAAGGCCGCCGAGGAGAAGAGACTGCGCAGGGAAGAGAAGGTGCGTCGTCGCGAGGCATGCCGTGCAGAAAAGCAGAAGGCCGCGGAGCCCGCCGACCAGGACGAGGATGAGGTGGTCGATGAGCCACCGAAAAAAAAGAAGAAGACGAAGGCGGGCAGCGGTGAGACCGTTAGGGGAGGAACTGCGGGGCCGTCGACGCAGGCTGCATGCGTCAGGTGAGTGGTGTTTGTCACCACTGGACTTTGGTTGATTTGTTTTTTAGGTATAGTGACATATGATATCATGGCTTGGTAAGTCCTAGACTTCCTGCAGGGTGTGTCATAGACACTCTATCCAAGGCTCTGTCTCTGATAGCCTATGATAGACATGGCTATATCTTGCCTATCCTATCATAGACATGCTGCAGGATGATTAATCCTGTAGCATGTGTTAACTGTGGATTCCCCTATATGTCTCTGCATGTGTTAACCTCTGTTAAACATGTGTTAATATGACTTAGCATATTCTGACAATATTCCCTAGGCATGTTAACTGCCTTGGCTTGCCTGTATACATAATCCCAACACACCTGCCTGACAATATTCTACATGACATTGAGAAAGACATCATGGGTGACTATACTAGTGGTTTAGTGAAGACCTGGAAAACCTACTGCTTGAGCTTGTTATTTGGACCATGTAACTTGGGTGGCTATGGAATTGAGGCACAAGCTGCAGGAGATCAATTGGAGTATGCAAAAAATTTGCTAAAAAATGACAACTTTCTCTATGAAGGCATGGTAAGCTGTTGTTTTCATATTAGCAGCCTGAAACTAAGATTTCAGCAGTTGAACAATCAAACCACTTCAAGATTCAGTTTCAACATCCACCAAATATATTTTTGGCTTGCATCATACAACTTCCGACTTGGGCCAGTGGATAAGCAGTTGAAAGGTACACTTAACACACTGGCAGGTGGTGATTTCACTTCAAAATTAGTGCCTGTCACCATTGAAATGGTTGCTGGAACATTTTCAATTGTGAGTAGTGGGTTTCTTATAAGTTTTTTTTTGAACTGGTTGTAATTTTCTGCTATCAGATCCATGATCATCTTTACACTATGTGTCACAATCATCTTCCCCATGAAGGATCTGGGACCCAGTTTGATGAATTTGCAAGTGAAATGAAAGTAAATCCAGCTGCTACACATGAGTTGCAACTTTCATACAAGATTTCCCTGTATGTTAAAGATATCTTCTGACTCATGTTTTTTAATTTATGGTTCTGTTTTCTACCACAGAAACAAAGCAGAAATGGTATCTATAACACCAAAACTGAAACTTGCAGATGTTCAAGATGAAACCAAAATTATTTTCTCTAAACAAATGTGTATAAATCCACAATCTACAATGACCGGAGTGCAGGATACTGCATTTGTTGAGGGAAGTTCCCAGAAGAGGCAGAGGAAGCATTGAATTATCTTCTCTTGTATTAGTATCCTGAAATGGTAATTTCATACTTTCTAGTGTTGTTTGACATTTAGGGTTGTTTACTGTAAACATTTTTGGGACATTTTTAAGATAGGGTTTGTTCACTCTCTACTACATCATGTGTGCAGTGACTCAAGTGTGACTGATCTGTAATCATCAAATGCATACAGCTATTAGTGCATCTCATAGATAAAGGATAACAAGCTATTATGTACTCAGTGGGTAAGTATATGTACACTAATGAATGCATGAATGTAAAACTATGTACTGTGTTCAGTAAGTAATTATATACTAGTGAATTAAAAGTTGAATAAATATGTTGCACTAGATTTCCATTGTGATTAGTAGATCAGTTCATATCTGCCCTGGTGAGATCTTGAAGAATCAACTCTGGAATGACATGGTGACTGCAATATTTCTTTGCAGCCCACAAAGCTTGCTTCCCATCAAGTCCTTTGTGATAGATGAATATGTCAAAGTCAGCCCCACTGACATCTGATAGACTATTACTGGCTGACATGCATCTGTTGGTGTATATAGGACTCCTGGAGCAGTCAATGGGTATTATATATTGCCAAGTCCTAGGATGCTTTGGTGTCAGAGGTACCTGGTTATTATAATTTTTAATTCAGTGTATTTACAATCTTCTAATTAACATAGGTCTTACATTCTTTTTATTAGGGTCCACTATACCATTTTAGGCTGTGAATAGTGTCCAAGATTGAGATACCACTTGCTGCGCCTCCCCATAGACTCTGGAGTACAATATTTCTCCAGACACGTTGTGTCTAATTGTGTTCTCAGGGTTTGCTGATCATTACTCAAAATGGTAGATATTGATCAAAATGCTATTTATCTGGTTACAGGGCGAAATCCAATGATCAGTAACTGAGACCCTCTTCAGAAATGGATTTCAGGGGGGGTCTTGGAACTAGATTTGTAGTAAACTAGGATTTGAAGCTTGAATTAGAAAAATCATGAAATGTCACAATTTGTCACTCTTTCATCATGTGATATAGTAGAGAGTGAATGAACCATGGCCAGTCAAAAAGTCACCCACCCTAGGTAGTTGGTCAGTGGCTTCTATATCAGAAACTGGATACTACTGTACAGTATGTAAAGCAAAAATAGATAAAAGGCACACCTGGGGCTCAGTCTCTGCTGATTCCCAAGCCCCAGGTGTGCTTTGATCAGAAACACTGCTTGTTTGATCAATGACACCAGATTTTGATCTGATTCAGCTATGGGGCCTGAGAAGCCAAGGTCTGCCACTGGTTCTCAGCCATTTCTTATACTGTATGTTCTACTTTGAACTTTGAAATTGTCCGGCTGGCGGCTTCAACAACCTTCTCCAGTGCTCTCTACTGTTGTTGCAGGATGTACAAGTTTGTTTTGGCATCAGAAATATATGTCACTGGGATTGCAGCATGTGGGACTGGCATCATGAGTGCCACATAGGTGGCTGGCCATGTGTTGGTTGTCACAATTGGGCAGTCATTGAAGTTGTGCCTGACTTTGAGCTTTCAGCACTGGGTGCATCCATCATGATCATGGATGAGAGTCCTCTTGGCTTCAGTGAGGGCTGGGAGGCATATCCTTTCACATCAGGAAAATCCAAGTTTTTCTTACCAACACTTGAGCAAGCTTAATGTGACTTATTGACACTTCTAAGCACCATTAAGCTGGAGGTTGCTAAGCCCAACCATGCTTAGGTTAAGTCAGGTTGTCCCATGAATTTGACTTAGCTGGGGCTTATTGTCTGGCTTATTTTGGGCTTGGGCTAAGCACAAATCTAAGCTGTCTTGTAAGTGAATCTGCCACCAAGAATTTCATGGTCAATGAGAGTCTAAGTGGCTTCCAAGTTAAATAAGCAGGAGAAAGCCTGAAAGGCAGATAAGATTCAGACTATTAAATGAGCTAAGCATTCTGCAAGCACTTAAAACACATATATTTGTATATCAAGGGGGTCCAAGCAGTCCAAGCATGGGTATAAAGACCTGCTAAATGTGCTAAGCATATGTTAAGAAATGAAAGGATCCATGAAAAGCAAGGTAAGCATGATGAGTCAGAGTTTAATCTGACATGGTGATAGACAAGAACATATGGGGAAATGAGAACAGGATATGAAATTTATAGCAGGGGTGTGGGACAGTGAGCTGTGTCATAGATTCTAAAAGATAAATGTCAGTGAGGTCATGGAGGAGAAGAAATTACTTACACTCCACATCCAAGTCAGAGTTATCAATGAGGCATGCACGTTTGTCATCATCATCATCAATGTCAATGATCTCTGTAGGCTCAGTAGTCCTGTTGCAAGCTCAAATTGGCTTCACAAACCCCCGGGCTTCTTGAAGAATGGCATTGAACTTGGAATTTGTGAGTGAACATGCTAACACAGTGCAACCATGGGTGGCCTTACCCCAAGTGGCATTGCTGAAACCTGTCTGGCACATGGATTCTTCGCTGGTGGAGAGGTTGAGAGTCTGAGGGAAGGTTACAGTCTTGCCTTTGCTAGCATGGGCCATTGCAACTGTCAATGTCCCAGTGGCAACCAGAGTTAGCACCCTCTCCACCTATCAATTATCAGAACAATCCTGCAAGCATGATATACAATGCCTACAGAGGCAGTGGCCAAGCTTAACCAACCAATCACTGCAGGAGTGGGTGTGTTGTGAAGGTTGGGAACCTTCACAGAACCTTTGATAGCCATGAGGTGAGTGGTGAATGTCTGGAGGACGAAGGGGCTGTGAAAGAGCCCCTTCCACTTCTAAGAAATATCATGTTATTTATTAGACAGCAGGGCATTCAAAACCATACCTTTTTGTTGTCATGTTTGATGTCTTTGTACAAAAAGTGAAGATCATTGAGGTAGTACTTGGCAAATTTGATGCACTCTTTATCTGAATCTTGTAAATCTTCTTGGGCATCGAGAAATGCCAGAAGAACAGTGATGCCAGTGGATCCAATAACATTGCACCAAGAGTCTGCAGGGCATTGAACTGTCTGATATGTGTTTCAGTAATGTCATAGAGCCAAGCCCAGTCACATACCTTATGATAGACTGCAGAGGACATTGCAATCTCATACTCATACATGTTTGTAGCATCACATTTTTTGTATTATCTTGACTGACTGTTTGACAGGCACATCCCAAGGGTCAGTGGATTGACCAACAAATGCCATATACATTGCAATGAATGTATGCTGGAACCATTGTGGTTTGATCCAGCCTGGAAGCTCCTCATTTCAAGGCTTTTTGGATGTTGTTTCACTGGACTTTGAGGGCTTTTGAACTATGAGTTGCTGATCTGGACATTTTTGTTTATACTTTGGCTCATAGCTTAACTTCAACTAAATATATTAAAATACTCTAACTATAAGATTGCCTAGGCTTAACAAGGCCATTTCTGGCCTTGTTAAGCTGGGACATTTATGATAGGGCTGGGCCAAGAGGAGGGCATTATATAGTCCAGGGTGTATTGGTTTGTTTGGTTTCATTCAATAGTCAGAATATTTTAATATATTTAGTTGAATTAAGCTGTGAGCTGAAGTCCAAACAAAAATGAGCCAGGAGAATTTCTGGCCAAGCTGAGATAATTTCTGGCTGAGCCAACATAAGCTTACCAAAATAATTTCCAGCCAGTGTAAGGGCAACCTTACAGCCTAGCACAAAGCTCAAGCACTTGCAAGGGGGATCCAAAGTCTATTAGACAAAGTACAATACAACTGAGGCATGCATACCTTGCAAGGGGGATCCAAAGAGGAAACTCTAAGGACTCCCCAAGTGAAGGGCAACTACATAAGGGAAAAGGAACCTAACAACCAACAACTGAGAATGAAATGGGGGATATGAGTATCATGAGGGGGAATATGAAATATGTCTAGACTCTAGAGTAGGAAATGTGCATCAGAATGTCAACAGGAACAGTAAGATAATGGAATGGAGGATGGTATGACTAATATAAATAACATATGGAACATACAAGTGAGTGAGCAGTGTGTCTGATCAAGGGTGACATCATGCGAATGGGTGCGAATGGGTTTGCAAAGTCGCAAATGAGTGTGTGATGTCGCAACAGGATTCACAAAGTCACAAATGGTTTTGTGAAGGTGTGGGAGAGTTTGCATAGCAGGTATGGGTTGGGGGTTCCCTTACAGGCAGAGATTTCTGGCTGAGCCAAAAAATAAGTTCCAGCCAGAAATTTCAGTCTGAGCTGACACCCAAGTTAGGAGCAACCTGAGCTGAGCTGAGAGAATCCAGCTGAGCCATCAGGTGACATGCATTGAGCCAGCTGAGTCATCAGCTGACCTGTTCCCACTTAGTTGGCTGATGCATGTCTCACAGCCACTGGCCAATCTGTATTTCACAGCTGGTAGCTTGTCTCCTTTTCATCAGCTGACCCATAGCTTACAGCTGGAAAAGCAAGTGTAATTTTACTGGCTGGCCTCTATCTCAGCTGATATGTATTGCATGGTCAATAGCCTGTCCCCCTTTCATTGGGTGACATGTTGCTCATGGCCAGATGAGCCACTGGCTCATGTATCTCAGAGGACAGCTGAGCCTGGCTGATTAGCATTTCACAGTGTATGTTGCCTGACTGTCAGATTGTCATAGGAGATGGCTCATTAGCCACATCAGTTCCCTGTAGGACATGGACTAAGCCACTGAACAGGCTGGTTGGTCTTCCTGCCATGCTTCTTGTAGCATCTGCATGCTAGGGTCCATGATTGCACAATGAGCAGGGTGATTCTGCCAGCAGTTAGCATTTGGCATTCTTTCATCCTGGTGACCTTGACTTCAGCAAGGGGTTGTGTGGTTGGTGACATGGAAATTCAGGCATCAGGTAATATGGCTCAGTGGATGCAATGTGGGGTAGTTGTGGTAGGTGTACTTTCATCAGCAGAGGAGTCAGTACTGGTGGATGGAGATGGAGACAGGGGCAGAGATGCCAGACTGTTTGGCTTGGGGCATCAGCATGTGTCCATTAGTATCTGGAGTTTAGCAAGTTGGCCAGAGTCCTGCAATGGTCTTCTCACACTCCTGAGTCCTGGTGAGGAGTGGGATGGAGGTAGAGGGTTGATGAGGCAGTATGGAGTTGTCAGGTATTAAAGAACATATGTGATGTTAAAAAAAAAGTGAAAGGCTGCCTGGTTAGATAGCCCCACTAAGTTGGATGGTAAGATGGGATTACATTATCTTTGTTGCACAAGGTAAAGAGTCAGTCTAAGGTACATGAGTAGGTCAGTTACCTTTGTTGCACAAGATAAAGAGTGAAACAACAAAGGGAAAAAATATATATTAGAGGTTCAGCTCCACTTGTTCCTGTGGCTGTGCAGTTTGCCTAAGTTTGCCAATATTTGGTGAAGGACTTGTGAATATATGAGGGATCACACAGATCAGTTATAGAGCGAGTCTGAAGCAGGGATGAATGTCATATTCTTCACCTACATTGTTGTAAGCCTGCGACCAGACTCACGACACAAACATGCACAGCCACCACGAACATCGGCGAACATCGGCACACATTGATGCTTACAATGGCTACACAGCCACCCTGAACATCGGCGAACATCGGCGAACTCATATACCAACTTACGCTCGATGCGGCCACTTTCCAACACGGTTTCAAATCTCATATATATACCATCTTTTTTTCCTTTGTTGCCCCACTCTTTACCTTGTGCAACAAAGGTATAGTTTACCGACCTTCTTATGTATCTTAGACTGACTCTTTACCTTGTGCAACAAAGATAACGTGATCCTGTCTTACCATCTGACTTAGTGAGGCTACCTAACCAGGCAGCCTTTCAATTGTGTAGCATATTTATACTACAATGCTAGGAGATATACTCCTATAATATGTCTAGGAGATATTCTGTCATAGACTCCTCTACTGTTAGACTTGGAGTAATTATGTCATTTACTTCTATAATATATTATTAGATATAGCTTGGCTTGTGTTAGACACTCTATAATAGACAGGTCTTAGACAGTCAATAATCATGATAGACATAGTCTTAGACAGCCCAAAATAGGCACTGCATGTGTTAACTGTGTTAAACATGTGTTAGTGTTACTGCCATGGCTTGTCTGTCACAACACAAAGTTTGCCCAAGTTTGTGTTGTTATGTTGTGAGTGTAAGCCTGGCACCCCAGAAAGACAATCCAGCCTTATGTGCTTGGATCCCATTAGTTCCTATTCCTATTCCTATTCCTGTTCCCATTCCCCCTGCACCAGTCCGCACCTTCACCATCATTTGACATGTCAGCATCATTCCATCGATGCCCCCTTCCCTGCTGCACAGATGGCACCATCCATTACCCCAGTGCTGCCCCATCAACACTGCCCTCCCCTGATGCCACCACTGCTCCCTGCTGCCCTGCCCCAGCACTGCTGCCCCTTTGGCACTGTTGTCTCCCTGGCACTGCTGCCCCTCCAGCACCATTGTCTCCCTGGCACCACTGCCCCTTTGGCACTGTTGTCTCCTCAGCACCATTGTCTCCCTGGCACCATTGTCTCCCCAGCATCATTGTCTCCCTGGCACCACTGCCCCTTCAGCACCATTGTCCCTACAGCACCATTGCCCCTCTGGCATCGTCATCTCATTGACTGCCCCATCAGCCACCTTGTTGACCACCCCATTGGCTGTCTCATTGACTGCCCCATTGACTGCCTTGCTGACTGCCCCACCAGCCACCTTACCACTGTTGTCCCCCATGCACCGCTACCTGCCCACTGGCACCACCTTGTGTGCCAGACATCCCAGTAACATGACATGATACACAGCCCCTTGGAGTTCCCCTTATAGAGACTGACTAGCACCAAAATATGTTCAAACCTTACTTATCAGTAGTAGCTAAGAAACCCTGTAACCTGCCCTGATGTAGCTCTCCCAGTTCTGGAGAATACACCATGATCCTGTCAATGGTGTGATCATGCCCCAGTGAGCCTCTGTATGGCACAGGAGGCTTTCAGTGAGTCTGGTCACAGACTTACGAACTCCTTGGGATCAAACTGGCAATGATTGCTACTTATCATCCACAAACTGATGGAGAAACCAAACAAGTCAACCAAGAAACTGAAGTCTACCTCCAGATGTTCTGTACAAACAACCCTGAAATGTGGAAAGCCCTCTTACCAACCACAGAATTTGCACATGACCAACAGACACATTCTTATGTCATTCCTATCTGAATTAAATATTTGATGTCCAGAAAACTTTCACTATGAGGTCCAGAAAAACTGTGCCAGAAAGTTAACTGAAGTTAAGAAAAATCTGGAAACTTTGTTGCTGATGGGCTGGAAAAACTACTGTGCATGACCAGAAAAATGCTCTATGTTCAGAACACAACCAGAAAATACTACATGTACATTGCTTATGTAATGTACAGCTTCAGGGCATGTGCCATTGTGGTTGCCATCCTGATCACCGTCTGATCACCATCTCCCACAGTTCATCAATGCATGCCACAGGCAAAACTCTCTGCCAATTCTTTCAACTGGTGCTGCAGTGTCCTTGGGTCAAAGCTTGTTGACCCCATGCTATGGGTGATGAGCTCAGTAGTGATCTGAGCAAAAAGCTCACATCCCAATTCCTCATCCAACTCTTCTCCTTGAGGTACATCCTTGTTGGTTCTCTTCTCCTCTTGCTGGTGGGTCCTGGCCCTGGAGCTCATTGGTGAGTCAACCACTGATGAGGTTGAAGGCTCAGACCAGGGTAGGTTGAGCCCTTTCCAGACATCGGAGATCTCTGGAGTAAGCATGTCTAAAGAAGAAAGATGAGGACAACACTAATCCCAAAGGGAATCAACAAGGCCTCATCAATCTTTTTGCTCTCTGAGGCCCATTTGAGCACTAATGATGATGGAATTTCAATTATGTACTACATAGGACTCTAAAGGACACATGGTTGGAGTTGGCCTGACAACCATGGGTTCTAGAACTGGTGAGGCAGAAGCCAGTGTGGTAAGTGATGTGAATGTGAGTAAATGGAAGTCATACTCACCTTGAAAACTCAGATGGATACACCTCTTTCTTCAGGATCAGACAACGGATCCCTTTCTCTCAGCCATCATCACAGCCAAACATCTCAGGAATAAGTGAAGGACTTGGTGTATGGAGGTAGAACCAACCAGGCAATCAAAAAGGAAAAGGCAGGCATTCACAATTGGTTACTTGTGTTTGCAGGGAAACCACTGACCCACAATCTGACAATGTCATACCCTGCAAACAAATGGGCTGCAAGTCAAAATGGGTAAATTTTATTAACATAAATGAAGTAAAATGCTTATCTTCAGCATTAGTATCATCTTGCATGTGTGGAACTTGAACAAGCACCCCAAAATTGGGTTTGCAATGCTTGTCAGTCCTTGTGGAGAGGAAAGCACCTGTGCTGTTGATTGAATGACATCATAATTACCTTATATAGAAGCATGCCTGAATCATGTGGGTGGTTGGTTTGGCGAGGCCTAGTGAGATCAAAAATTTGACCCCAGGTATTCCATTAAATTTTTGGAAGCCCCTTGCATATTTCCAGAGACATTTTCCACAATATTCCCTCCAGTCCAGCAACAGGACATGTCAGTTCATGTCATTGGCCCACATATGATTCTCATGTACTTCCCCTTCAGTGCATCTATGACCTTCATCCCATGGGCCCAGTCCTCTGGCCACAAACTTTAGCTGATATTTTTGTCCTCAGGGGAAGCAAAGAACACACATTTTTTTACTGAATGCCCTGGAAGAAATAAGACTGTTTCATGGTGTGGCTGCAGTTGAGAGACATGGAAAGCAGGGTATCATTTGGAGGGTGGAGAGAGCAACAGTTCATATGACAAAGAGTCTGGGATAGTGTTGCTGCAGCTGGCTTGGGCCTTTTTTGTATTTTGGAAATAACTGGACCACACATGCTCCTATTGCTTAATGTTGAGAGACAACCCATCAACTTTTGAGGTCCTGGATCTATGTAACTATTTTTGAAATTTCATAAAGTGTATTGGAATTGATATTGCCATCAACTCATTTTTTCAAGCTGACATGCTGCCTCAACCTTTACTAACCATGGCAACACTACATCCAGATGATAGGCAAATATAATCTTATCCAGATCCTCAGTCAGTGTGACCAACAATGATATTTTGTTGTCTCCATTGCTCATGTGTCTGTCTTTTGCAATATATATATATATGGAATTAAAAACTGACATCTAGATGATCACATGTTGTAACATTTATCAAATCAAACCGAAGTACTCACGTTTTCCTGATGCATGAACTATGATTTCACACAAAAAAATTGGACCTGGTCAAGTTGTAAGGCAAGCAATGTGACTAAGCACTGCCATGCGTAATCTACTGCATTGGACTAGCATTATATTATATGTCACTTTTTGTACCTACAGACATCCATATGGTTACTACATCTTGACACAATCTCCAAGGAAATACAACACATGATTTAAACATACTGCATTAGGAAGGAGGGGGGGGGGGAGGTTGACCAGTAGCTGAAAAATAAAAACCGACGTCATGTATAAAATTCCCATCCCACCACCCCCTTGAATTTTTTAAGAACATAAGAAGGGTAGCCTCTTGAAATGCAGTCCAAGAAACAACAAATTCTTTGATCAATTTACCTGCAACTGGAGGGCTTGTATTGAGCTAACAAGCTCAGAGCTGGGGTTCACAAGACTTGGGAAAAGAGGCAGCTTCTGGGCCATATCATCACAAAAAAGGCACGATCATTGGAAGGGCTTGCTTAGGATAAAATACAGCACAAGGCTAGTAGAGTATTGTAAGGCCTTGCAATGAGGAAAGACAGTATAATTTTACATTCCAAGGCTCAAAAGGCTCATGCAAGGTTACAATGGTTCTGAAGCCTTGGATAGCCATTAATTCCAATATAATGGCATACAGGTACCCTTTAAAGGCATTATAAGGTCAGTGGGTACCCTTTCAAGTTAAATAGAAGACTATGGTAACCTTAAAACTTATGTTATGTTACAGCGGTGCATAACCTAGGTCATCCTCAAATGCAAAATAATCTAAGTCTTCTGCATCAAGTTCCCCAAGATCTTCCCCACTGTCCTTGCTGTCTTCCTCTTCATCACCATCTGACTCATCCTCAGGTTCTTCTTCATCAGCATCATTTTCCCCAGGTTGGATTGCTTCAGAAGTGTCACCCACATCATCCTGATCCTCACCTAAGCCAAAAGCCTCTTTGATCTCATCTTGGAACACCTTTGTTACATTGCATATAGATCTGTGACCTGGCCCAAATCCACAGAAGCATGCAAACATGTCTCGGTCAACAAAACTAGAATCATTAGTCTGCACAGCATATAAAAAATTAAAAGGAATACACACATATTAACGTAGTATTGCTGGTAATCTTCATCCCCTTCATCTTCATGTCATGCAAGTGATGGAGATAGGAGGAAGGATGTTTTTCCAAAATGAAATGCAGGAATAAGGTGAACCACTCAAATGACATCATGAGGGTCGATGAATCCAAAAGCACCCATGTCAATATTACTATTGAGAAATCCCACTTGATGGAGTCGTCGCGCCTTAAATCCTGATTGTGCATGCACATCAAAGCCATACCAGCACACCCACAGAAAGTCAATCTGTTTGTACCCAGTCTTGCTTCCTGCCTGGGAAACCATCACATGAAAAATTCCAATTACATGTGCATACCAGTAGGGATGTGGATTGTTGGGGTCCTCATCTTGGTTTGCCAGGACCATGACATCAGAATGAGGGAATCATAGCTTACTACTGTCAGTTGAGTATGCTGCCAAGTATTGGGATGGTGAAAAAGTGGTTGAACAAGTGAAATGGGCAGAGCACACTGGTTGGCATTTGGAGGATTGTGTCAGTCTCTGAATCCAAAGCAGCAAGGTTCAAGAAAGTCTTTGCAGACTTGGTCTTTTGTGTTGTGTGAGCAGTTGTAGCTTGAGTCGTAGTTTCATTGGTACCAGTAGCTTTTGAGTTTTTTGACTTGGAGATCTGCTTATTACTGACCTGACACAAGGCCAGATCTAGAATGTCTCCTTGGTGAAATATAAATAGAAATATGCTGTGAAATATTTTATTTAAGAATAAATTTCTGCAACCAGAAACTTAAAAATTAAGTGGTTAGAAATACACTCTAAAAGCCAATATTTCTCATTGAATTTCACATGTGCTTTCAGGCTCTGCATTGAGGATATTTCATCCAGAGGAAATTTTCAACTATCTATTACCTGAAAGACCTTCAGAAATCAGATTGGAAAGCTTTACTTTCTAGCTATATTTCAGAATAATGAAAGAATTAATTTCTGCATGTGATCACCTGTCAATGGGCTGAAGGAATTACTTTCACAGCCTGATCAGCTTTAAGCCCATTGAAAGGTAATCACATGCAGAAATTAATTCTTTCATTATTCTGAAATATAGCTAGAAAGTAAAGCTTTCCAATCTGATTTCTGAAGGTCTTTCAGGTAATAGATAGTTGAAAATTTCCTCTGGATGAAATATCCTCAATGCAGAGCCTGAAAGCACATGTGAAATTCAATGAGAAATATTGGCTTTTAGAGTGTATTTCTAACCACTTAATTTTTAAGTTTCTGGTTGCAGAAATTTATTCTTAAATAAAATATTTCACAACATATTTCTATTTATATTTCACCAAGGAGACATTCTAGATCTGGCCTGGTGTGAGGAGCCAGAGGGGGAGGAGCAGTTTCTGGTTGCAGAAATTTATTCTTAAATAAAATATTTCACAACATATTTCTATTTATATTTCACCAAGGAGACATTCTAGATCTGGCCTGGTGTGAGGAGCCAGAGGGGGAGGAGCATTAGATGAAGAGATACAAGAATTAAAAGCAGGCACAGCCAGAAGAGCAGGTTCAATTGTAGCTGGGGCAGCTGAGGAGACACCTAGAGGAAGAGCAAGCACATGGGAAGCATGAAGAGCAGCAGGAGAGTGAGAAACAGTGACCTTGGATTCATCAGCAATTGGCAACATTACTGAAAAAGCTCACAGAGTTACTGCATGACTGGAGCCATTCAGGCTCATCTGCATTGTCAGATCAACCATAGACCTGGTTTGTCCACCATGTTCCCTCCCCTTCTTGTGCAAATGTTGGGTAGGGCTTGAATCAAGCTCCTGAATATGTGCTTGCAAGGTGGTGACCATATTTTCATGCTATATTGTATTGGGTCAACAACTTTGGGCAAAGTTCAAGATGAATGGAAACAAGCAACCCTGCAAAGCTCATTCTCCTTTGCAATGTCCTCCTGTTCATGAAGGGACCGACAATATTTCAGCAACCAGTCCGCAAAATCTTTCTCTTCATCTGTCTATGGGCAAGGATCAGTGGGCCCCCATGCATAAAGCCAAGTAGAGATAGAGACAAAAAAACAGACCAAGTCATTTGTCTGATACCCCTCCCTGAGCATCTTGCCCTTCTCCATCAGCTGTTACGAACTGATCTCGTAGGCGGGGTTACGACGGAGTTCCGACGGAGTTCCGTGGCGGCACTGGACTTGGCTTCAATCTAAAAGGGATTGCGCCCTTCTCTACGCCCAATGTCCAATTTACAAGGTGACGGTAATGAGAGCGGAGGTCCGGCGGAGTTCCGGAAGTTAAGAGAGAGCGAGGATTTTAGATGTGAGAGAGTTGTGGAGATAACAATACAATTATCAAACTGAAGTTACAAGTGACGTTATACTAAGTTTTATAGTAAGTAAGTAACCGGGGTAACTACGGCGGGATCAACGGAGTACCGAGTACGCAGTAAGTAAGATGATCAGCAATGATAGATATGTGATATAAACAAAACAGGAGTAATTTGAAATACAATTTGAAATAGTCTTTTGATATGACGGCGGCTCCGTCGGTGATCCGTCGGAGATCCGTCGCAGGCTTGCATGGGATATGACAGTATCCCCCCCTTAGGACCGAGCCTTCGAGGTCATGTGATGTTCGGATTCCGTATTTAGGAATTTTGACGTCTGCAGTTCTTCAACATCCAACCATCATGTCCAATTCACAAAACACATCCCTACCCGCCCCCCTGTCGTCCGCCGCTGAGGAATGCACGAAACTGATGGCGCGTCTCGAAGAACTCGCCGCGCAGGAAGAGGCCGCGAAGAAGACTGCCGCGGAGGAGGCGGAAAAGGAGGCCGCCGAAGAAAAGAGACAACGCAGAGAAGAGAAAGCGGGTCGTCGCGAGGCACGCCGCGCAGAAAAGCGGAAGGCCGCGGAGTCCGCCGCCGAGGACGACGAAGGGGTGGTTGCGAAGCCGCCCAAGAAGAAGAAGACCAAGGCGGTGGCAAGTGAGGCCGCTGGTAGCGGAGAGACCGCGGGGCCGTCGACGGAGGCCCGTTGCAACAGGTGAGTAGTGTTTGTCACTACTTATTCTTTTTAGTTGATTTGTTTTAGGTGTCGATATGTGGGTCAGGTGTGCATGAGGTCCGGCGGGACCCGACGCCTTGCCTGCGACCACTGCTTCAAGCTGAAGCAGAAGTGCGAGGGCGGAGTGCGACGAGGGGCGAGGGTGACGACGGCGGGGACGGCGGGAACGGCGGAGGTAGGCCAGCGAGACCAACTAGTGGGGTGGCTCGCGACGATATCGAAGGGGCTGTCGGAGTTGACGGCGGTGATGACAGAACTGAGCGAGTTCCAGAAGTGGGGCGGAGAGTCTGAGAAGGGGGACGTCGATTGGGTGGAGGAGCTGCTGTACCCGGGAGAAGAGGTGGAAGTGGAGCGGGAGTTGGAGCGACTGGAGGTGGAAGAAGGGGAGTACGCCGCGTTCAAGGCGTGGCAAGCGGAGCGGGATCCGACGGAGACCGACGGGGTCTCGAACTGGAGCGAGGAGGAGGAGGAGTTAGAAATGGAGGATTACTAGTAGAAGAAAGAAAAAAGAAAGTACAAGTAACATAGTACGTACGGAGGTCCGACGGGGACCGTAAAATGTAAATACTTTGGTTTGTATGTAGATAGATTGGTTTGTAATGTTTTGTTTTGACTTTGTTTTTGTTTTGTAAGTAAAGAGTGATCTGATAAGTAATGTTGTAAGTAAGATGTCGGTTTTTTTTTGAATTGTAATGAATGGCTTTGTTTTTCTTGTAAGTAATGACGGTGTTCGATAGGTAATGTTGACTTTGTTTGTTTTGTTGTACGTAGGGTGACGGTATCTGATGGCTTTGTTTTTAGTAAGTAATAGTACGGTATAAGGAAAAATGAAATGGCTTTATTAATTTTGAAGTGACTTTGTTTTATTGATGTAGGGTGAAGTTATTGTGGACCGGGTTTGTCGGGGTACCGTGCGTGGAAGTCCGCGACGGCTTCCTGGGCATGCTCGAGTTCTTCGGCAAGTAACCAGGACTGTTCCAAGTCAGTATTCTCGTAACCTGACCAGCGCACCAAGTATAACAACGGACACCGCCGCTGCTTATCGAGTTTGGAGTCCAAGATTTCTGCAATCTCGTATTCAATTTCATCGTCGATAGTAATCGGCGGAGGCGGCGGCTGAATCCGGTTAGGAATGGTATTGACGGGTGCGGGTTCAATTTGTGATATGTGAAAGACCGGATGTAATGCGCGGAGGTGGTCTGGAAGGCGAAGGGTGAAGGAGTGTGTGCCAGCTTGGGCGATGATTTCAAAGGGACCAAGGTTCTTTTCTGACAACTTTTTTGAAGGCCTAGTTTTTTTTTTTTTTTTTTTTTTTCCCATTTATTCTCCTTTGTGGCGTACCATATGTAAGAGACTAAATATGTACTGTATGTTGTACTGTCGTTCTATCCTCCTGTTTATGATCTGCTTTGACATCTGCTTGGAGGGAGCCCAGTGGGTCCTCGAAGCGCCGTTGGCGCTGGAATAGGTGGTGCTGAGTCCGTGAGTATAGTAAAGGTGTTCCATGCGTTGGCTGCCTATCTTCTCCCTTGTCCTCTTCTGTCTTCTTCTTCCTCTCTCATTTCTGGTAGTGTCCCAAATGTGCTGTTCAAGCGACCTGTCTCCGCCACATATTTGAATAGTGCTCGCAATGATTTCGGGGATGTGAGGATCCTCGTGACGTCGATGTTTCTGCCTCCGATGCTGTTTCGCAGGGCTTGTCTGGCTGCCTGGTGAGCTGTGCAGTGTAGTATGAAGTGCTGTACTGTTTCCTCGCTCTGTTGGCATGCAGGACATGTTGGTGAGTCTATTTTTCCGATACGAAATAGGTGCTTAGCTAATGGCGCGTGTCCCGTTCTCAGTTGCGTTAGGATGCTGGCTAGCTTTCTCGGTAGTTTTGTGATGAGGCTTATGAACTTGTTGGAGGGCGTTGTGGGATCTGTTTTCATCATCCTGTTGTATCGTTTCGAGGCTTGCCATCGTTTCTGCGCATGCCGCTTGAGTTTTTCGTTGTGCGTCCACTTGATGGCGGATTTGCTGCGTGGCAGCGTCTTCTTGAGTAGTCCCGGTAATTTGTTTGTTTCGCTACTTCCTTCCGTAATTGCTTTCTTCGCCTCCTCATCTGCTTGTTCGTTTCCCTCTACACCTTTGTGTCCTGGTACCCATTTGACGATGATTTTTATGCCGCGGTGTTTTTTCCTGACCGCGGCGATGCTTTCATGTAGTGCATCGAATATATAGTGACCTGGATTTGGTTTCGTTAGCTGCGTGGCTGTGATAGAAGCGCGATTATCGATATATATGTTTGCCGACCGTATGTTCCATTCCCTGGATATTAACTTGGTACCCAGCACTGCACCTATCCCCTCTCCTTCATAGACCGTGTGGTGTTGCTGTGATCCGAGTTGGTATCTTAACTTGGTTTTGAGGTTTCCGTTTCTGTATAGTACTGCCGCTGCTCCGATCTTACCTTCCATACCTGAGCCATCAGTGAAGACTTTTACATCCGGGTTGTCGTTTTGTATCGTTGCTATTGCCTCGTCAGTTGTTGTTATTACCTCTGTCGTTATACTGGGCTTCCATCCTGTGTCGAAGCGTGCGGCCTCAATTGTTTCGGTCTTGTGCGGTTGGATGCCATATCTGTGCATGAGGTCGTGTAGCGGGGTTGGGTGTCGTTTTACTAGTCTGCTTCCGGCATTTGCAACCGGTCTGTGTAGGGGGTGGGATTTCGGTAGTGTTGCCAGCCTTACAGCTGCCCGGTGTCGGTACTTTTCCACGAGCAGGTGGAAGGGAAGTAGGTTTGCCATGACCTCCAGGATGTCTGTAGCTGTTGTCTTCATTGCCCCTGTAATCATAAGGGCGGCCCGTCTTTGGATTGATGCTAGTTTGTTGATTGCGGCTTGACTTGAGCGCTCGCCAGTTGCTCTTTTGCCTACGTTCTGCTGTGGGGTGAGGAAGATGTCAGCTGCGTATAACATTCGGGGGACGGCGATGGATAGATATAGTTGCCGTATATATTTTGCGTTCATCCCGCGTGACACGCGGGCTATTCTTCCGAACTGAATGAGCCAATCTTGTCCTTTGGCTAGGGCGGTTGCGCACTGGGCTTTCCAGTTTAGTTTGTTGTCTACCATTACACCCAGGAATCGTGCTGTGTCCTTTGATTGTATATGCTGGTTGCCTAGGGTTAGTGGCTGTCGTGGTAGTGGGATTCTTTCCTTTGGGTTGATTGGGTTTGGTACCCGTTTTTTTGCCGCATCAAGTAGTTGGAATTTTTCAATACCGAATTCGCAGTTGTGTGTTTTGGCCCATTCGAAGACCCCCCCTGGCCGGTTCATGATGTTTCGTAGCTTCTCGTGTGTTTCGTTGAAGTTTTTGCCACATACTATGATTACCGCGTCGTCGACGAAGAGTAGTATCCATTCTCCTGCTCTGAGCACTGGGATTTTTAGCACGTCAGCATTGTAAATGAGGTATGAAACGCCTGAGTATGGATCTCCCTGATCAAGTCCGTTCAGTACTTCGAAGGGATCTGTTTGGTAGTCGTCAAAAGATATCGTTGTTTGTCTATTTTCCAGCCGCCTCTTCATCCATTCCGTGTATTCCTTTGGGATGCCTCGTTTTCTCATGTTGTGTATGAGGCGGTCGATATCTACACTTGGGAAAGCACCTTTGACATCCAGAAATAAAATTGAGGCAACCTGACCTTTGCGCCATGTGTCTTTGATCGTTTTTGTTAGTAGGTGAATCGAGTCCGTTGTGGTGCGTCCCGGTCTCGCTCCAAAGTGGTTAGCGGGGAGGATATCGTATCTCTCGCACATCGTGGTCATATCTTCCGCTTGGCAGCTGTTGAGAAGGCGGGCCATGCCGTCTGACAGAACAATTGGGCGCCATGCTGATGGAGTCGTATAGTCCGGTTTTCCGGGTTTCTTGAGGATTAACGTTTCGGTGGTTGCCCATTCCTGTGGGTAGTATTTTAGCGTGTTAGTGGCACGGAATAGTGGGCTGAGGTATGGGACAAGATCTTCTCTAGCGTGTATTAGGACTGAGTTTGGTACCGATCCTTTTTTGCTGGCTTTGTAAGGCTTCATCTTCTTTATTGCACGGTGGATCTGCTCTTCCGTGATGTTTTTGAACTTCCATCGTGGTGTTGGGTACTGATAGTCTTGTGGTATGGGGGGCATCTCTGGGTTTGGGGGCGGGAAAAAGGTTTCATAAAATAATTGACCTTTGCTTTTGTTGTCCACCGCTTCTTTGGTTACCCGTTTCGTTATCGGGTCTTTTACTTGTAGTGTAGGGATTTTTGCTTTTCCTGCGTCAGTCGCCGGTGACGTAATTAACCTACTTGCCTGCCAGACGCTCGCTTCGTCTATCCCTTCCATCCATTCGATCCAGTGTTCTGCTTTGGCCGTACGGATCATTTCTGAATACCAGTTTCGTTGTTGCCTGTATCTCTCATGGATGGGGTGTTGCGGATTAGCTCGGTGATACTTTGACTTCCCACCTAGCCTTTGCATTGTCCTCTTTTCGTTGGCCAGCTCTGTTGTCCACCACCTTTTGGAGTACGGGCTTGGTTTCGTTAGCTTGACGTGTTTTTCTATGGCGTCTTGTATAGCTTGGTTCAGGTTGTTTAGCGCTACGTTGAAGTCCTGGGTGTTGTTGATTTCTGTAGGTGGGGGGATGTTAGCGAGGTTTTCTTTTAGCGTTTTGCTTAACTCAGTCCAGTTTGTAAGTCTGAAATTTCGTCTGGGTTCCCAAACGGTCCTGGTTGCGTGGATGTCGAGCTGCGTGATGATTGGGTAATGATCTGTTTTGACCGGGCGCGTGGCGTCATCTGTCTTGCATTTGATGATTGCGTTCATGAGATCCGCTGTGCAGAAGACGTTGTCAACCCTGGTATGGTTCCCAGTGTTGTGAGCGCATAGTGTTGGGATGAACGGCGGTAACGCCATCTTCATATTGTGGCGTGCTAATAGGTTTAGTAGTGGCTGTGTTAGATCTAGATTTTCACGTGTGAAAAGGTGCGCATTTCTGGCCTCATCCCATAGTGGGTGATGTCGGTTGAAGTCTCCCATCCACATCGTGTGTACTGGGCTCGCAATGTGACGCTGTCTGGATGGGTCTCGCATGAATGTGGATATGTGTGTCAGCGCGTCGTTGTTGTCTCCGTCGTTATATACATTGATAATTTGTAGCGTACCGAAATTTCCCGTGATCTCCACTGCGGTGATGTCTGGGTGTCGGAATTGTAGTTGTTTCCATGTATCTGTCGAAAGGTTAGTGTTGACAAGGATGACTGATCTGGTTTTGTCCGGGTACTCTTGGTGGGTGTTTGGGTACACTGTAATCCATTGCCGGTTAGCTCTTGTTTTACCTCTGAAATCGATGTAGGGCTCTTGTATTGTACAGACGTCATAGTCGTCACGCCTTAGGCATTGCAGGAGGTCTAGTTGGCTTATCAGAGATTTGTTGACGTTTTGTTGGCGTATTTGGATTGGTCTTTGCTCTTCATTTCGATTGTGGTCTTCATGCATATTCAAGGGGCGTGGGTTCTCTCTCCTGTGTCGTTCTGCCTGGTCTTGGTCCTGGTCCCTCTTCGTTGGGGTCGCGGTCTCCCCATTGCAAATTACGATTTGCTGTGTTATTCGTATCTTCGCGTCCTTGTTGCCTGTGTGCTTGTGCGTTCCCCATGTAGTCGTCGAGTGTTCTTTGGGTTGGCCTTGAGGGCCATCCACTATCTTGCGTTCGTTCTTGGAGGGGTGGTCTACCACGTTGCCGTCGCGCACATTGCCAGTCTTCCATAAAGCGTTGCTGGTGTCGCCAGTTTGCCGGTGTTGTCTGCTGGTAGTCGTTTTGTCGGTGCGTTGGTTGTAGGCGTTCTGGGTATGGTTCCGGTTCATTTAAAAGCTTCCATGTTTGGGGGGCTGATGTTGGGAAGAATTTGTACTTGTTTTCGGGTATGCGGTCTTGGGTTTTTCGGCATTGCGCTTTGAAGACCATGCATTCTCTGTCTGCCGCCCCGTGTCCTGTGGCTTCGTTGTCTGTGCAGTTAGCGCAACGATACAGACCTGTGTCGTTAACTGTGCATTGTGCTGTGCGGTGATGTTCTGCACATCTTGCGCATGTGTCTCTTGTGGCTTTGCAGTCTGATACGTAGTGGCCATACTTCTGGCATTTCAGGCATCTCTTCGGCTCGGTTAGCATTTTGCGTACGTTAGTGTGTTTACCTTCGATAAACATGCCTGTGGTTATGGCTGTGTTGGCGTCTTCTCGATCGGTGAATCCAAGAATGACGTGGGCCACTCTCTGACTGTCTGGGCGGAGATGCGGTGGTTTGATATATTTTGAGTACGCTATCGCGTCTAGTCCCAGCATGTTGTCTTGTTCCAACCTTGCATGTGCAAAACTTGATCCGGCGTCGAAGGTAACTGGGGCAAATTCAGCTATTACGTAGTGTAGTTTGTTTCGGATATTGGAGGTGCCGTCGAACTTTTCCATGAACGCTTTCTGTACTTCTGGTGCTCGTAGCCAGGCTGCTGCTTCTTTAGTGTTAAGCTGGTATAGTACATTACCGTTACGTAGTTTTTTCGCCCCTATGAATGTTGTGTGACGTGGTTTGTCCATGCCGGACATGCCCATGAGATCTAGGGCAGTGTTTGCCTTGGTGACTAGGTCTTTTTCTGTTAGATTGTCGAGTGTATTGTCAGTGACGTTCCTGTCTTTCTGAATCAGGATTTGCTTATCCATAGTGTGTCCCCTTGTTATGACTTCCGCGTGGTCTGCATGTGGTTCCTGTTGTGTAACTGCGGCGTATGTCATTTGTTGGGGTGTGGTTAGGGGTGCTGTCGGTTCCATTAGTGCCTTGTTTGCTGCATCTGTTGTCTTTTCTGTAAGTTCTTGGGTAGCTTGGGTTAGTTGTCCCGTTGTTTCTTGGAGTCCGTCTTTGACTTCATCTATTTTACCCGTCATAGACTTTGTGGCTGTGGTGACGTGTTCGACGGCGTCGCGTATATTCTCTACACCTGATGTGAAGTTCTCCATGTGTTCTTGTAGTTGATTTTTGACCATTTCGGCGATTTCGTCGGCAATCTTTTGCGCGTTCGCATTGGCAAGGAGAAAGGCTACTGCTCTGATTCCGTCAGTGAGTTGTTTTGATCCCCTGGTGGCGGCGCTTCCGATCTGTAGGAGCACATAAGCTAGTGTTTGTAGGTCTATTGGGTTACCGGGTATTAAGTATTGCTTTGCTGTTAAGAAGTCGATGGCTTGTTCCTTTGACCGTACATCCGTGTTTTGTCCTTCTGCATCTTCGAGTTCTTTCTGAGTCTTCGCGGTTGTATTGGTTTTTTGCCTCGTCATTGGGGCTGAGGTTCCGGGGGACTGTGGCATGGTTTTAGCTAGACTATGAGGTGGTGTACTAGTGTTGTATTGACGCTATTCTATCCTTATAGTTGCCCTCCTTCTCTCAATCCCTAGTGTCGCGCACCGTGGGAAGTTTCGAGATGGTGGTGGTACTAAATCAAGGAGCGTCCCCGAAGGCCTAGTAGTGCGGATGTTTTCAGCATTAAGGTAGACCTGATCACCAACTTTAAACGGCGGAGCGGGGTGCCGGCGGCGGTCCGCGGGAACTTGATAACGCTCTTGGGCAAGTTTGATTTGCCGGCGGAGTTCCGTATGTAGTTCGTCAAGGTCCACGACAAAAGACCTAGCCTTCTGGGAAGCCAGCTCGCGTTCAGGGTAGACGGTGATGTTAGGGTCGTAGCCTTTGTTAGCGTAGAATGGTGATATACCGGTAGTAGCGCTAGGCGCGTTGTTGTAAGCGAACTCGGCGAGGGGAAGGAGTTCCGACCAGTTATCCTGCTGATAGTTGCAAAAGATGCGCAGGTACTGTTCTAATGTCTGGTTAAGTCGTTCGGTTTGTCTGTCGGCCTCCAGGTGGTAACCCGAAGTGAAGTGGATCTTCATGTCGAGGGCTTTACCTAGTGACTGGAAAAACCTAGAGACGAATTCAGAACCGCGGTCACAAGTGACGTGCGACGGAACTCCGTGTTTAGAAAATACGTGAAGGATGAAGAGCCGGGCAAGCTCCGGGGAGTCGATTTCGTCAACTGTAGGGATGAATATGCCCTGTTTAGAAAGTCGGTCAACGACGACCAAAACGGAGGTATAACCGAGGGATGGGGGTAAGTGTTCAATGAAATCCATAGAGATGGAGTTCCACGGCTTCTCCGGGATCGGTAGTTGCTTCAATAGTCCGTACGGCTTATGCCGCGGTGACTTGGCGCGTTTACACGAAGTGCACGTATTGCAATAATCCTTTACAAATGTTCTGAGTTTAGGCCAAACATATTCTCGGCGTACCAGTTGTAATGTTTTATTTTGGCCGAAGTGGCCTGAAAGGATATGATCGTGTTTGTATTGGAGAATGCGTAGTCGGAGGTCCGCGGAGTCCGGGACGTAGATGCGATCATTGAGATGAAGAAGTCCATCATCCCCAATTGACCAGGGTGCGGAAGGTGTAGTAAGGTGCAAAGCTATAGCGGGGTCCGACGGAAGTGCCGCACGGATGTCCGTGTGCAAACTTTCTATGTCGAGAGCTACAGCGCTGCGTAATATTGGTTCAGCGAGGTAAGTAGCTCGTAATGACGCAGTGAGTTGTTCTTTGGAAAATACCGGGCGGAGGTTATGCGGATTATCCGTGATGGAATCGCTATTTCCCCCTTTGCGGTAGACGTCCCATCGTCTAGTGAGAGCGTCGGGCTTCGTACCAAGTTTCCCAGGACGGAAGCGAATAATGAGGTTGAATTGGGAGAGGTACTCGGACCAGCGGGCTTGCCGCCGTGTGAGTAGTTTCGTGGTGGAAAAATATTCTAAGTTTTTATGATCAGTAACGACGGAGACCGGAGTTCCGCTACCTTCAAGGTATTGACGCCAATGTTTAAAGGCTTCAAAGATAGCTAGTAGCTCCTTGTCATGTGTGTCGTAATTGAGTTCGGGAGGTGTGAAGGAACGGGAGTGGAAGGCGACCGGGTGCAGCTCGCCGTCGGCGGTGTACGTCGACAGTATAGCGGCGAGCGCGCAGTCGGAAGCGTCCGTTTCGACGATCATAGTGTTGTCCGGGGTCCAATGTGCAAGGACCGGGGCATGCGTAAATTCTTCCTTGAGTTTCTGGAAGGCTTGTCGGCATTTGTCAGTGAAAGTCCAAGGGACGTTCTTTTTAGTTAGTCTGGTAAGGGGAACGGTGATATCGGAATACCCGTGAATAAACCGCCGATAGAAATTACAAAAACCTAGGAACGATTGTACATCCTTGATCTTGCGAGGCTCTGGCCAGTCCATAATTGTTTGGACTTTGTCGGCGGACATCCGTAGGCCCTCCGGTGATAGAATGTAACCGAGGTATTCTACGGTGTCGACATGGAATTCGCATTTCTGCGGAGCCGCGTAAAGGCCGTGTTTGCGGAGTCATCGTAATACTTCCTTAATGTGCCTCTTGTGTTGAGACATGTCATCAGAGTAGATCAGGATGTCGTCCAGGTAAACGATGACGGAGACGTCGAGCATATCACTAAAAATGTCATTCATAAAACGTTGGAAAGCGGCGGGAGCGTTAGTAAGTCCGAAAGGCATTACACGCCATTCAAAGGAACCATAACGGGTACGGAATGTAGTTTTCCATTCCTCGCTGTCGGCGATACGTACCAGATGATAAGCATGTCGTAGGTCGATTTTGGTGTAGACGCGGGCATTGCGCAGGGTGTCGAGTAGGTCGGAGATGAGGGGTAGCGGATAGCGATCTTTTCTCGTAAGCTTGTTAAGCCCACGATAATCGACGCATAACCGGAGTTCACCGCCCTTCTTGCGAACAAAAAGGATCAGGGCTCCGTGCGGGGATTTAGATGGCCGTATGAAACCTATCCGGACGTTTTCCTCAATGAACGCGCAGAGAGCGTTAAGCTCTGAGGTGGACAAGGAGTACATACGACCCGGCGGAGGTTCCGCCCCTTCCTCGAGTTCAATTTTGAGGTTGTAAGGTCGGTGTGGTGGGAGTGTGTCAGCCTTTCCTTTGCTGAAGACATCCGCAAACTCATGGTACTCCTCAGGGACTTTGGATAAGTCTGGCGCGTCCTCCGCGACAGGCGCGGCGGCTTTGCCGAAGACTCCGTTGTCAGAGAGGGAGACCGAGAAAGTCTGGGAGCCAGGAAGGCGAACAGCACGAGCGTAAGCGGCGGCATTGATGATTGAAATGTTGATGGGTTTGGTGACGGCGGCGGATATCGGAGAATCCGTCGACGCGTCGGGTAGACACGGTTCTAGGGGAGATTTGTTAGGTTCTGGCAAGGGAATTGCTTCACCTGAGGATGTCGACGGTGCGGGACCTCTGTACCCAGCCATCCGGAAAGTGACTTGGCCATAGGTCCAGTCAATCAACGGATTGATTTGCCTAAGCCAATTTAGTCCAAGTACGGCGGAGTTGCTAGAGTCGAGCGGGGTAACGTAAAACAATATGTCGAATGACTCGCCAGTAGGAAATGAAACTAGCAACTGTACTTGTTGCGTTATCCATGTATTGGATGTTCCATCAAAAAGGCAGAGCCGTATCGGTGGTATAGTTGTCGTCTGAATACTGTGACTTGATACAAACGACAAATCTATGAAACAATGAGTTGAACCGCTGTCTAAAAGAGTAATCATAGTAGGGTCATAAATAGATGTTAAAGCAATTTGAAAAGATTTAGGGTCGAAAAGAGCGGCGGCGTTGAGGCGGACCTCCTTTGGTGCACGGTCGGTGTCAACGCAACCCCCAGCCCGTGCGGAGGCAACTAGAGGGTTGCTGACTATTTTTTTGAATCGGCGGAGGTCGCCGCGGGGGCCGCCGGTGTGGCGGTTTCCGTTGTCGCTGCTCTGCCTTTAGGATTAGCTGCCTTCCTACAATCCTTTGCCTCGTGACCCGCTATTCCGCAATAAAGGCATAACCCTTCTTTCAAGCAGCGGGCCCATTCATCTCCGGTGAGCTTACCATCCTTTCCTAACTTGTCGGCTATTGAGGGCTTTGTTTTGTTGTTGCTGGAACCGCTAGCATTGTTGGAAGTGTTGGAGTTGTTACCGGAGTTGGACTTGTTAGAGTTCTTGGATTTACCGGCGGAGTTTGCGGATTTACCGCCGGAGGTGGAAGCGTCGTCAGTTTTGTTGTTGTTGTTGTTAGACTTGGCGGGGCGGGTTTCAAGCGCTGCCTCGTCCTTCTGCATCCAGTAGACTTCATCGGCTTCTTGGGCCTTGAGACATAATGTTGGTAATGTTGTAGGCTTGCCTCCTTGGAGGACTTCAACACGGATCCGTAGCGGGAGTCCGCGGAAGTACGCTTCGCGGAGTGCCGAGTCGTTCCAATCAACTCGGGCTGCCAACTTCCAAAATTCGACATTGTACTTGACGATGTGTGCTGATTCCTTCATTTTGAGTGTGTAGAGAGACTTTTCGGCATCTCCGACGGGGTCGTGCGGGCCGAAGTTGGTCTCGAGCTCGTTGATAAAGGCTTCAAAGTCCCAAATCCAATTGGCACTATTGGTGTTGTCCATCAGCCCTGGTTCAAACCAACCAAGTGCTGCTCCCTTCAGATAAGAAAGAATGAATAGAATCTTTTTCTCATCAGATGCAAAAAGAGTAGGACAGTCACGGAAGTGAAGGTTACAAGAGATTAGAAAATCACGGAGCTTCCGCGGGTCCGTTCCGTCAAACGTGTCAGGTTCGCGTACTTTGACCTTTTCATTACGGGGTTGGCGGGAGGAGCGGATGCTGTCCGATAACTCTTGTAGTACGTGTAGGAATAACCGGTCGTTGCGGGGCTCCGACTCGGGAATGGATTGATGGTCATCACCTTCCAGGTCATTGTCATCACCATCATGGTCATCAGGCCCATCAGGATAGCCATGACTAGGTTGGTTGTCGACCGGAGTACCGCGGGGAACCGGCGGTGTTGTTGGAGGTGGTTCGTCGGGGTTTTCTGGGTTTGCGCCCAGGCCAGGAAAGATGTTCGAAGGTCGCGGTGTAGTACCGAAGGTTGACAAAGGTCGGTGGAGGGTTGGTGAGGAAAGTCGGGATCTGCGCACTGCTTGCAATCCGCTGCGGAGACCCGCGCATTGCGAATTGGTAGTAGAGCGTGTACGCATAGTGACTGTTTGTGAACTTGACATAAGATGTTAATAGGTTCGTGAAAATGGGCGTAAGAAGTGTGAGTTTGATAATACTGTTACGAACTGATCTCGTAGGCGGGGTTACGACGGAGTTCCGTGGCGGCACTGGACTTGGCTTCAATCTAAAAGGGATTGCGCCCTTCTCTACGCCCAATGTCCAATTTACAAGGTGACGGTAATGAGAGCGGAGGTCCGGCGGAGTTCCGGAAGTTAAGAGAGAGCGAGGATTTTAGATGTGAGAGAGTTGTGGAGATAACAATACAATTATCAAACTGAAGTTACAAGTGACGTTATACTAAGTTTTATAGTAAGTAAGTAACCGGGGTAACTACGGCGGGATCAACGGAGTACCGAGTACGCAGTAAGTAAGATGATCAGCAATGATAGATATGTGATATAAACAAAACAGGAGTAATTTGAAATACAATTTGAAATAGTCTTTTGATATGATGGCGGCTCCGTCGGTGATCCGTTGGAGATCCGTCGCAGGCTTGCATGGGATATGACACCAGCTCTCTATTCATTTTCTCCAATTCTGCCACCATCTCTTTTAATACAACAAACTGCTCATCCCTTGCCTCTGCCACATCAACCACCATCTTTCTCCCATTCTCATCAATCTGCCTTCACTCCACCTCCATCACCTCAATTCTCTTCCTCAGCTCCCCATTCACCCCACTCCTCTTCCAAATGCCATATTGCATCCCCTGCCTCCCTCTCTGCAGCATCTGCCCACTTTGCCTCCAACTTTATGAGCCATTTGCTCACCAACTCCTGCTTCTCCAACTTCTTGTCAAATTCAGCAGGAGCAGCAGCAAGCACTGCCTCATTCAAAGTGTTATCTTTCCTGAGGGAGTCAACCATGTGTTGAAGATGGATGTTACATTCTTGGAGCACATTGAGCTTGGTCTTGGGTTTCCCAGTAATAGATGCAAGCTTATTCTGACAATGATAAGAGTCAATAGTTCAGACAAATAAAGGTTTTTGACAGATTGCAAACACACTTTCAGATACAAGAAGCCTCTCCTATGAAAAAAAAACTGAGTATAGCATATGCATGTCAACAAAGCATGGTGAAACTCACCTGCAAATCTCCACTGTGTTCCTTTGTAAGATGGAGTGTGATGGATTGGGCATCAAATTGTTCTTGGAGTATCATAGCCTTGTTCTCAGCCTGCCAAAAGCTGCATGCAAATTTCATCAACATCTCAATAGGATAAACCAATAAAAGAGACATACATTTCTTCCCACTCCCCAATCTTCTTCTTCACTTTCCCCAGCTCTGACTCAAGCTGGCTATTCTTCAATCCTACTTTCCTCACCTCCTCACCCTCTTTCTTCATTTCTTCACATTTTTCTTTCACCTCCTTGCATTCTTTCTTTGCCTCCTCACTGTCTTCCTTAGCCTTCCCCAGCTCTGCCTCAAAAATCTCACCCTTCCTATGTGCCTCACCCAACTTGCAGGATGCCTCCACCACAGCCTTCTCAACTGCTTTTGTATTCTCTTCAGCAAGTTTGGCAGTTGCTCACCTCTGACAGGCTGCAAATGGCTGAGGTCAGATAACAGAGAAGTAGGAGCAGTTTGATGTATGCACAGTACTTGTAACTCAGCTTTACCATCCTTAACTTCAACTAACTCATGCTGCAGAACAAAGAGTTCTTCATCATGTGCCTGAAGAGCATTATTGGCAACCTTGAGTTTATGGGCAGTCCTATAAACTGCATAAGCATTTCAAAGAATGAAAAAGTGATGCACTCATCCTGCACATCCATCAACTTCTTGACTTCCTTCTCCCACTGCACCAGCATCCCTTGCACCTCCTCCAGTCTGTTTCAATAATCAATCAGAAACAAGAGAAATCCAACAAAACAATTCATTAAAAAGCACCAACTGCTCAATTAGAGCTCCAATCCATGCCTCCACTGCTGTAACCTCAGCACACACTTCTACTGTCTCATATTCATGCTTCACAACATCCTGTATCTTCTCCACTGCATGGCCATCTTCAGCAGGAAACATCAATTTTTATTTTAAAAGAGAAAAATACTCACCAAGCCCCCCCTCTCCCTTTCCATCTGGACTCAACCCAGCAAAAATTGCCACTATCTCACCTAACTGATCTTTCTTGTTCTCCTCCAGTTCCCACACATGATCCTTGGCCTCTGCAAACTGCAACAATTGGTAGTGCAGTTTGTCACAGAGAAGGTTGTTCACACATTGTGCTGTTAGTTGTAAGCAAAAGGGACTGAAGGAATGACAAGGCACAAACATCCAGGAGAGGCTCAAGAGCTGCAGTGGTTATTAGCATTTGTACATCTTTGATAGATCTTTTGAGAAAGAAGTCAATGCACACCATAGGCCATCTGCTGCCCATCCACAAGCAAGACATAACTTGCTCAGCAGTTCTTGGGAAGCATTGTATGACAGCTTGAGAGAATTAAACAATGCTTGCAACTGTGCATAGCTTGATTTCATGCTACACATGAGTAATGGAAAGAAAACGAGGTGTTAAGGTGAGGGCCTCAACTACTAAGTACAAGTTATCGAGTTCATTAACAACAAGGCTTTGGTCATTAAGTTATATCACACTAAGGCAGAGGCTTGACCACTATCTACTACAGTTTATATAGCTATGCTTGTGACTACGTGTCTATGTGTGTCGACACGTATTGTAAGAGTCAGTAAAGTATCTAAGGCTATGCAAAGCTGTAGAGCATGAGGTAAACAAACAGCTATCTACTCAGTGTCTAATAGAGAAGGAAATGTGGGCACTGCCCTATGAGTCATACAAACAAGTCAGAGATAAGGAGATGATCAGGTAAGCACTGCCGCAACAAAGGAAGAAACAGATGTAATAGGAAATTGTAACATTACCCCCCCCTTATCCTTGAAGTTTCCAACTTTGTTTACTCTAATCCTTTCTCCACTCAATCTGTAGACCTATTAAGAGGCCAGTAGAGCCATAGCTGTTTGTCGATCGGAAGAAGGATGGGCAGTGAAGGTGGTGGTACACGTGGCGCTGGTGGGATGTAGACGGGTGCAGGCATATCGATGTGGGTGTGAGGGACTGGATCAACCAAGTCATTTGGAGATGGTGAGGGAGAGATATGGGATAAAATATTGTTGAGTTCATAGGTGTTGTGCCATTGCTCGGTTTCTCTGATGGAAATGTAGGAGAGGGAGAGGAGGATCATCCAACAAGTGAAGAAGAAAAGCCTGAGGGTGAGGGCAATAATTTGCATGTATGTCATGTCTGTGATGGGGGCATCTGGTAGTTCTGGAGAACATCAACAAATTTCCTCTCTTTAATATGGGTGAAATGACCCTGGTCCAGGTTCGCCGGTCAAGTTTGCCCAAGCACTGTCATTGAAGTTCAAGAAGTACTCGGCCACCATATATGCTTCTTCTTCTTCGCTTCCAGTTCACCCTTGATCAGGGGTGATCAATCGTTTCTTGTTTTAGGGGCAGTCCCTAGGGTAGTGCCCTGGCACTCATTTCTTGCAGACGTTACAAGTGAAGAGGTGACAATAGGACATGAAGTGGCCTAATCCCTTGCATCTGAAACAAGATTCCTTCTTCGTGTGGGGTGGTACGGTGGAAGACGGTTGGCTAGCAGTCAAGGTCATGCTCCGGATGTAGAATGGGGTTGGGGGTTGGTTGTTTCGCTTCAGGGGAGAAGGCTGCCAAGCATTGGCGGATACAGTTCATGCTGATTTTCGAAGGTGGTAGGAGGAGGAAGAGGTCATGGATCCAGATGGGGGCATTTGTGAGACATGCATTTCTGTTTGAGTTTGCGTCGAGGTGGTAGAGGTGTTGGGTGCTGCATACTTTAATTTGTAATTACTAACTATGGAGGCCATGCCTTTTTCTAACATTTGGCTCATCATACTGTGGGTGAGTCATTTGAGGTTTGCAATAGTGTTGAGTGTGAGGTCAAATTGTCAGAGAGTTTCTTCAAGTGGTTGGTCATGAACTTCGCGGAGGATTTCAGCACAATGTCTGGGGTCTTTCATATAATTGGATGTATATTTGGCAAGGGGAGGAAGGATGTTTAGGGTTTTGGAGGAGGGAAGGTCAGACATAGTTGTTTGTTTGGTGGCAATGGTTGCGGATGGATCTGCTGGGTCGATTCAAAGGTGTTTCTTCTCCTTATATGCAGCAAGGAGGTCTGCAGCATTTCTTAAATTATCTGTAGGTTCCCATGTGTTTTCCGATGTGGGATAACCTAGCCACTTCACCAGGAATACATGTCCTCTGCCTTGTTTCTTGTGGGCAATGATCAACTCTACTTCGTGTTCTTCTTGTCTGTCAATCAGGTCAGGGGGTGGCCTCAGGTAATTAGGACCATGGGTGGTGGTTTCATGGTAGGGCATGAGGAGGGCAGCATGGAACACAGGGTGGATTTTCCATTGATGAGGGAGTTTCAGCTCGTAGGAGAGTGGCGACAGAACTTGCTTAATGGGGAAGGGTCCCTCTCGTTTCGGAGAGAGCTTCCTTGTTATGTCTGTCAGTTTTAGGTTTTTTGAGTTAAGCCACACCTTTTGTCCTTTTTCAAATGGGGTGAACTTTTGTGTGATCCATTCCGCCATGATTTGTTGAGCTAGTTCATGCGCTGCAAGTGCTTCAGTTCGTGCTTTTAATAACTGGATTAGGCGTTGTTCTGCTGTGGGTACGTTGCTTTCTGATAGGCCATGGGTATCGCTTGTGGTTCATATCCCATCATGAGGTAGAATGGGGAGTGTTTCACCGTAGAGTGCATATGTTGGTTGTGGGTGAATTCTGCAGTAGGAAGGAGTTTTCTCCATGTTTCAGGGTTGTTTGTGCAGAATATTCGGAGGTAGACCTCGACTTCTTGATTTACGCGTTCTGTTTCCCCATCTGTTTGTGGGTGAAAGGCAGTGCTCATTGCAAGTTTGATTCTGAGGAGTTTTCCGAGTTCTTGGTAGAGTTTTGACGCGAATCTGGGGTCTCTGTCTGAGATGATCTTGTCTGGTAATCCAAATCGGGTGTAGACATTTTTTAGGTATGCATCTGCAGCTCCTAGTGCATCAATTGTTTTGTTGCAAGGGATTAAAATTACCCCCTTAGTAAGACCATGGTCTACCATGACCATTAACGAATTGAATCTGTCAGAGAGGGGTAGGTCAGTGATGAAATCGGTTGTCATGAGCACAAATGGGTGCATTGCGGTGCTTTTTATTGGCGTGTGCAGTGGCATTGTCAGATGTGTGATAATCTTCATCTGTTGACATTTAGTGCAACCTTCTACCCAGTTCTTGATCAGCACAGTCATTCCTGGCCACCAGTAGTCCCTGCAGATGAGTTCGATTGTCTGGAATTGTCCAGGGTGTCCAGATGGTAAGGAATTGTGATATAGTTTGATTATCTTTTTCCTGAGTTTGGTGTCAGATGGTACGTAACACCTGTTCTTAAAAAAGATTAGGCTGTCTTTTACTTCCCAATCTGTCAGATCAGATTTGATTGGTGGTGTTCCATTTGTTTTGAGTGCTTTGATTTCATCTGCAACCAATTTGTCTTTCATCGTTGCTTGGACCAGAGCCGTTTTCATGTCTGTGTCGATGGTGTTTACAAAGATTTCTGGAGGAAGGAGTGTGATGTTTTCATTATTGTTTTTGGTTCCTTGATTCCAATCTTCTCTTCATGATAGCGCATCAGATTGTATCATCTGTGATCCTGGCACATGTAAAAGATTTAGTTCAAACTCAGATAAAAATAGGCTCCATTGAGCTTGTCTCCTGTTTAGTTTTTGAGCAGTGTGGAAGTATGTTAGATTCTTATGATTGGATAGAATTGTCACTGGATGTGCACTTCCTTGAAGGTAGTGGCGCCATGTTTCTAAAGCATGTATGATGCCCAAGAGTTCCCAGTCATAGATTTTGTAATTCCATTGAGTTGCATTGAGCAAGTGTGAAATATACCTGCATGGGTGCCACTGTCCATTGGTGCCTTGTTGTCGGAGTACTGTGCCAGTAACAAATTTCAAAGCGTCTGATTTGACTGTGAAGGGTCTTGCTGGATCAGGCATTGATAGGATCAGTGCCTGTGTGAATTTGGCTTTTAGTGCATCGAATGACGTCTGACATGCTTCTGTCCATTCAAATTTTGTGTCTTTTCGGGTTAGATCATTTAGCGGTCTCGCTAGCTTGGCAAACCTCCCGATGAATCTTTGATAGAAGTTTCCGAATCCTAAGAAGGATCATACTCCTTTAACGTTACTTGGTTCTGGCCAATCTTTGATTCCTGCTAGCTTTGTGGGGTCCATTGGGATCTGATCCGGTTTGACGATTAGTCCAAGGAACTCGACTTCTTGGACATTGAATTTGCACTTTTCTGGTTTGAGATATAAGTCATTATCTTGAAGTTGTTGGAGGATTAGTTTCATCCATTGTTGATGTTCTTTGAGGCTATGTGAAAATATCAAGATGTTGTCCATGTAAATGTTGACCCATCCTTCGTCAATCATGTCTTTAAAAATGTTGTTCATCATGCCTTGGAATGTAGCAGGAGAATTGCATAATCCAAAGAACATTACCATCAGTTCAAACAATCCTTTGTTTGTCTTGAAGGCTGCCTTCTGTTGGGATTATGTATACAGGCAAGCCAAGGCAGTTAACATGCCTAGGGAATATTGTCAGAATATGCTAAGTCATATTAACACATGTTTAACAGAGGTTAACACATGCAGAGACATATAGGGGAATCCACAGTTAACACATGCTACAGGATTAAACATCCTGCAGCATGTCTATGATAGGATAGGCAAGATATAGCCATGTCTATCATAGGCTATCAGAGACAGAGCCTAGGATAGAGTGTCTAAGACACACCCTGCAGGAAGTGTAAGACTTCCAAGCCATGACAGCATATCTATAGGGGAAATGACATAGTTAATGAAACATTAACTATTACAGGAGTCTATGACTTCATCCCTCCTTTATATATTATAGGAGTACATTACAATATACCTCCTAACTGTGCAGTATAAATATTGCACATCTTGTAGAAGATGATAATAACATTCCTCCCTGTGGCAGACTCCCTCATACACTTACCTTTGACTTAAACTCAATACCTCAAAAACCTCGTCCTCATCTTGTGCTCAACTTCTTGATCCCAATACCTTCCATTGGTCTCCTTCTTTGATTCGAACATTGTGATATCCCCATTGAATGTCAAGCTTTGTGAACCAATGTGCTCCTTTTAATTTATCAAGGAGGTCGCTGACCAACAGAAGTGGGTAGGTGTTCTTGATTGTTCTGTGATTAAGGTACCGATAGTCTTGGCAGGGTCAAAGTGCTTCAGAGTCTTTCTTTGCAATGAAAAAGAAAGGTGATGCCATGGGTGATTTCAACAGTCTGATATACCCTTTCTTTAGATTTTCTTCAAGGAAGCCGTCCATCTTTGATTGTTCTGTGGGTGTCAAAGGGTAAAATTTACAATCTTTTGGTAGAAAATCATCTTTTAGATCAATGGCATGGTCCCAGGGTTTTGATTCAGGGAATTGTTCGGATGCTGCTTTTTCCAATACCTTCTGGTAATCTTGGTATTGTTGTGGGAGCATGTCATCAAGGGTCTTTGCCTTTTCTGGGTTGTCAGATTGGTTGTCATGGGCGAGCTTTTGCGAGATAGAGGTTTTAGCCCTGATCCAGATTCCTTGTCCAAAGCAAAATTGTGGTGAGGTTCTTGATGATAAGACCCTTGATATTCTTCCTGTCTTCCCTGAATATTTGTATTTTGGCATGTCATATTCTAAGGTAAGGGGTGGTTTGGTGGTAGTGGGGTTGAATATTCTGATGACTGGTTCTCCTTTGATGTAGGCAACGATGAGGTCTCCATTATCTGGCTCGATTTCAACTTTGTCAGGTGTTGGTAGGATGTCGTCCTTCTTTTCTGGGTTTTGACATTTTTGTCTTCGATTGAGTGATCTTCTTCGATGGGAGTGATTTTTCTGATTCATTCTTTGGTGCCTTGTTTAAATGCCATGTCTTTCATCATTTCCCTAGATTTAGCAACAATTCTCCAAATCCGGGTGAATCATTCTTCTTTATCAGGGAATGTGATAGTACCTTTCTTCCAGTTGATATCGGGGTTCTCCTTTCTGAACCAAGGTAGTCCCAGGATCACTGACTCTTTTCCTAAGCTGGTTACTAGATATTGTTCATCTGTTTGCCTTTCTCCGATGGTGAGTCAGGCCATAGTAGAGTGGGTTGTCCCTTCTTTGTTCAGAGTGCTGTTGGCATTCCAGGTCTTGATTGGTTTGGCCAGGGGGGGTCATTTGGAATCCAGGGTTGCATGCAAAATCTCGATCAATAAAGGTTCCAGCAGCTCCTGAGTTGAGGAGCGCTTCGGCTTTGATGATTTTGGTTCCTGTTTACAGCTTAATGGGTACTCTCATAGAGCGTTGTCTCATATCAGCTACTAATACAGAGGAAACCATTAACTCAGTGGGGTCTGATGTCGTTCCAGTCTGCTTCTTTAAAACCCTTCTCTTCAAGGATTGTGAGAGCTTTCTCTCCCCTTCTTCTTCATCTAACTCTCCCATCATGGTGCAGAGGTTGTTGTATAACCCTTGCCCCATCTTCTTCTGCCAAGGTTTGGGAGGGGGAGATGTCGTAATTGTCCCATCTTTCTTGTGATCTCTGGAGCGGTGTCCAGGTTTGTAACAAATAAAGCATAGCCCCTTTCGCATATGCTCCATTCATTTGGCGGTGGTCAGTCGATTGATGTTGGTGGCTTCTTTTTTGATTGAGGAGCTAGATTGGGGCTCGTAGATGGTATCTTCCCTGTGATGGCACGCACTTGCTTCCACTGTCCATCGTACTTTGCGACTGCTTCCATCATGTTATCAAGGGTAGTGGGGACTTTCTCCATGTTGTAGATCTTTTCTGTCAACTTGGGATGTAATCCATCAATGAAATATTTGATGAGAGAAATGTCTTCTGTAATTTCGGCCCTTCCCTTCAGGATTCTGAATTGGGCAATGTAATCTTCAACATCTCCAGTCTGTTTGAGTGATTTCATCTTTTGTCATGCATCTCCCACGTTGTCAATAGGAGAGAATGCAGTCTTGAATGATACTTTGAAGGCTGCCCACATTCCTAAACTCGCTTCTCCTGCCTTCAACTCTGCACATCCTGCTGCTGTGCCCCCATTCATAAACGAGAGCATGAAGATAATCTTCTTGTCATCAGTGTCGTAAATATCTTCGTTTGCTCACAGCTAAAGGGAGACTTGAGAAGGGAATGTGCTTGCTTTGGTTCTTTCTCTGTGGAAGTCGGTGGGTGTGCGGATCTTGATTTCTTTGGATTTCATGTCATAAGTGTCAGTGTTGGTGGTGTCAAGGAATTGATTGGTGGGTTCTGATTCGGTTTCTTCGTCTGGGTTGAGCAGTTTGAATTCTTTGTCAGGAATGTATCAAGGTGGTTCAGTGCTCATTCTCTGGCTGCACCAGTATTCTGAGGGTTCTGAGTAACGTACTAGTTGTCCTTTGTGTCTGTACCAAAGGGTATCAGGTTCAGGGGTGGCGCCTTGCGGCAGTTGGTCAGGAGATTGTCAGGTGGGTTGTCTGGAGAGGGAGGAGTCTGCTCTTGAGAAAGAGGATGTTGTGGATCAGCTTGACCTTTTGTTAAGGCAAGAGCCTCAACTACTAAGTACAAGTTATCGAGTTCATTAATAACAAGGCTTTCGTCATTAAGTTATATCACACTAAGACAGAGGCTTTCTGCTTAGGTCGAGTTGCGCATTCTGGAGCAGTTAAGGCGGTTAATTGCCCAAGGTCAAGCTGAGGAACCTTGACCACTATCTACTACAGTTTATATAGCTATGCTTGTGACTACGTCTCTATATGTGTCGACACATATTGTAAGAGTCAGTAAAGTATCTAAGGCTATGTAAAGCTGTAGAGCATGAGGTAAACAAACAGCTATCTACTCAGTGTCTAATAGAAAAGGAAATGTGGGCACTGCCCTATGAGTCATACAAACAAGTCAGAGATAAGGAGATGATCAGGTAAGCACTGCCGCAACAAAGGTAGAAACAGATGTAATAGGAAATTGTAACATGAGGTGCTTACTTTGCCCCCAACTCCACCAACTGGTCCCTCACTCCAGCCATCTTTTGCTTCCTCTTGTCCCTCTCTGCCTTCAATTCTGTCTGGATGCTCCCCAGCTGTGTCAGCACTTCATTGAGATCTTGCTGTGTCTTTTCCATATGGTAGTCCAGTCCTGCAAGGCTACCCTGAATGTTTCAAAGCTTGTGCTTGGTTGTGTTGATTTCTCATTGTGCAAACCTGCTTGGAAAGCTCATTTATTGTTGCTTGGAGCTTCTGCAATGTGTGAAGCACAATATCAGGCAACTTGTTAGTTTTTGAATGGGTTGATGCAGGGGCAGGAGTTGATGGTTTCAAGAGACTAAACAAAGGTGCTGTAGATTGTTGCTTTGGTGATGGCTGCTGGCTTTGAGCTTTTTGAATGTGTTGCAAGGCTGGAAAGATTGAAGTGTGCTTCACACCCTGATCACCTCCAAATAACTGCCCAGGTCTAAAGGGTCTTGTACCTTCTGGGAAAGATAGGTGGTTGTGGTTTTCTATCCCTCAGGAGATGAGATTTTTGCACTGGTTCATGCTCTGAGTCAACAAGAAGACCTTTGGTTTTGGAATGCTGCTTTGGCTGGGTTTTGGAAGCTGTGAGGAGTGTAAGGAATCATAGTTGGGTTTGCTGTTATAAATTTCCCATTTTGTCTATCTCATTTCCCTTCATTGTCGCAGCAGTGCTTACTCTGACTCATCTTATCTCTGACTCAATCAGGCAGCGCCCATTTCCCCTTTTCTAGAAACACCGAGTAGATAGCTTAGTTATTTACCTCATGTCTCTACAGCATTAGTACAGCTTTACTTACTCTGACTTGTTATTACTGTTAGATACACATCTACGCATACTGCCACGTAATATTAGTTCTAGCTAGTGTTTGAGGGTCCAGTTGCTGCAACCGAAAAAAGACCAGGACCCAACTGGACTGAACCGGTCACGACCGGAATTTTCGGTTGCAGTTGTGACCAGCTGTCGACGGTCACGGTTGCAGTTGCCCCAAATCTGCTGGGCTTCCAACCGGGTTGCAACCGGTCACAACCAGTTACAACCATCCTTAGTTAGGGCTTACTATTTCATATCTAATTTAATTTTTGTAAATAATGTGGGGCATGCCCAACTAAAAATGAGTGGACAAGCAAGGCTTTATATACCTTTGACTAATTTGCATATGTTTGCACATGTATTGTGCAAGTAAACAGTGACGCGTCATGACACGTTTATGTTTGCATGTGCTTACACATCAAAGATCAACATCAATGTTCAACTTTCAACATTCAACATTCGACGTTGTCCCACAACCACAACCACCCCCCCTGTGTGTGCCGTTCCCTGCCCCACCTGCATCCCCCTCTTGCCCTCTTGTTCCCTGCTCTCTGTCTGCATCTGCGTGTTCCCCCCTCTTGTCCGCATTCCCCCCCTCTCAGTTGTAGTGCCCCCCTCTTGGTTGTAGTGCCCCCCTGTTGTCTGCATTCCCCCCCACTTGTCCGCGTTCCCCCCCTCTCGGTTGTAGTGCCCCCCTGTTGTCCGCGTTCCCCCCCCTCGTTTCCCTCCCCTCCCTCTCGTCCACGTTCCCCCCCACTCCATTGTAGTGTTCCACCTCTCGTTCCCCCCCCCCTCTCGTCCGCACTTCCCCCCTCTTGGTTATAGTCCCCCCCTCTTTACGTTCCCCTCCCGTTTGTGTTTTTTTAAGTAATTAAATTAATTGGTAGACTACTTTAGATAAAATTAATAACTACTAGTAGGATGGTTGCAACCGGTTTCGACCGAGGTGCAACTGGTAAGCAACTGGTCCCGACCGGTTGGCCGCAGTTGCGGTTCCGGTCGGGAAGTTTTTGTGAGTGGCACAACCGGTTGCGGTTCCAGTTGCAGCCAAAAAGGGCCGCGACCGCAACTGGACCGGACCTTCAAACTCTAGTTCTAGCTATATAAACAGCAGTCAAGGCTCTTCAGCTTGACCTAGGCAAATATGTCATGGCAAACATAAAAATGGCTGTGATTATGCAGCTAGATGACCAAGTTGGTGGGATTTGGGAGTACAAGCAATGGGGGGAGCTGAGGATAGATGATCTGAGAGGAGTGGTGTGACCAAGATGTGAGGGGCTGAATGGATAAGGCTGAAACTGGAGGCATTTGTTGGAGGGTAGGTGACAAAGGCCCACTCTGATGGTGGAGATACCATGTATCCTTCTTTGGCCTTGTCCCATAATGTGAAATCATTTGAAGTGACCTTGGGTACAATTTCTCTGTCCAAAGTGATGGTCTGGCCTTCCCTGTTGAGTAGGCAAGCAACATTTTGATGTTGAAAAGGTAGAAGGGTAGGGAGTAGCCCAACTGTCTGCATTGCTTCAGTTGCCAAAGGAGAAAGTGAGGTAGGCACAGGGCAAAGGATAGGGTAGAAAAAAGGTATGCTGATTGCTGTACTTTACACTCCCCCACCTAGTCTGCGTGAACTCCCAGCTGTCCGCACGGACTCCTAGCTGTCCGCATGGATTCCTAGTAAAGTCCGAGTAGTCCGCACGGACAGCTCGGACATCATGCGGACTGAAGAATTGGGCCGAGTCCTAGCATCTTGAAACTGTAAGAAGTCCTAATGATGTCCGAGTTGTCCTAGCTGGTCCGAGTAATGTCCGAGTAAATAAAGACTTGGTGAATTTTTTTGTGAGAGTAAGATCAAAATATTGTTGTACCTGGCAGGGTTTGAACCCAAGGCACTTTGATCAAGATTACACAAACTGGGCACAATTAACCACTGTGCCAAATGGGCACACAATATTAATATTATTACTACTATTTATTACCTATTCCAAATACATGCTAGCAATAAAAAAAAAGTTACCATTGCTCACATCGAGCAACGGCACTCAAAGGGCGTCGTTGCCCCCCCCCTGTCCCCCATTCCCTCCCCTTCCCTGTGCCCTTCCGTCACCCTCACCTATTGCACCCCCTCCGCCCTGCGAGCAGTCACCCACAGCAGTGGTGGGGGGTGCTCTGTCCCCTCGCTCTGAGGGACCTCCCCCTGTCCCTCCTGGGCCTGGGGGCAGATTGTGTGTTGGTGGGGGTTGTCCTGGGCTGGGGGAGGGTGCTGGATCGGTGGGCAGTGACGTGGCGGCGGCGGGTGCTGGATCAGTGGCTGGTAGTGACGTGGCAGTGGTGGGTGCTGGGGAGGTGGGCGGTGATGTGGCTGCGCCGCTGTGGTGGTTGGTGGATCGGTGGGTGTGTGGCTGTGCTGCTGTGGTGGTTGGTGGATCGGTGGGTGGTGGTGACGTGGCGGCGGCAGGTGCTGGGTTGTGGCTGGGGGAGGTCGGTGGGTCGGTGGGCGGTGATGTGGCGGTGGGTGCTGGGACGGTGGGCGTAATGTGGCGGCGGCGACGGGCTCTTGGTCAGTGGGCGGTGACGTGGTGGCAGCGGTGGGTGCTCGGTCGGAAGGGAGGTGGCACTGGCGTGACGTGGCAGGTCTCTATGAAGCCCCCCACCTCCCAGCTAAGTGGGGAGGAGGGGCGGCGCGTCGTTGCATACAGAAAGAAAAACTGAAAGAGAAAAAAACATTTTATTAGCTTTAAATAAGAATGAAATAGATTTTAAAATACTTAACATGGGGGCCTTAGGCCCCCATGTTGCGCTAGAGGGAGGGAGGGGGGACGGAGGGAGGGGTGGAGAGGAGAGGGAGGCCGTTGTCGTGATGGTGGGTGGCAACGCGTGAGTTGGCAGTCACGGGGTGACACATACCCACATTGTGACAACGGTGCCCAGTAAATGGGCATATGTTGCCCAGGCTCATACAGCCTGGTAGCACAGTCGTTATATTACTTACCTGTCACACTCACGTGGCCACAAGGTCCTGGGTTCAAACCCTTCCATTACATTACCTTTTAAATAGTGACTTGCTAGGACAGTCCATGCGGAATCCGTGCTAGGAATTCCTAGTCCAAGTTAGTCCGCACAGACAAAACTCGGACAAGACTCAGACAAAACTCAGACTAGGAATGGAAATTTGGCAGTGACCTTCTGCCAAAAAAATTCTTAGTAAAGTCCGAGCGGACAGCTCGGATTCTGTGCAGAGTCCGCACGGATTAGGTGGGGGACAGTAAAGACCTCGCTGATTGTGCCATTGAACAAGCTAGGCCATGGAGGGATGGAGGAAGTTTAGCACTTGTTGCTGTGCATCTCTGATTTCTGACAGTGCCCACTTCATGCCAGAGAGGTTCAAACATCAGAGGAACTAACAGCAAGACATTAGCTATGATTTTGAGCCAAAAGGGCAACTCCTGGTGAGCTGTGTCAATTCCATGGAATGGGTAACTTGATGAATAGGGCAGCTGGCTCTGCCATGAAAGAACTGGATGATGTGTGCAATTCATATTTCAGAAGATCCTTTGCAATATCAACAGAATTATTGAGGCTGCAAGACAAAAGAGACATGTTTGAAAGAAAGCTTCTCTGGGATGGGCATACTGCTCAACCCTTTATGGTCAATAACCAAGTCATACACTAAGTCTCATATGGGTACATACTGTGGTAGATGAGGCCCATTGCAACATGGAACTCCAAGATGTTCAACTTGCCACAATCATCAATTTCAGCAAGAGTCCTGTAGCAATACCACTGTTAGGATGAACTCAGTGTCAATACAGTCAGTGACACATACCAGATTGGCAGATGCAAGCAATTTGGAAGGCCAGTTGCAACACTTCCAATGCCATTCATTCAAGAAACATACCATTTGGTTAATACTCATCATTTGCTCTGCTTGCCATTTGGAGGACTCAACTGATCTTTTGCACAATAAGGAACCAAGCAGATGGCAAAGGAGTAGTTGCCATTAGTTTGGTTTAGTACAAAGTCAACCAAACAAAAACTTCAACTTCAACTTGTTGAAGTTGAAACTCTGCCAGTCAAGTGGCATGGCTAAAAACTAAGCAGACTGTAGGGGGAGGCACTGGTGGTCCAGCTCCACATGTCCCTCTTCAGGTCTCAGACATTGTTGCCACCAGAGAAGCCAATGAGTCAAGACAAGCAACTTGGCCCAGGACTAGGATACATCATTCTAAAACGATTGAAAATCATGCTGGGCTACTAAATGCAGATACCAGTCTGGTAAGTCATTGCTGATGCTAGCATTTTCTTAAAATGTATGTAATTCTTTAGTAGTGTTCTTTGTGCTATGATGGAGGGAAATTAATTAGCTGCAAATGCTGTCAATGGTGCATTTGCAACTGATGTATTGCATTTCCAGTTAGGTCCATTACAAAAAATGCTGTCTTTACATGCCTGGATTGCTGGACCAAAAATGGACTGACCAAAGGAAAACCATATGCAGTGGGGGTTGTCAAAATTTTGCTATTATGATGACACTTATTTGATATGAAGGGCCTTTCTACAACCAACCAACCACTGATTGTTCAAGGACTTCCAGCTTGTACTTTTCTTCCTAATCTTGATCCAAGACTTTAGCTGTGTTGTCAATTAGACTTTCTGACATTGCAGTACAAGTTGAGCCTGCCTATTTGGCCTTCGATCAAATCGTGCAGTACTATCATGAACCTGGTGCATCGTTTGTTGATCTATCATTCAACTTTAAGAGCAGAGCAGGGATAAATGTGTATCCTCAGAAATTGAAAGATGCCATTCCCATGTTGAGCAAGTTGAGTGAAGCAGCTTTTAACAACTCTGGCTCACAACTTATTTGTTATTGAGGCATAAAAGGATTATAGTGTTTTTGACTACACATTCGACACCAGATACTCACCTTTTATGGAATACCCTGGGTAGCAAGGGCTCTTCAACAATAGAAGAGGTTAGTCACATGTTTCATTCATAACATTTTTGATAACAGCAGCTATAATGGTAGCTCTTCAGTGTTTTATTTCATTTGGAGCTTCAAACTGTCATAAAAAGCAACCCCAGCAGCAGCCTTTTTTGCTGACATGCGGTAGCATACATGAAGGCGAAATTGCTCAAAATGACCTATCATTGGTTGCAAGTGAGTAAGTCAAATAATTATTTATGTACTTCTGCCAGTGGATTGCTTATTTTATAATTGGTTGATTCATGGTGATATAGGACTTTACAGTGAGCCATTTCCATCCAGATTAAGCCTGCCTGTTTCTTCAAGAACTGGTGCTTACACTATACATTGAATGCTGACCTGCCTTAATGGCAGTGATTCTTTCTAACCATGCATGCCTTGGCTCTCACTCAAATATTATAGTTTATCTATGCAGTGAAATTATTTATGAATATTGCTGGTGACATCAACATATTTGACCATTCAGCATGTATCTTGTAAGCCTGGCCCCAGGCTCACAACGCCGAACACATGCACACCGCTGCACACTGACCGATGCACACCGATGCATACAGGCGCACCGACGCCGAACCGATGCACACCGCTGCACACTGACTGGTGCACACCGATGCACACAGGCGCACCGACGCCGAACCGATGCACACTGATGCATACAGGTGCACCGATGCCGAACCGATGCACACCGATGCATACAGGCGCACCGACGCTGAACCGATGCACACCAATGCACACCGATGCACACCGATGCACACCGATGCACACCGCTGCACACTGACCGATGCACACCAATGCATACAGGCGCACCGACGCCAAACCGATGCACACCAATGCATACAGGCGCACCGATGCTGAACCGATGCACACCGCTGCACACTGACTGGTGCACACCAATGCACACAGGTGCACCGACGCCGAACTGATGCATACCGATGGCACACCGCTGCCGATGCACACACATACCGATGCTCACTGCCAATCGGTAAGTGCACAGCCACGACCGCAGACAACCACAGGCGACCACAGGCGACCGCATACCACTGCCAGTCAGTACCACTGTCGACGCACACTGCTGCACACACCGACCGACGGCTTCGCCAATCGGTAACACCACCGACTGGTGCACCGCTACTGACACCACCCATGCATGTCGCATCACCGGCAACCCAATACCCATAGCTGGACATGCGTACAGATACCGGTGGCCCGACCACTTACCCGATATGAGAACTACGCTTGATGCGGCCATGGTTGAGATGCTGGATTTGGACACTTTCCAACACGGTCCAAACCCCTCATATATATATGATCTTTTCCCCTTTGTTGCCTCACTCTTACTACGTGCAACAAAGGTATAGTTACTATTGCTCACTCATGTATTCTACTGACTCTTACTACGTGCAACAAAGGATAACATTGTCCTGTCTGCCTGACTGAACTTAGTGAGGCGGCCTTTCCTGGCCTCCTTCCATATCTTCTACTTAGCTGCAAGACATGCAGATGTCTCAAGCACTGGAAGCCTCCAAAATTGAACAGCAATTTAATCCCTAAAGTTCTGGTGGTTCCTTGTGGCAGAAAAATGGAGAATTTAACTGGAGAGAAGACGCAACAACAGCATTCTCTAACACAATCACTCTGAAGTTGAATGGCATCCATCAAGTGGGAAAGTGATGAAAGGAGAAGCCAGAGGGGAATGGTTTGGACAATATATTGGGCATCTTAAAGTGAAGCCCATATAGTGGCATTACAATGAGGGAGGAACACTTTCAGCACATGTCAGTCATGCATAAATAATTTGGTAGCTAAGCCAGTTAATATCAATATTGAAAAACCTTAGACACAGTTCTAGATCTAAATGAAAATCAATGCATGTTTTTGGGCAATTATAATTTGTTTGTATGCATAGCATTTGCAAGGAACATGTAAATTTGTGATGCAATTATAATCAAATAGAGGGGAAAAAAGAAAGAGCCATCTTGTGAATAAATAGTTTATCAAACCACCCTACAAGCAGGCACTCATAGGTGTGGGGTGGATTGCAGGAGAGAAACAGAAAGCAAAAAAAAAGAAATGGTCCAGGAGACACTCATCTCCTGGGTGTCTATGGTGGTGGTCCCCCCTCTTTTTGGGGTCCCCCCTCACTCTTCATTGTCCTCCCACCCACCCTGCAAGCTGAGGCTTGTAGCACTTCAAGGTCTGGTCTGGTCTGGTTTTCTGCCTTTTTCGAGCAGTAACCAAGACTGTAACCAGTTATAAAATTTTTATTTTTTGAAGAACCCATAACCAGACCATACAGGACCAGTTACAGTCAGTTATACATTGGTTTACAGACTGGTCACAACTGGTCACTGAGTGGACCAGTTCATGACCAGTTGTAATACAGTTGAGACCAGTCATTTACATATAATGTATTTTAAATAATTATGTGTAATTACAATCCCCCCACATGCTCACATGTAGGGGTACTATCAGTAAATGAAAATGAAGAGAACTATATACATATCTAAAGGAAAACAAACTGGGGAGGGGGGGGCATCAGTGACATTGGTAAGATAGGGAGGTGGAATTGGGTGGCATTGGGGCGTCAGGGGCATTGCCAGGTGGGTGGTGGTGACATGGCAGCGGCAGGTGCTGGGATGGTGGGTGTGATGTGGCAGTGGCGATGGGCACTTGGTCAGTGGGCAGTGACATGGTGGCAGCAGTGGGTGCTTGGTCAGAAGGGAGGCAGTGCTGACATGATGTGGCAGGTCCCTATGAAGCCCCCTACCTCCCAGCTAAGTGGGGAGGAGGGGCAGCACATCATTGCATACACAAAACTGAAAGAGAAAAAAATATATATCTGATTAGCTTTAAATCAAGATGAAATAGAACTTGAATTAAAATACTTACCATGGGGGCCATAGGCCCCCATGTTGTGCTAGAGGGAGGGGGAGGGGGGAGGCCATCGTCATGGTGGGTGGCAACATGTGAGCTGGTAGTCACGATGCATCACAGTGGCAATTGTGGCCATGTGACATGTGTCCAGTGAGTTTGGTTAGTTCAGTTTTTCCTGGTTTGAATAAATTCCAGAAATTCCGGTTCAAATAATTGAACCAGAATTATCCTCTACAGTGAAAAATACACTAAAAAAAAGTACACCCAGAATCCAGAAATTCCGGCCGGAATATGTGGGGGAGTGTAATGTTCTCACTGTTTGTTCAGTTTGCACCATATATTTGAGAAGATCCATTCTGTTTGCACTGGTGAATTTTGCCAGTAATACTGTCCTTTAAATAACATTTCCAGAACATATATCAGAATTGTATATAATATGAATATTTTATATATTTTAAGGCCATATATATCCTGATCCTTTACCAGCCAAAACCCTGATGTTATGATTTATTTTGGTATTTTCAAGAACAAAGTAAGGAGATTAAGTCAGAAATAAAGAGAATAAGTAGGAAATAAGTAGGGTCCTCTGCTTACAGTCATTTGCACATCTAATGGCAGTGATGCAATTTTGAGAAACAAATACAAATTAGTTTACTTGGAAAATTTTTGATTGTTCACCCTTGTTTGACATGATGGGCAACTCCAGGATCACAAAATTGCTGCAATGCAGCTTTATGAGCAGAAACTACTTGAGCTTGAAGACATTCTGGAATGCTGTGGCTTCTCTGAATGGACTTTCTACTGTATTCTCAAGCTTTGGTGCAAAACTAGTGACATGATCAACCCCAACAGAAGCCTCCACAGTCACCTTTGGATTCTCAATCATGATGATGTACAGTATCTCCTGCAGCTTGTACATCAGAATCCAGACTATTTTCTTGACAAACTCCTCCATCCGCTGGAAACCAACCGCTTTGTCTCCATACACTATACAACCATCCATCAGGAGCTCGAATGTTGTGGTGGGGGAAATGGTCTGCTGGTGGCTTGTTGGCAAAGGTCATCAGGTCGTGGTAAGCACAGTAGGTGCAGATGGTAAGGGGGGGTGAGAGGGATGACATGAGAGTCAAAGACTTGAGAAGTATGAGAACATGAGAGAGTTGTCACTTGGAGACACAATTGATGCAGAATGCAAGGCACAAGGATCAACTATCAAAAGTTGTGAACACAATCAACAGGATCATGTGGCAAAGCCGTTGAATCTAGTAGCTCAATGCGCAAGAGAAGAGACTGGAACAAAGATGGTTTGGAATGTGAAATGGAGGTTTACTCTACTGAGTTAAGCTTTGCAAAAGTGTAAACTGGAAGGAAAACATCACAGTAGACACTGAAAGACTTTAGGACTTGTATACTTAGCTTAAGATTCTACACCTTTGTGTGTAGTGGACTTGTTAACTTGAAAGACTTGAGAGGGAATCTTAAAGAGACTCAAGGAATGTGAGGAGAAGCAAGCATGGTCCCATTTGAGAGGTGGGAAGACACCTTTGTACAAACTCAAAGTAGCTACCAAAAAAGAAACTGTATGTGCACGTCCTCTCGCACCAACAGGACTGAGCAACTGGAAGGTAAACTAATTAAGAAGACATGTTGGATGATTGTCAGAGTATCAAAGGTGTCCAAGAGTAAATCAGGGTTTGTGAGGCATGTGAATTTGGAGCGGTGTTGCCAAGACCTCATCTCATGGATGTCAGCAGTTGGGGATGGCTTGGGGAGAGGTTACTGTCGAGGGTCTCTATTGATGGAGTATCGCTTGTGCCCCCTCCAAGCACGGAGACCACTCAGACAAAGCCTCTCAACCCTACCATCCCACCGATCATCCACTCAATCTGGAACTTGACTAGCCATAGAAAGGGAAAGCGGTGTGATGACTGGATTGTCACCATAGTCCAATGGAACCCATATCAAGAAGCAGTAAATTAAAAACCGAATGAAAAATGGCACCAATCCGACTCATTGAAAGTGTGGCTGTCAGTTCAATGAGCCAAGGAAGCATGAAGATGAGCATTTGATGCAATGAATGGGAGTGGAGTTGTTGTCATATGGGAAGGGGAAGACCTGAGAATTGAATGAGGGGATCAAGAGATGAGAAAAATGTTACAAGTAAGGAGTCAAAGATAAAAAGGGAATACTATGTTTCCCAATGGCTTTGGCACAAAACTCTAATAAATGGAAGAAAACCCTGGAAGCAAGTGAGTTGACAAGGAGGTCAACAGACACTTCCACAATGTGCTGGTGTCAGTCTCAAGAAGCTCAAATGTATTGCCAAGGAACACAACAAACCCAGAAGACCAGATTTCATTTGATGAATGGCTCAATATACTCCCAAAGAACTCGGTTTCATCAATGAGACATCAAAGGATGAGAGGACAATCTGCAGATGCCATGGTAGGTTGAAGAAGGGTGCGCATGCTGCAAAGAAGCAGGTTTTTGTCCATGGGCAACATACATCTACAACGGGATTGTTGACATTGGATGGGAATGTAGCAGGTACAGTCATTGAGGGCTCAATGATCAAGGAGATGTTCATGGGTGCAGAGATCTTCATGAGCAACTGGGCTTGCAGAGTGCTCCATGGTTTGTCGCTCTTCAGTTGTAGTGTAGCACTTTTGACCATGTGCCTCAAAGCAGGTTTTCTGGCCTCAGACCCTGGTGTCAGGGTGAGAATATATGTCAGTGTCTTGATGACTGGCACAGGTTCTGTTAATTCCCTGTTGTAACATTTGAGGGGTGAGGGGGGTATGAAGCACATATATGTGGATCAAGAGCTCACTTGTAGGCTTTGGCCCTCTTTTGTGCTTTTGAGGAATGGTAGGCAGCAGTGTCAAAGATTGGACATCAGGTTCAGGGGAGTTCTTGGCATCATTGTCATCATCCTCTGACTCCAAGGAACTCAACAATGAGCTGTGATTTCTGCTAGCTAGCAATCCATCATCATTGAGTGTGTTGATGAGGACAGAACTTGGTTGCAACATGGTGAGGGATATGATCAAAGTTGTGACTGTGACTTTGGCAAGAGCCTGATTTTGTAAAATTTTAATAAGTAAACTAATTTGTATTTGTTTCACAAAATCATGTTACTGCCATTGTTTGTGCAAACAGCTGTAATTTCATGCTTATTTCACTTAATGAAAAATAAACATGATAAATAGACTTTAAGGAACTTTAAGGAGGTTTAAGCCAAACTTGGATTTTCCTGATGCACTTACAACATAGTTGTGTCTCAGATCAACCTCCACTGGAAAAAACCCCAGTGCTGACTCAAGAACCACCAAAAGTGTTAAGACAAGGGCTTGCACTTGTCAACTAAAGGTTGCTTTGTCATCTACTACTTGAGGCCTTCAAGTAGTTGTCTAGTCTACTAATCTCAGAGCCTTTCTGAGTTAGTTCAGGTCTGAGTTGAGCAAGCAAAGCGGTAGATTGCTTAGGTCAAGCTAAAGAGCTTGGACCTTCATACTACTACTTATATACAGGAAGGGCAAGGCTATGCTAAGGATATGCAATGTCATGGGGTCTGATGTAAAGGAGAGAACAACAACAATACAAAAGAATAGAAGTGTTTCAAATGTATCAAATAGAAGAGAGGAAGGGAGGTGTTCCATGTGTATCAGAAACAGAACAGAGAAAAGAAGGAGAAGAAAGAAAAGAAAAATGACCCTTGACAATGAGACCTGACAACAGCACCATGACCCTCTCTCTACCTGAAAAGTCACTGACTTTTCCTCTCAGTACTCCTGCAACTTCCCTGATCCTAATGCTACCAATGATGGGGAACGATGGGGCCGGTCATATGGGTGGAGGATGCATTGTTCTTCCAACTCTGTCAACAATGGGGTGGAAAACTGACTCGTAGATGGGGGCAATGGTGGGAATTCAGTGGGAGTAGGCAGTATGTAGATCTCCAATGAATGAAGGGGTCATCAAGGCTGGGTATGAGCACATGGGAAGAGAGTGAGGATTTTGACATTCAAGTGGTTGAACACCATGGGGCTTTCTGACCGAGGTTGTGGGGTATGCTCGGGATGTCGACTGTTTTGTCATAAGGTGACATGCACCAGGATGAAGGTCATCCCCAGGACAACAAGAGAAGTGAGGGCAGCAATGAGGAGGGCAAAAATATTATTCATTGATAGGAAAGAAGGGGCATAGTTTTTGTGGGTTTCTTTTTGTAGAGGGATGATTGAGCTGAATAAATATTGTCTTTGTATATGGATGTTTGCTCAGCGATCCCTATAGGGTTCTCCTGTGATGTTTGCCCATGCTGCATTGTCAAATGTGTCAGAGTAATCGTTGTTGTCTAATGGGGGTCTGTCAGGGCAATCATTAGAATAGTGCCCTGGGTTGTTTTTCCCACAAGTAGAACATCTGAATTTTGGACAATAGGGGCAGGTGTGACCCTTCCCTTTGCAACAGAAACATGTCTTCTCTCTGAGAGAGGGGTCGGTTTGAGAGCAGATGGGGGTCCGAGTCCTCAGGGTGGATTCCCTAGTTAGGTTGATCACAACATAGTCGGTTGGTGGTGGGATTGGTTTTGGAGAGGATACCTTGATAGAGGGAGATGGGGTGATGAAGTCAGAGAGGGAGAGGAGGAAGAGGCCTAGCTGGTGTCATCTTTTCTACAAGGAAGGAGGGGTAAGGTGTTGGTCTTCTTCTGGATTGGAGGCAGATTGGTGGCAGGGGTTCTTTGTTGGTGGAGGGGTGCTACAACATCTTCTATTCCCTCCAGTAACAGGGAGGAGAGGAGTGCTTTTTCTTGCTGTTGGGTGGCATGGAGGAGGCATTGGTTGCAGCCCCAGGCAGCAAAGAGGGGCCCCAGGCACATATTTCTGTTGACAAGTTGTTGGATATCTTTCTCATGTTGTTGGTTGGACAAGAAGAGTCGGGTGGCAATGGCATTGGGAGAGGGGTAGTACATTTTCTTTGTTTGTTTTGTTTTCTGTTTCTGTCTTCTTTTATAATGTTATTGTTGTTTTTTTTTCTTTTGTTAGATGTTCTTTTTTTCTTTTGTATCTACTTAGCATGTTTTCGGCATGTTTGAGGTTGGCTTCTGGTTCCCATGAGTTTTCTGACAAGGGGTAGCCCATCTACTTGATTAGGTAGTGAAACCCTTGGCCTCTTTTCCTGTGGGTGAGGATCACTTCAACTTTGTATTCTTTTTCTTCTTCAATTACCATGTTTGTCCATTTGCCAGAAAGGGGTTAAGAGGGCCACATGGAAGACAGGGTGGATTTTCTATTGCTTCAGGAGAGAGAGGCAGTAGGAAAGTGGGTTTAATACCTCATCAATGACAAATGGTCCCTTGTGTTTCAGGGCAAGTTTCTTTGTGGTATAGGCCGTCTTTAGATTCTTTGCTTCTAACCACACCTTTTCTCCTTTTTCAAATGGTTTGAAGTTCCGAGTTACCTGTTCTGTCACCATTTGACGTGCTAGTTTGTGGGTGGTCAGTGCTTTGTCTCTGGCTTTCTGTAGGAGAATGATTTGTTGTTCTGCTGTGGGGATGTTTGTTTTTTGATAGGGGAGTGGGATTGCCTATCATGAGGTAGAATGGCAAATTTTTCTGGACAGAGTGAGTCTTCTGGTTATGTGCAAATTCTGTGATAGATAGGAGGTGTTTCCAGTTCTCTGGGTTGTTGGAGCAGAATATCTGGAGGTAGATCTCTATCTCTTGGTTCACTCATTCCATTTCTCCATCAGTTTGCGGGTGATAGGCCATACTCATTGCCAGTTTGATTCCTAGTATATTTCCCAGTTCCTGGAATGGTTGGGAAGTGAAGTGGGGGTCTCAATCAGAAATGTTTTTGTCTGGCAGACCAAATCATTTGTAGACACTGTCCAGATAGGCCATGGCTGCCCTGAGTGCATCTATAGTTTTGTTACAAGGGATTAAAATTACCCCCTTAGTAAGACCATGGTCTACCACAACCATTAACGAATCGAATCCATTGCAAACTGGAAGGTCAGTGATAAAGTTGGTGGTTATGAGAGTGAAAGGGTGGGTGGAGTGGGATTTGATTGGAGAGAGTGGGGGGGTCATTGGGTGTGTGTTAACCTTCATTTGCTGGCAGGTAGCACATCCCATGACAAATTTTTTGATGAACATTACCATCCCTGGCCACCAATAGTCTCTCCTGATTAATTCAGTTGTCTGCCACTGTCCAGGATGCCCACTGGGCAAGCATTCATGATAGCATTCTACTATTTGCTGTCATGTGTCAGCATTGTCAGGGACATAGCATCTCCCCTTGAAAAACAACAGCCCATCTTCTATTTTCCAGTCTTCAAGAGAGGATTTGATCTTAGGCATGCCATTGTTTTTGAGGGCAGTGATTGCATCCTTCACTAGGTCTTCTTCCATGATGTTGGCCACAAAGATGTCATGCATTTCAGTGTCAATGAAGTTGACAAATAGTGTTTCAGGGAGGAGTGTCATGTCCTCATTGTCGGTGTCTTCTTCTGGGACATGATCCACTCTTCATGATAGGGCATCACTCTGCACCATCTGAGATCCTAGGACATGTGTTAGTTGCAAGTCAAATTCTGACAGGAACAGGCTCCATCTGGCCTGCCTCCTGTTGAGCTTCTGCACAGTCTGGAAGTAGGTTAGATTTTTGTGATCAGAGAGAATTGTCACAGGGTGCCCTGAACCCAGCAAATAGTGCCGCCACGTTGATGATACTCAGTCCAAGGAATCACATGGAAACACACACCAAATGATAATCCTACTAGACCAGAGGAAGGGTACAAGGTGGCTTTGGGTTAGTGTTTGACACAAGGTATAATGATCAGAGGGTGAAGGGATAATATGATAATAAGACAACAACTTGAGCTTCTTGAGACAAGATAATATGATAATAAGACTCTGGAATTGAGCTTCTGTGCTCTATATGATGAGGGGAAATGATTTATTGCTTCTCTTTTCCATCTACTAGATGTCTTATATATATATTCTAAGTGGGGCCAGGGAATAGAAGTGGGTGAAGAGACCCAAGTAAAATGAGAAAGAATCAGATGCCAATGAGAAAAAGGGGGGAGGGGTAATGGAATAAGGAGTGGGTAATGGAATAAGGAGTGGGTACTAGATCATGAAATCTACCTGGTGTAAGAAGACTTGTCTCCTATCCAAAAATGTGTCCAGTGGCTTGTCAGGCAGGTGAGAGGGAGTGGAGAGGATGATGATGTAATCCTGGGAACTTTGTCATGTGACCAAAATCATAAGACTGTTGATAATACTGTTCCTCGCACTAGAACCCTACAGCATGATCTCTAGCAACATCTCTCTTGTCCTTTTCTTCTTCTTCATCCTCTTGATCATGTGCATCTTGATGGCCTACCAATGGAGACATGCTATTGTGTGGGGACAATACTTGTTGGAGCTCAACACAGAAAATTCACCTGTTGGGGGAGATGACCCCATTGTCTTCTGTGATCCATTACAATGGAGCCTTGACTGGAGTGAGTAAGATGTCTTCTTCCTTTGCCAACAATAAATTGAACAATATCAAGTGTGACCAGAGGACAACATGGTGGTGGCCCAAGCCAGGAAAGAAGAGAATGAGGTGGATGACAGAGCGGACCAGGAGGTGGAAGTCAATTGATGTGGCAGCTAACAACAAAGAGTTTTGAGGCTGCATAGTAGCACAAGTATCAGTAGCAATGCATGTGTGAGATCCTATGATGATCGTGGAATGTGGAATGTGGTGTGAGGAGATGTTGATTAAAATATGAAAATCAGATGGTTCAGAGCTTTGGGTGCTCCTGATACTTATCAACATTTCCAGGGCTCAGACTATGCCCTGGAGTTCTCTGTCATATATTTCATAGTTTTGTTCAGTTGGAGTGAAGGAGTGGGAGATGTATCCACAGGGGCACCAGTCTCTGTTGGCATCTCTCTGCCAAAGGACAGCCCCTGTTGCATGTTTTGATGTGTTGGCTTCTACTATGAACATTTTTGTAGGGTCTGGCATTAGCAGAACCGGGCTTTCTGCAAACTTAGCTTTTAGAATGTCGAATGCTTGTTGGCATTCTGGCGACCATTCAAATGTTTTGGTTTTCTTGGTGAGCTTGTTCAAAGGTCATGCTAACTCTGCAAAGTGCCTGATGAATTGTCAGTAGAAGTTGCTGAAGCCCAAAAAGGAATGGACTGCTTTCACATTTGTAGGTGCCAGCCAGTCCCTGATCCCTGCTAATTTCATCTGATCCATACCTATTTCATCCAGTTTGATCACCAGTCCCAGGAACTCCACTTCCTGGACATTGAACTTGCATTTCTCTATTTTTAGATAGAGGTTGTGTTCTTGGAGTCATTGGAGGACTCATCTTGTTTGTTCTTGGTGCTCTGCTTTATCTTTAGAGAAGATTAGGATGTCATCCACGTATATTACAATCCATCCTTCATCTATCATGTCCCTGAATATCTCATTCATCATGGCTTGAAAGGTTGCTGGAGAGTTGCAGAGGCCGAAAAACATGACTGTTGGCTCAAACAGCCCTTTGTTAGTTTTGAAGGCTGCCTTCCATTGGTCTCCATCTTTTATCCTAACGTTGTGATATCCCCATTGGATGTCCATTTTTGTAAACCACTTGGCCCCTTTAAGTTTGTCAAGTAGATCTCCTACTAGTGGTAGCAGATAAGTGTTTTTGACTGTTCCATTGTTTAGATACTGGTAGTCTTGGCAGGGATGGAGGGCATCAGTGTCCTTTTTTTGCAACGAAGAAGAAAGGGGATGCCATGGGGGATTTTGGTGGTCTGATATATCCTTTCTCCAGATTCTCATCAAGGAACTCGTTGAGTTTCTTCTGTTCGCTGGGGGACAAAGGGTAGACTTTGCAATCTTTTGGGAGGAAGTCCAGTTTTAGATCAATGGCATGATCCCAGGGTCATGAGTCAGGGAACCGTTCTGATGCTTCTTTTTCAAAGACCTGTTGGTATTGTTGGTATTCTTCCAGCAGCAGTTTGTCCAGGGTTTTCTTTGGTTGTTCTCCCAAACCTTTTTCCGAGTCATGGGTGAGTTGTTGTGAGACTGAGGTTTTGGCCCTGATCCAGAGTTTTGGCTGAAAGAGTACCAGGGAGATGTCCATGATGTTGTGAGTCAGGATATGGTGGCTGTTTTCCAAGAGTAAGAGTATGCTGGATCAGTGTGTTCCTGAGTGAGGGGGATCTTTTCAGGTTCAAATATTCCGATGACAGGTTCTCTTTTGATGTAGGTGACAAGTAGTTTGTCATTTATAGTTTTGTTTCTCTTGGTGGGGTTTGGGACAGGATTTTTTTTCTTTGTCCTGTGGTTTGATTGGTTCTGCATTTGCTAGTTTTGTTATCTTGGGTTCTTCATTGGGTATTTCTTCAATTGAGGGTTGGGGGTGCCTGGTTTATCCAAGGTTTCCCCAGGTTGTCCTTGTCTTCTGCACTATCCTTTTGACTTGGGCGAGTCTGTAATCTCCTCAGAATTCTAATGTTCCTTCCTTCCAGTCTATGATTGGGTTCATTTGTTGTAACCAGGGGAGTCCCAGGATGATGGATTCATCTCCTAACCCTGTGGTGAGGAAGTTGGTGGTGAGTTCTTTCCCATTGATCTGGAGTCATCCTGTGATGTAGTGGGTGATAGTTCCTTTCTTATTTGGGGTTCCATCTGCATTCCTGATGGGGATCTGTTTCTTTAAGGGGGTGGGTTCCTGGCCTAGTCATTCTGCAAATTCCTGGGTCATGAACACTCCTCCTGCTCCTGAGTTGAGGAGTGCTTTAGTCTCGATGGCTTTTCCTCCTTCCATTTTTGCTACAGAGATTGATAAGTGCATGGATTTATTTCTAATTGTAGCTAGCATGGTGGAACAGATGAAGATCTCAGTGGTACCTGGCATTGCTTCAGGCCACTTCTTTAAAAACCTGAATCTTCTAAGAGCATCAGGGCTTTCCCTTTTTCTTCCTCATCTAGTTCAGCCATCATGGCCTGGATCAATGCATGTATGTCAGCCCCTTTTCTTTTCTGGAACAGCTTAGGGGTAGTTGGAAGGAGGCCAGGAAAGGCCGCCTCACTAAGTTCAGTCAGGCAGACAGGACAATGTTATCTTTGTTGCACGTAGTAAGAGTCAGTAGAATACATGAGTGAGCAATAGTAACTATACCTTTGTTGCACGTAGTAAGAGTGAGGCAACAAAGGGGAAAAGATCGTATATATATGAGGGGTTTGGACCGTGTTGGAAAGTGTCCAAATCCAGCATCTCAACCATGGCCGCATCAAGCGTAGTTCTCATATCGGGTAAGTGGTCGGGCCACCGGTATCTGTACGCATGTCCAGCTATGGGTATTGGGTTGCCGGTGATGCGACATGCATGGGTGGTGTCAGTAGCGGTGCACCAGTCGGTGGTGTTACCGATTGGTGAAGCCATCGGTCGGTGTGTGCAGCAGTGTGCATCGACAGTGGTACTGACCGGCAGTGGTATGCGGTTGCCTGTGGTCGTCTGTGGTCGTCTGTGGTTGTGCCTGTGGTCGCCTGTGGTTGTGGCTGTGCACTTACCGATTGGCAGTGAGCATCGGTATGTGTGTGCATCGGCAGCGGTGTGCCATCGGTATGCATCAGTTCAGCGTCGGTGCGCCTGTGTGCATCGGTGTGCACCAGTCAGTGTGCAGCGGTGTGCATCGGTTCGGTGTCGGTGCGCCTGTATGCATCGGTGTGCATCGGTCAGTGTGCAGCGGTGTGCATGTGTTTGGCGTCGTGAGCCTGGGGCCAGGCTTACAGTAGTGAAGGAGGGGGGGACATTACCTCCTTTGTGGTCAGAAGAGCAGTGTCCAGGCTTGTGGCAGAGGAAGCACAACCCTTTCTTCATATGCTCTGCTCTTTCTTTATTGGTAAGCCTGTTAATCTCCAGGCCTGGTTCTTTTTTGACAGGGGGGAGGCCTTCTTTTCTGGCCAGTAGGTTCCTTGTGTTTTTCCAATGATGGCTTTTGCTCTTTTCCATTGCCTGTCATACTTGGCAGCTGCTTCCATCATGTCATCCAACTTCTCTGGGACCTTTTCCATGTTGAATATCTTCTCTAATATTTTTGGGTTCAGTCCATCCATGAACATGTCGATGAGGGTAGTGTCTTCCTTGATTCCTGATCTTCCTTTTAAGATCTGGAATTGGGTGAGGTAATCTTCCAGGTCACCATCCTGTTTTAGGTTCTTCATCTTCATTCTGGCAGCTCCTGCATCATCTGTGGGGGAGAACACTTTTTCCATGGCTGTTTTAAAAGCATCTCATGTTCCCATATCAGGCTTTGCTGCCCAATCTTGTGCCCATGCTCCAGCTGTCCCAGAGTTCATGAATGAAAGGGCAAAGGCAATCATTTTCTCATCTGTGTCATAGATGTCTTTGCTGATGCAAAGATACAAGGACACTTCCTGTAGGAATTTTGCTGTCCTTGTTCTTTTCCCATTGAAGTCAGTAAGGGTCCTGAGTTTTATTTCTTTTGTTGCTATATCCAGCTCATCTGGTTTGCTGGTGTTGTTGAAAGAGAAGGGGTGTGAGGTGGAGGGAGCAGGTTCAAAGTTTTCTTCTTCTAGATATCAGGTGGGTTCATTTGGAGTGGTCTTGCTAGTCTACCTTTCCATGGATGCTGAATAGCATACTAATCTGTCTCCTTGTCTGTACCGCACTGAGTGTAGGATCAGTTGTGCCCCTCTAGGCAGGTGCTCTGGGGTCTGTCTGGTGTCTCATCTGGAAGACATCTTGTCTGTTCCTTGGTAGGAGGACCTTCTGCTTTAGCTTGACCTTTTGTTAAGACAAGGGCTTGCACTTGTCAACTAAAGGTTGCTTCATCGTCTACTACTTGAGGCCTTCAAGTAGTTGTCTAGTCTACTAATCTCAGAGCCTTTCTGAGTTAGTTCAGGTTCAAATTGAGCAAGAGAAGCAGTAGATTGCTTAGGTCAAGCTAAAGAGCTTGGACCTTCATACTACTACTTATATACAGGAAGGGTGAGGCTATGCTAAGGATATGCAACATCATGGGGTCTGATGTAAAGGAGAGAACGACAACAATACAAAAGAATGGAAGTGTTTCAAATGTATCAAATAGAAGAGAGGAAGGGAGGCATTTCATGTGTACTTATCAGAAACAGAAGAGAGAAAAGAAGGAGAAGAAAGAAAAGAAAAATGACTCTTGACAATGAGACCTGACAACAGCACCACAATGACTGTAACAAAGAGTGAGAAGAGGAAACATGTCCCACTGCAAGTGAAGAGCAGGAAGGAGCATGGGTATCTGAGGGTATGCAGAGGCCTCAGGAAACATTCAGCTCCCTTAGAGCTCATGTTTACCTCAAGCTAAAGTCTAGCACTGCTGGGTCATGTGACATTATATGAGTGTGCTGCTGCTTTACAAACTCCACTGGTTTCCTGCCAATGGGCCCAGCTGCTGCTACTTAGGTGCACCCATGGAGTGGAAGCTATTCACCCAGCAAGTGGTGATGCAATCACGTGAATATAAACAAGGCCAAAGAAATCAACATCAAGGGATTTGTCCACTACGAGGTGCTCCTACAGTTCTTGTGTCTCAATCACATTTATAGATATAAACATATGTATTGAAGTATTAAATTAAATACCATTACTCACACATATGTGCAAAGGAAAATAGAAATAACAAAATGTCCTCTCCAGCTTGCATTTCACACCAGAGAGGGGGGGCACCATTGCACTGGGTAGCTCTCCTTCCATGGCATCAGTGCCCTGCCAGTGGCTCTTCCTCTTTGTCGCTGGAAGCTTGTTGCTGTAGTCATTCCCAGTAGTCGTGGAGATCCCACTCACCACTGGTGGTTCCCCATCCTTGCTGGGGGTGGTCCCTCATTGGTGGCTTGTCCTGCTGGTGGTATCCACCCTTTCAGTGGTAGGTTCTTGGCGTCGCTGGGGGCTCGCCCTTGCAGGTGGTCCCACCTTGCTGTTTGCTCCCCATCATCACCAGGGGCTCATTGTCATGGTCGGTGGCTCCCCATGTTGCAGCTAGTGGTCCTGCATCGTCATTGGGGACTCACTGGTGGTGGTCTCTCCTTACCGATGGTGGCTTGTTGTCATCATCCACCTCGTCCTTGCTGGAAATAGTTCCTTCTGGGGTAGCTCCCCCATCCTGACTAGTGCCCTCTGCACTGTTGTCGGTGCTTATCTGCTTCCCTTGGGGCCTGCCTCGGTAGCGCTGGTGTTCATGTCATGTTTCGGCTGGTGCTCTTTGCATTGTTTGCCCCTTCCAGTCATCTAGAAACAGTTTGAAGTTAGTAAAAGAAACCAATAAAATAAAGGGAAAGAAATATGGGCTCGAAGGGTTTTGCCTCTCCAACTGTGCCCGCCATTCCCCTAGTTGTTGTTCTCATGTCCCTGCCCGCTACAGCCCCCATTCGCCTGGTTGCTGTCATTCTCGCACCCCTGGTTTTGCTTCGTCATTTCCATCCGGCATGCTCATTGGAGGAGCTGGCACGTGTGTTGATGGTGAGTCGTTGAGTTTCTCGTCGTTGAAGCAGGGTTGACGTGGCATCTCTTGGAGCTGGTGTTGGTGAGAACGAACTCAGTTTGTTTGAAATGTTATTTGGCTCTGTATCGTGTTGCGTCACAACTTGAACCTGCTGGGTGGATTGCTTTTACTCACCCATGGTCTCTGCCATAACATCTAGCTGTGCGATTGGTGGTTACGCTATGGAATGACGGTGTACTTCCGCTAGTTTCCATTCATTCCTGAATCTGTCTGCTTACTTCCGAGTCGACACAGGACCATCTAGGCTGCATGACACGATATCACGGATGTACTTACTCTTGAATTTACGGAACACTTATACCTATAGATTTGTTCCCTTTCTTCACTGGCTAGTTATCTAACTCCTCATCTGCGGATTATACTCTTTCCGGCACACCGATTCGCCCGCCATTGTTGTCTCTGCCAGTCCGTACTCCAATGAATATTGTGTTGCAGAAGACTGGAAACAACTATCTCGCAGATCTTATGCAACAATTGAAACCCACCCATTTGGACTAGAGCTGCGTGGCTATCCTCGTCTATGGTCAAGACGTGCATAAATGGGACGCTGTAGGATATGCAGTCAAGCGTGGACCACCCGCAGGGAAATTGTCAAGTCACATTGAGAGGCCAGCCAATCCAGATTTTTGGAACTGTCATCGCTATTAAGGGTTGACCAAGTTGAGCTGTCCCGCTGGAGTTGCGCACCAGCTTTTGTCCTAAGTTGGTTATAAGGTAGGGCTCATTCACTCCCAACCACATCACGTGTGCTGTGACGCAATGTGACCACTCTCGAGCCGCCAACTCTCGAGCCGTTATCTGATCAATTATAAGATAATATTTTGTCCTCTAATTAATAATGGATTTATGGTAGGAAATAGTACTTATTATAAGAAAGATCAAACTGTAACGAGTGAATTAGGTGATTTTGGCTCTCTCCAGCTCTTGAAGGATTGTTTCGGGAATAACGCGGTGACCGCGATATTTTTTCGCTGCCCACGCTGCCTGTTTACCATTGAGGCCTTTTCGATACGCATCCATAAAGCGAAGGGCACGCGTGGCATATCTACAAGCTGTGATAACAATGTGCAGATCTGATCTGATGCCACTCACCGCCGCATGGAGAGAAGGGGAACATCGTCCAAACTCGCAATCACGTTCCGTTCTAAATCCTCTTCTTTCGATGATGGGGGAAGTAGCCGATATCGCTGCTTTGCATTGCCCCAGCATTGCTCGATGAAACTGGTCTCACAGTGAAACTTCGGGAGGAAATGCACTGGATACCCCTGACTCCTGCAGCAAGTCTCCAACATCGACTCCTCGTCGATGAAATCAGGCTCGCTGTAGACCATACATCGGCAACAGCAATCCTTCGCGCCATCAAGACAATCCGAGAATTTTTTCCCACACTGCGCTTTCTTGTCTGACACGTTGTACCCGCGTTCCGTCAGTATTATGGCCATACCTTTGAAGATACCTGCTTTCTCGTGACCTTCTGGAAAATAAAATCCTTGTTCCTGCCCATTGAATTCCCATCAAACACCACACTGGCAGGTCAATACATTTTCCTTATCAGGATCTGGGCTTAGCTTTCGTTTATCTGGATGCGCATGTTGCCCGAGGTTTCGATGGCGCCAGCTTCGTCGCCCCATAAGCACTAAGCCATGCCAGAGCGCATATTTTTTAGCCTCGACGCGACGCGACGCGCATATACGGGTGTTGCCGTGCGCAAGCCAAAAATGGGGTAAATTTGATGTAACGCTAATAACATCCCTCCATCCTCATAATCAAAAAATCGAGCACCTAAACCTTCTTCGGAATGCAATTCTTCAGAGACATTAGGTTCTCAATTTTCGAAAAAACCATGTTTGAAGTAGTTATTAGAAAAATGGCAGTTTGTCACGATTTATCACGCTTTAGCCACGTGATGTGGTTGGGAGTGAATGAGCCCTACCTTAGTAAAGTCAGTCGTCGGAACTCGGATTATCCACATGTGACTTCAATTGCTGTAGAGGTTCGCGTCTATATCTATCCTGGTCCATACAGGTCCCCCTCCCGTACTCCATTCCGTCATTCAGTGTCACCCAAATAGCGAAGTGGAACCAATGTCATTGACCAATACAATTCCAGCAAGGTGAGTTATCTTCACTGTCATTATCGACACCCGTTGACCAGCACTGGCAGGATCAGACACGAGAGGAACGTGGATGTAGAACTTACAGGTCTATCATGTCACACTCTGCTGATCTGTATACAGCTCACGAGTTCGCGCGTACAGTCATCAGAGGCGAGAATCTTCCCAAATACCACAAGATAGGAAGTCCGCGTTACAGCGTCAGTTTCGAAATAGGTGATCAAAAGCACCAAACCAGGTCATGCAAGGGAACCGCACCAGAATGGAATGAAAAATTTACTGTGTGAGTAGGGTGTGTGGTTCCATGTCAATGTTTGCTATGCTAATAGCACCCAACCGAAGGAACGCTACTCAATCTTCCTTACTCCGTGTATCCTTGCGTTGCATGCACAGTCAAAGACAAAATCATGTCATTGCTGTTTCTGAGGACTTTGATGTTTTACCTGGGATAAGTAAAAACGGCATGTATTCCGTTATTCCTTGAGTAACTTCATAGACCAATGACATTAATGCAGATATCAGTATTGATTTGCACAATGCCGACGGTAAATCGACTGTTTTCTCTGGTTCAGTAACAATCCAACTCGCACTTGATCCAAATTTCCTCGTGCCAACAGCCGGAAAGATGGTCATCGCTAGTTGTGCCATGAAGCAGACGAGAGACGACCTCAGGACGTCGGGAATCATAACTGATGCGACACGACAACGCCTGGATAAGGCCGACTCACACTGGACTTATCTTCTCGAGTCACTTCTTAAGCTTGGAAGGGCGATTTCAGAGGTGAGAGTGTTCGTATCTCCGGAATGTCAATCATATTACTAGACTTCCTGCAGCTTGATCCGAAGGTGAAGGTAGCATTTTTTGCGTTGACATATGCACTGGAGGTGGGTGAACATCGTTTGCCACGCAGATGGGTCTGATGGGTCTGATCACTCCTGCATTAGCTGGTGGTGCTGCAAATCGAGCGTGATAACAAGGTATATGACCTAGCCAAGACTATGGCCAGCGTGTATGGATTTCTGGAAGATGCAATGCACCTTGACAAAATCGCATCATTCGAGGATACAGCAAGACGGCTACTCGAGCAAACAACCGAATGTGGATATTTCATCGCTGATTACGCAAGAGTTGAGTCGTTCGGTGAGTGGTCATAGACAAGGGTGGATGACGTGTTGACTTCCTTCAGGTTTAAGGGTGTTAATCAATATGGGATACAACACTGATCAGATGATTACCGGCTTCGAGCAATCCTTCGAGAAGCTGAAAATCGAGTTCATTATAGGGTCATCGTTACAGGCAGCATTAACAACATTCCGGATTCTCGAGCGTGTCCAGTTTGTCGGTACGTCTTAACCAAGACAAGATGAAGAATATTTCTTTTAATCAAATGTGCGCATAGGCAATCAAGTGTTACTACAATCTCTTCCGCTCATGCAGAACGCGAGCTGGGACTCCCAACGTATATGTTTGGCTGGCACATGTGTGTCCCTTATCGATGGCATTGTTCGCTGGATCATTTCTGGAGGGGAGGACCACACGAAGCGTATTTTTCTTTTATCAGGAAAAGCCCAATGTGGAAAGTCATCCGTGGCACACACAATTGCCCAGAGGTTCCAATGTGATGGTCGCCTGGGCTCTGCGATCTTTCTGAACCGAGACGCCAATCGCCGGAACCCACAGGAGACAATATTTACAACAATTGCCCGTGACCTTGCTGCGTGGCACGGGAACCTTCGTGAGAAAATTTCAGAGGCTCTCGAGAATGAGCCGCGTCTCCCCTCTGCTCCCCTTAACCGCCAGTTCGAGCGTCTCATCTTGGAGCCTATGCAAAATGTTGTTATCATCGGGCCCATTGTGATCATTATTGACGCAATTGATGAATGCAAGGAGTGGAATCAATTGTCACAAATTATTGCTCGAGCAACTGCCCACCTCCCTGCGAATGTTCGTATTTTCATCACCACGAGACCCAACGAGGACTTACAAGGCATATTTCGAGAAGTGGAACATTGCCACCGTCACGAGATGGAACTTGTGGAGGATGGAGACACAAAGGATATCGACACATACATGGAGGAGACGTTTTCTCTTTTGATTTTAACCAGGCCACATTTGTTTGAGCACTATTCGGTTGACGCTGTTCGGGATCAGTACGTGAAGAGCGCGATGGGATTCCACCTTTGGATATCAAATGCATGCAAGTTTCTCGTCAACAGCCATCACGATGAAGCTATGCGGTTCCTTGATGCTATTATGTCCCGAACTATCCCCTTTCCTGATCCTGTGAAGAGGATGGCCTATCTCTATCATTCAATTATTCAAGCCATCGGAGTCTATCATTCACGAACTCCAGCTAGTCCAAGTGGGCAGCGGCACAAAGTCTCCGTCCGATTGATCGAGGCTTTCATCAAATCCAGAGGCTTGTGTAGCTCAATCGCTCCTTTTGGGTGTTTCATTACAGATCACAAAACGTTCCCCAATGCCGAGTTCTGGGTCGATCCCAGCGTCGTCTGCTTATGTCCGGATGCCAATGTAGATGAGATGGTTAAAAAAGAAGGCACGATGCACAAGTCATCACCCTGTCGCTACGAGAGGATTACATGTGTACTTCTTGACCTGATTGACCTGGGTTGCGCTGATGTGCTGGAAGCAGGCGCAGATGTGAATCAAACGCGGAGACCTTGGGGCACTGCGCTACGAGCAGCGTCAACCCGAGGACATGATGTCATAGTGAAAATGCTTCTGAATGCAGGTGCAGATGTGGATGCATGGTATGGATTGGAAGGCACTGCGCTACGAGCAGCGTCAACCCAAGGATCTGAGGTTATAGTGAAAATGCTTCTGGACGCAGGTGCGGATGTGAATGCATTCAACGGCACTGCGCTACAAGCAGCATCAAGCGAAGGACGTGATATCATAGTGAAAATGCTTCTGGACGCAGGTGCGGATGTGAATGCACGGGACCCACTCAACCGCACCGCGCTACTAGCAGCGTCAACCCGAGGACATGATATCATAGTGAAAATGCTTCTGGACGCAGGTGCGGATGTGAATGCATGGGATCCATTCAACGGTACTGCGCTACAAGCAGCGTCATTCCAAGGACATGATGTCATGGTGAAAATGCTTCTGGACGCAGGTGCAGATGTGAATGCACGGTATGGACTCAACGACACTGCGCTACGAGCAGCGTCATTCCAAGGACATGATATTGTAGTGAAAACGCTTCTGGACGCAGGTGCAGATGTGAATGCACGGTATGGATCCCACGGCACTGCGCTAGGAGCAGCATCATTCCAAGGACATGATGTCGTAGTGAAAACGCTTCTGGACGCAGGTGCAGATGTGAATGCACGGTATGGATTAAACAGAACTGCTCTACAAGCAGCGTCATTCCAAGGACATGATGTCATGGTGAAAATGCTTCTGGACGCAGGTGCAGATGTGAATGCACGGTATGGACTCAACGACACTGCGCTAGGAGCAGCGTCATTCCAAGGACATGATATTGTAGTGAAAACGCTTCTGGACGCAGGTGCAGATGTGAATGCACGGTATGGATCCCACGGCACTGCGCTAGGAGCAGCGTCATTCCAAGGACATGATGTCGTAGTGAAAATGCTTCTGGACGCAGGTGCAGATGTGAATGCACGGTATGGACTCAACGACACTGCGCTACGAGCAGCGTCACGCCAAGGATATGATATCATAGTGAAAATGCTTCTGGACGCAGGTGCAAAGAATGCATAACCAGGTAGCGCGCCCGCGAGCCGCAGCAGAGCACACCACTTTCATAGTGACTGATTTGTATCTACTCGCATAGTTTCCAGTTTCAATGTCGGTTCTCCTTATGGGCCTATTTTGTGCAAGCGCGAAGTCAAGGGATGGGAACCCCCAACCCTAACTATAAGATAGGGGAGAAAAGTGGTTTCGCGTTCAAAAAGATGTGACGATAGGTTTACACCAGGTAACGGTAGCGGCACACTGGGAGTTGGGGTTCGGGTTCAGTCAAAAGCAAAGAACAGGATCTTAGATGTATTCCTCATAACTACAACTACGTAGGGGTTTATGTAGGTTCCTGCAAGTGTCCGATATCTAATAATGATAGTGTGGCAATTAGTAAATACTAATGGACGTAAGGCTGTGGTTAAGCAGTGAAATGAATATGTAGGTAGGTCAAGTAGCCATAGCTGGGATTGTACAGGATAACAATGCCATTTCACGGCCAACGCGGCAACGCGTCGTTAGTCGTGTGATTGGTAACCATTTAGGTTGGTCACATATTCACCGTATGCAATACCTGTGGGACTCCACTAGGACCTGACCTGTAAGTACAGATTGTGGGCAAGCACCGTTACGAAAAAAAAAAAAACTACAGAATTGCTACATCATAAACTAATAGTGGTGGAAACGTCTCTATGAGGGATTGGATGAAAATACATAACAGCAGAAGAAGCATCTACATGGTATTATTAAAAGGAAATTAGATTTTTTTTGTGCAGAGCGAAAGGGAAGTCAGGGATCTAGGCCGGGTCACAGAACCCGTTCTTTTGGAGAAACCGCCCGTATCCAGATCTCTCCTGGTCGACTAAAAAAAAAATGTTGAGCACCAAATAAAAAATAAGGTTGCGATACTCACCTTTTCTCTCTCAGTATTCGGAACACCCTTCCGTTGCCCCGACTGGTCTGACGTCCATTCACCCCCTGAGGTCGAGGAGGAAACGCGCCAGGCCCACATCTATCTTGCAAGTCCGCGAGAGCCTCATTAGTTCCTTCCGTCTCCACTACAATAGTACCATACCACCCTGGGTCTACGAAAAGACCATTCGACTCGGGAATCGGAATACGGGAGGAAACAGGGCCAGAGTGATTGTTGTGCTGTTGGTTTGGTGACCACATTGTGCGATTGGGCGGGCGAATTACAAAGGAGGACCGATTCACCCAGCGAACTACGTTGTGATAATTGCCTTGAGGTCTGGTCAAGCAGTTATAGGTTTATAATTGAATAGAAGATATTAGATGGACCTACGTTTCGGTCCTTACTCGGTCTTGCAGCAATTGAAGATTATGGGCGATTTCCTCTCCCCAGGGTCGGAGATCGATGTGTGCAATAGGATTAGTCGATGCAGCCCCCATGCGTATAACCCTGTGGAAATACGAAGGCGGGAATGCAAGGGTCGGCATGTACTTGGGCAAGTCGCCGATTGGAGAGTAAGTGTAATCGAGATCCTGATTGATGGCAATCGTCAAGCTCGGAAAAGACAGGAGGGATAGTACACATACGATAAGATAACTCCCATCCCACAGTAATCTGCCTACATTACCTTCATCACCTACAGCAACATCCCAAACCACATCCCCGATACGCATCAGATGGGTTACGCCTGCACGTCTACACTCCGCCTCACATGCGAGTACACTCTTATCTGACAACCAGTCACCATCGGGAGAAGGCACAAAAACGCGTAGCAGAGGGGCTCGGCGTAATCGAAAGAGAGGCGAAGATAATGCGTTGACGGAGCTAGAGGCCGACAACAAAGGAGCGCGACCACCGGAAGAGTAATGGGAGTGGGATACGGTAGACATTGTGGGTGATGGTGTGCGGCTTGGTGGGCTGGAGATTGTGCGAAAGTTTCCTCGTGCACGTGCCACGCTTGCTTCTTTTTCCGCTTGGGCACGGAGTCGAAGGACGACACGAGTGTATGCACGGCAAGAAGCGCCAAGGTAGTTGACCATGTCATTCAACGACTCATCTCGGAGGTTGGGGTGCATCGACAACGAGTGCACGTACAACCCTGCTACTCGAGCATACTCGTGTGTAGGTGTTGACACCCCTCGCATGTAGTCACTGAGATTCTAGAAATCGAACATAAGCGCACAGTGGATAAAGAGCACGAATCCCGTACTTGGAGAGACAACGACAGCGGATCCGGCTCTTCCCAGGCCCATCTTGTATACCCTACTGGTTTCAGAAACCTCTCCAACACAGTTTCACGCAATTGAGGTTCTTGGACGAGTGTGTACCGAATCACTCGGGACAGGCTCAAAACCAAACACCAGTCATAGAATGAGAGGAATGGAAGTAGAGACCACAGAAGATGCGGATCAGAAAGGAAATCAGTCATGCGATCCTCCTGATCTTCCCGGTCCTCAATGTCACTCGGTGAATCGGGAGGAACACTCTCCTGTTCTTCCTCATCACCAGGTTCCGGTGTTAGAAACATCTCTGGTATATCGGACGAATTGGGGGTGAGGGGTTCAGCTTCCAATGTCTGAGCCTCAAGGTCCGATTTGAGCTCGGGAAGATCATGGTGCCCAACCGTCAGCTCATCTCTGGGCGGCGTCGATCTCAGTGTGCTCTTAGACCGTCGTCCCTTTAGCGTTGTATTCGTTGGACTACCGGGTCTTGAGACCGGATGCACCATTGTCACACCTTCAACATTCGCAAACGGGTCGTCGTCGAGAGGCACCCCTACTACATCTCTCTCGATTGGTATCGGAGGAAGTGCAGGTGCAGGTGTTGGTAGAGGTGTTGGAGATGACGATATGGGTGTCGTAGGCAGGCCCTTAGCGGAGGAAAGGCGATGTATGGGTCCGGTGACACTGGAGGTACTCGAATGGGTCGAACGAGTTGAGAGATCGGACGTTGACTTCCCTGCCGTACGAGCTTTAGGCACCCTCTTAGGAGATCGACGGGCGGCATGCTCGTTCGTTTGCACAATCTGCTTACGTGCGCCGATTTGAGGGGAGTGAAGGTCTCTTGGTGCCGGTTGAGAGTTGTTAGGATGTTGATTAATCGGCTGAGGCTGTAGAGGTTGTTGAGAAGGCCGGGATTGGGCAAGAGACTCTTTCCGTTTGGGATAGGAAGAGGCTGGGGGATGTTCTTGCTGTACACGTGGAAGCTGAGGTAGACGCTGAGGTAGACGGGACGGTGGATTGACATACTCAGGCGCTAGTGGCACAACAGGACCATGGCTAGGCACAGGTATTCGTCCGCCTCCTTGATCCATTTGCTGTACACGTGGAAGCGGGGGTAGACGGGACGGTGAATTGATATGCACAGGTGGCGCAGGAGAGCCACGACTAGGTACGGGTATTCGTCCGCCGTCTTGATCAACAGCAGCCATTGCTGCAAAGATAAGTGGTTTTCCCTTCGCGGGTGGTGATGGGAGGTTTGCAGATTTCTTGTTAGCGGCTGCAACCGACAAGCGCCGTTGTTGAGGGGAACTGTTGTTCGAGGGAGCAGAAGTGCTGCGGTTGTCCACACCAGGAACTTCTGGTAGTACATTACGGCGGTATGCCTGAAACTGAGGTATATCAGGAGCACTGGTATTTATGCCCATGTTGGGTAAAGGTGTGGGGTGTGACTCGGGGGCGTCAGGAGTAGTGTGTAGGGGTAAGGCGTTGGTTACTGGATGGGTGACTTGCGGGACCTGAAACAGAGCATGGAATGAGGGTTGGGGTATTCTGAGATGGCGTCCAACTAACCAACGACTGCGAATAAGCAGCAGGCGGCTGTCCAGCCACAGTGGATAACTCCCGGTTTAAGATAGGAGGGCTTGAAGAGCTTAAGGAGAAGGAGGTATCAAAGGTCTGCTGAAGAAATGATAGTCATCAGAGAAGATATAGGAGACGTAAAAGCGATGAATGAGGAGCATGACGGGAGATGGGCAAGAAAGAACTTTTTTTTTTCCGGCTTATCTATCCCATGACGTTAGGATCGACCAGCTTACGGTAACGGCATCTGGAAATGATTTCGAGATTTTCGCGGAAGGTAAAATTCATGAAGGAGCATGTGAACTCGAGGGTTACACCCGATTAACGCAGAAAAAGGTTAAAGATGCATATGATAAAATACTCACGTCACCAAAGGTAACTTCAGGAAGAGTGTAGCTGCTACTGGCGACCGGCGCACGGGAGGAAAAGTCTGTTAGCTTGTCAGTTTCGTTTAAGCCATCGGTAAGTTGCAAAGCGTCAAGCAGCCGTTGATGCTGAGCTGCAAACGCATTGTCAGAAACGAGATTTGCTTGGCTTGTCGAGGCTCCTGAGCCGGACCGTGAGCCTCTCTCGACATCCTGCGGATCCTGACGTGAAAGGGACCGATGCAAAGGTAAAGCCTGGGAACGAGGGGCGCGATCAGGACCGAAGGAAGTAGAAGGTGGGGGTTTAATTTGACTATTCAGCATCGGGGGGATAGGGGAGTCGTTGGATCCTCGAACAGGTAGGGCCGATGAAAGACTCGATTCCGGTTGAACGGACAAAGTGGAGAGCTCAGGGGGTGAGGTAACGCTGACTGTGCGGTTGTGTTTAGAGGGTTTTGGGTCAGCCGTAGCGTCACCTCGATTTCGGGGTAAAAGTGCTTGATTCCCTGAAGGCCGTGAGAATGGTTTATTATGTTGCCCATTCCCCAACACAGAGGCCTGCGTCGGCGTAGTGGGTGAATTTGAATTGAACGGGTCAGGGTGCGATGGGGGAAAAGAGGGAGGGAGGGGTTTTTCAAGTGCTAGAACGCGAGCAGGTTTTGTTTGAGCCTGCCGAGGGAGTGAAAACTGCGGCTCGGGGACAGCTGCTACGGAAGACGGCTGATTCAACTGCTTTCTCGCCTCTGTGTCGTGGGTATTACGGCGGACGACACTCGGTCTATTGCCTCCAACTGCTCCAGGCTGTGGTTCACGTGGTTGTGGATGTAGGGATTGTCGCTGACTTCTGTGATCATGATGGGTCTCGGGGACCTTGTGTGCCAGATTGAGTTGGTTTCGCTGACTCTTGGGCTCGATCTCCCTGGTATCTCTGCGAACCACGTTCACTGAGTTGGTTGCAACCGTTCTTCCCCCTCTATTCTGGGGCGCCAGGGCTCCCTCCCTCCGAGCGCTTGAAAGAATCATCGGAGATGATATGACCCGCTGAGGATCCTGTGGTGCACTGTTCGAAGACGCAAATCGGGCATATAACGGTGGTACAGAGGAAGCTGAAGTTGCAGGTGGTGACGAAACCTGGTTCAACTTGGTCCGGGGATCCTGTTTGCTTTTTTTACGAAGGAAACCAGCCATCGTAAGGGTATGGAGTGCCCAACCACCGTTGGCTAAAACTACAACCTGTCGGTCGCCGTTGTCGTCCTGGTCGACGTCGGACAATAGAATGTTGAAGCATTATTGCTTACATAAACGTAAACTAAAATTGAACCTGGACGGAAACCGACGTACAACCCGTATTTCATTGATCTACAGTACTTATAAACTACGAATGTTTTGAGTTTGCTGTATTGGGCCGGAAACCGACAACAGGACGAAATTGGCAGGACAGGAAGGGGGAAATGCCAACTTGAAGTACTACAGTGCATAACTGGTCGCCGACGTGGAGCCAATATGCTGGCACGAGGAGAAGTCGAGGCCACAATGGAAAACTCGAGGCCGACCCTGGCTAACCCAATCAAGAAGAGACAACTGGATCAAGATGATAATTTTCCAACTGCGTGCATCCCCAGCGCTGATTGGCTGACCAATTGTGGATTCCATCCTACTTAATTAAAATTCACACCACCATGACATAAAATCTGTTTGCAGATCATGAATGCCACGACGGCCAAGAGTCCATGCCGCCGGGAAGAAAAAAAAACATACCGTTTGGCCTTCACATTCCAACGGGGAGTTTTATTTAATTTCAGTCATCTCTATGAGAACATGAAGGAATAAGATGTTCAACACTCACCCGTAATCCAATGCGAGCCTCGCGATACCAAATACGACACCAAACTTGCGACCTCAACTAGTGTTCCATTGTACCCTACCGCCATCTTGCCCATGAGCTGTTGATACCATATTATTATATGCAGGCAACAGCCTGAGCAGACTTACTACTTCCTTACATTCGTCCAACATGACTGCGTCCCCAGATGCAGTATGTGCGGTATCACTAACGGGAACCCGAACTAGATGAAAATGACGATCATAAACCCTCGTCGTGTCCACAATTGCATTCGTGCATGGTGCTCACGGTGAGGAGTTTGAATGGCCCTAGGTGAATAGGCATTCACTGTGATCCCATGGCGACTGAATTCGACAGCTTTTATGCAATAAGCGAGGAACGATATGACTGAAATCCTCAGAAGAAAGCATACCAGCCGCTTGCGTAAATCCTCTGATAGCAAATTTCGTCTTGCAATATACCGACATGTTTATAGATCCTATGAGAGCCCCGCTCATCGGTCCCAGTTGCTTGTCATCGAGTGGCATGCTCACCTTCCTTTCTAGACAAGGATGAAGCTCCAATGATCCTTCCTCCGCGCCCTTGCTTAATCATTTGCTGTGCAGCATATTTATAGCAGAAGAAAGTGCTTTTCACAGTTACAGCAAACAGTTTATCGTAGTCTTCCGTCAAGGCTGTCCTCAGGTTTGGTAGTCATTATTAACCATGGTAGCGGAGAAAGAGTATTACATTCCGGAATCGCTTTGGATCTCCCTGCACCTGCATTTGCAACCATCTGTAGGTCCATAAACAGCTGAATCATGTCTCGTAAATATCGCCTCAAACTCACGATATCAATACCCCCATGCTCCTCGACGACATCCTCCACCATTTTCCTCACCGAGTCCTCCAACGAGACGTCCGCGACATGAATCGAGCTCTTGCGCCCCTTCGACTTGATTTCCTCCACCAGCCCCTCGAGTCCCCCAACCTCTATATCATTAACAGCAACATCGAACCCATCGTCCGCAAGCCGAAGAGCAATCGCTCGCCCAATTCCTTCACCTGACGCGTAATGAATGGGATGTGATTCGATATTGGTACCACTTACCTGCGTCGGTTACTACAGCCACGCCTTGACTTGACATATTCCCTTTATTTATCTGCTTTGGAACGCTCGGCGAAAGACGACTGAGATTCCACAGCGCTCCCTCTGGTACTTTATACACTCCTCACCATCCAGGCTTCGCTTCATCTTTTACCCATCGGCAGGCTATCATCCTTTCTGCTCCTCCTCAACTTTCTGAGTATGAACTCTGCATCGTGACACCCGGTTGGCTTCTTAAACGCATCAGCGATTTCGGTGACCGAGCGGAGGTTTATCATGCGCATGCCATGGATGCCATATAGCGGCCATAGCGGCCATTATCAATGCCAGGAGTTGCCGTGCTCGGCCATTGGGACTCAGCGCTTAACCCGGAGTCGCCGAGTAACAGGCACTACAGGAAGAACGGGAACGGCGTCATGGATGGTCTTTGGTGGCAGATTCGGTTCCATAGTATCGTTCTGATGACAGTCACGAGATGCTGAGAAGTACTCGCCTATCTCTGTTGTCACTAAGCCTATTACATCGGACGCCTGGCGATCGCATTTTGGGGTCCACAACGTAACCCGGCAAGTCGGCCACCAGATCAGATTCCCAGGTCCTCTACACAACACGATTACAGGTATCATGTGCGTTTCTGTGCTTTCCGAACAGTTGATAAAGTGCGTATCATTAACCCCGAATGCAGGCCCATGAAGTCATGCTTCTAGAGTGGTTTGCATGAGTGAACATGAAAATCCTTTGTTAAACTCACCAGACCGCGTCTTGAAGATAAAGCGGACACTCTTGGCGAGACAGGTTAATTGATTTAGTTATCAGGAACCACAGCCTCACCAAAGCTAAAAACAAAAGGCATTAATACCAAATCTGTGATATCGATGGCCTACAAGTCGAATTTAACAAGGAACATAGCATCAGACACGAGGACGTATACAACACCTATAAGTCCGACTGACGAATCTTAGCCGTGCGGAAGGTATCGCCGATGAGCTATGTTTCGCGTTGTATACCACGTACTCCGAAGTAAACCCCAGATATTCGGCAGGTCCCCTTCGGTAAGCTTACTTGTTGAGTCCATCACGAATTTGCGAACCTCCGGGTATTCCCCCGACTCCATCTTTCGCACCCACCAGAGGGAGCACGCCGATTTATTGCCTAGCGGGACCCACAGGCTATCATTGTGTTTGAATCTTCCCCATAAGATTGTACCTGGCGGTCAACCGCAAACACGATAAGCCCGAGACAGACACGACGTAGGTGGACTTACTGGGAAGCATACAAATCTCAAGGGAAGCACAAAGGGAGCCCCAGCCAGCGAGCATCTCGAATTCTCGGTCTAGTACACTCAGGGTGATTACACCTGCACTCAAGTACTGTAATTCGATCATCCGCAGGTGTTTGAGATTGGGTAGCATCAAGGATATCCCTGCGAGTAACACCTAAAGAGACTTATTCTCAGGCAGTACATGGAATAGATGACTAGCACTTACTTCTTTGGCAAACTGAGAAGGTTGAAAATTCGTAAAGCTCAAGCGTTCTAGTTGAGCGAGACTTGGACCGATATAAGGAAATAGGTCCACAGGCCAATTCCATCTGTAACAATCAAGTGATGTTACGGGTGTTGCAGAGGCGGCCAGCGCTTTGAAAATGGATTCCGACTTTCCCAAAATTGAGGGCCGATCCCATACTATACCAACGTGCGATAACGGCGAGCCTGGGACAAGCAACGAAATTAGGTTGGAAGGACAGGTTACATAGGTCAAGTTGGGCAAATGAATCGGGCTCGGTATATCATCCGGGGCACGTCCGGACAGCATGAGTTGCTCGAGTTTAGGATGGCGCGTGATGAACGCGACGACCGCGGGTGTAACTGGTAAGGAGATGGCGAAATTGCGGAGGAATGGGCAGTCCGTTGTAAAGGGGAATCCTTCGATGTTGATGCCCATCAAGGAAAAACAGATGACGCGCGGGGCAATGTTTCTGAAGGCTTGTTCGAATATTCTATAAGTTGACGCAAATATGTTCGCATCTGGGAGTCCAGACCTGCAAACTACGTCGTGAGCACCGCCATATGAGTGGTTGATATCGAGCGAAATGATATGAACCTGAACTGAATGACAACTTTTCGCACCAAGGATGCTGTTGCAACGTTCAAGGACAACGTGTTAAAACATCTCAATGTTGCTGGCCAGTTACGAAGAACGACATGGTGGTAAATCTGCCACGTTGCGATGGAATTAAGGAGTCGCGAGGTCCGGCAAAGCTGCAATTGGCTTCGAGTAGGCGCGCAGCCGACTATTTCGTTCAGTATCTCTGGGGGCAGCTTGGAAAGTCTGTTCATCTCGAAGGCAAGTTCTCGCCGTGACTGATATTTTTATACTATCCTTACGTAATGAACTCACTCGAAGAGCACCACTGTCATGTCAACGTCGAGGGACCGTGTAGAGGACACCTATGAATCACAAAATGACCAACGGTTAGACGAACTTCACTCAAAGATAAGGACCCTCCGTGGTGTCAGCCGTTTCTGCCTCTGTATTGCTCATGACACTGAGCTCCAACGAGTAGGTTACGACTAACATCCATGATGACGTCGAGCGTCAGAACCTGATGTTGGATGACACAGTAAGACGATTTCTCACCAACCAAGCCATACCCTTACCTTCGTCCTTCAGGGAGACCGATTCAATGCTTTCGGTAGTGTGTTGAAGCAAACATCACAACGAGCTGCTCGTGCATTTGGAAACGGAGAAGGGGGCCTGAGAACCTGGCGCATTGCGATGTTTGTGGTGGTCCTTTTCATCGGATTCTGGGTCACCTCCAAAGTGTATATGTGGTGGTCCTCGGGGCCTGTGGCTCCCTAGGTATGACTTGTGACGTGCGACCATACTATATATCTGGTGAGTGGTATGCCTTGGGGGTTGAAAATGATGGCACCGCATAAGTTGAATTCAAGTTCATAGGACTTGTTATAGGACTCTTTGTTTAATTCGTATCTATTCACCCGTATTGACGATACTACGCTCGGACTTCCCTTTCTCGGTAAACGGTTTGACTCCCCTCGTCCAGCACTCAAGAATTTATGAGTCCACCCCTGCATTTGTCGTGTGGACGCATACACTTTGATTCCCCGTGGGTCCGTAAATCAAAGGTGACCCTACTTAAATGCACCTGACTAATTTTACTATGAATAGCCCGAGGCTTTTACTACGAATATTTCGAGGTAAAATCGTTGCCACGGACTTCAAGTTAGTTATCCCTGGGCATCATGATTCGACTCGTTGCATCTATCATGTATGAGATCTTGTTATACAGGGCTTAATTATTTCCCTTTTGTTCACAGCTTGGAAGTACAATACGTCATACGCCAGTCCTATCCGCTTCTTGGACGATCTCTGTGGCACTTGGGTATATCGAGGCTTTCTTTCTGTAATCCCCTTCGAGAGTTGTTAGCTGTGGCCAGAATGTTTACCCACTGGCGATGACAAGCCAATAGTGCAGAAAGGCCGCTAGGACTTTCTGCAACGTCGGAGGCGGACCTCTAATTGTTCATCGCGACATTCCCAAACCACCAGTCGCTATCCCTGGCTCATGGATCGTCTGAAAATCCTTGATAGGTACCGACCAATAACGATCTCTTAGATCGTGCAGATGGTGAGTCTGTCTACCTCTATATATGGAGATATTCACCGCCCGGAACCGTTGTCTGGGGCCAGATGGAATTGGGACGATCTATGTGCGGTTCACCATTTACTGCAGTTGTTCGTTCATAGAACACATTCTCCAGATACTGCTTGAGCTGAGCACTCACCCCATCTCAGCTTCTAGTAATGCGTCAGCCGCGCGACTGCCGTATTCCCTACATGAATGAGCCCTACCCTACCATCGGCCCCCATGCTGCGTATGTAAAGGTTATATCCATTCACAAGCATGTGTTGTAAAAAAAAATCCGGACCTCAGACCATGTGATTAGCGCTAAGATGTACACGGAACTTAAGAAAACTTGTGACAGCTTTTGGCCTCTAGACTAAAGGCGAGAAAATGGAGATATCTATTGAGGCACACTTGTTGTCATGTTAACAAAATAACTGTACGTGCGTAAGTTCGTTACCGTGTGACTGGAGGGAATAATATCCTCGAAGAAAAATAAGGAGTCATTCCTCCTGTCGGTACTGTATTACTAGTAGTACATCGAGCGAAGAAAAGGGGAAGGTATGAAAGAGAGGTGTGCATGATTATGGATAGAGGGAGGCAACACCAAACTGTGAAATGGGTGGATCGTGAATAGCATTGATCTCAACGTGACAGACCATAAGAACGACGGTTAAGGGCTACGACAGCTAAGCCTTAACCTCGGGGTCTTTCTCCTTCTCCACCATTGCATGGGTGTCACTCGGGCTTGCAGAAGCTTTCCCTTCCTCGCTCGTTTCAGTAGTGGTGGTGCGCGATGAGGCGATGAACAGCACAATCGCTGCAATCACAGTGAAGAGGACCGTGATCCATGGAAGGACCGCAACCAACCGCACTTCAAGAGAATATGTTAGAGCACAAAACAGCATAAAACGATTAACAGAGCATACAGTATCCAATCTTATGGTAAACACTCGTCGAACCCAAAGACTGTTCAACGCGATTGACCAAACTAGCTGGAAGCTGGATACCGTTTAGGGACGCCGTGACCTTTGCACTGCGGGTAGCAAAGTAGACGGTGAACGGGATGAGAGTGGCAAAAAGCCAGACCGCGCAGAACGCGAGCACGACGGCTTGGATGCGGAATATCTGTGGAACGCGATCGACCGAAGGTACGAGGAAGAGATGGACGATGGAGAGGAAGGAGATGAGCGCAATGAGTGCAGCAACCGTTGTTAGAACTACCCCGGAGCGGTAGACGTCTACGGGGTGGGAATCAGGAATGAGGCTCATGAGAATGGATGAAATAGCGTTACCATTGGTGTCGATCGTAATGACAGTCGGTGAGGGGATCAACTTTTTCAGACTACTCTTCTCCTGGTTGGCCTTGATAAGTGCGTTGAGCCCTGGGATGAGATATTAGGACGTTGGGGGCCGAATTGAGTGGACGAGTACTGACCTACACTCCCTGCAATAACACCCCAAGCAAATGCCATTCCCAACGCACCCAGAACGGCAGACCTCATGGGAATGAGGCCTTTCGTCCTGGAGAAGGCTTTAGTATCGACTTTCATCTAATCGTGCAGAGGACCGCGGTCACGACGTGGGGGCAGCGGGGATAAACGGAAAGAGGCTGGCATCAGCATTCTTCACTTCGCTTTATACGTGCCATCTGTAGCCGATTTCACAGATTTGGCCGGTCGATCCCTTGGACCGCCACGGAGCTTGAACTTGGGAAAAAATGGCCATGTGCGCTCCCTTTTAGGGGCTTGTGATATCACACTGGGGAATATGTACCGCAGGTATAATATACGAGCCCTGGATGCGGACTGCATGTAAGTGCAATGTACATCTCACTAGCTTGAACTTCGAAGCAATTTCACATCTAACCTGATCTTTCAATCAATTCTGGACTAACTTCATCAACATCACCTCATAACGCGGATGTGATGCGTTGGCTCTTGGCACCATGTCAGCTGGCACGGAGACCGCATTCCGTAGCGAGAACCTGATAAATACAGTACCGCAGCGAAAATGACGAGCTGTGACAAACAAGGGATGCAATCACTATGGACACGCTCACACAAAACTCCAAACTCATTTTATAGTCTCCTGCCAACAGTTTCTCGCATAACTTTTATCAGCATGTGCATCATATCACATTCTAATGTTGCCAACATTATATATATTTACAACCATTTTTACCCAGCAACTGATCACCATTATGGAAAGATTCCTTACATACACACGTCAGCAAAGAATTGCAACACACACTAATCTCGAACCAAAAAAATGCAGTGCTGTTGCCAAATAAATGCATATGGTCACAAGCATCCTAATCTAAGTACTGAACTTTGGGCTACTTACCCACTCCCATGACAATACACTACAGTTTAGCACTAGTAATTAACAAAGCAAGGAAAAAAAGTAAAGTAAAACTCCTCATTCCATTTGCTGCAACCCATGCAGCTATCAAATGATAGGCAATGATGCAAACAGCAAAAAGAAAAGGAATCCCCCGACAACACAAGCCGGTAGTGCAGCAGCAAGGTCATCGCGCCTCCGTGTTGCAAGCAGAGCACAGAGGACTGGGGCGGCAAAAATTAGATAACCAGAAATGGAGGCTGTGCCTCCATAATAGTGGTTAAACTATTAAGAACAGATACTACACTTGATCTAAGCCAAAAGGCCAGAGTGGTAACGAATCAACATGACAGGGAGCGGTTTATATAGGTTTTGAAGTGCGCACGGACCAGTTGATAACGTAATCCAGTTACCTTAGCATCTCGTGATGAATAATGGTTATCTTAGCTTTCGTTCCAGATAAATCATAAGAAAGGTTTGCACATAACTTAGGTGGCGGCTAGTGAACCATTTTGAACCGTTTAATTATATGAGTAGTACTATTATCATATATACAGCGAAGGCATCTACCAACGCTCATAGACCGAGATCTTTTAGCTTGTATCGGTCCTGACCTAGGTGCCATGCACTGCAACAATTACTAGGCATCAGTAATCTGATCAAGCTGCAAGTTGTAAAAAAGCACACACATGCAACCACGTTCGAAGATATGCCAGGTTTCCGCGGCGCGGGGGGATTTCGCGAGCACGGCAAATATCGAGGCTCGTGCCTCAAGCAACTCGCGCCCAATGTCAGCCAGTACCTGCATGGGCGTACTGCCCTCCACATAAGCACGGTTATGGATGTAGTTTCCTTCTTCCCCCGCGAGCTCTTCCTTATGGAAGCTAGAGAAAGAGGTCGTCAGCAGGTTACCTCGTGGGTGGAAAATATCGATACACACGATAAAAAGTCATTGATGGCAGCGATCCAATAGTTCATGTCGGAAACGGCCTGGATGTAGTCCGTGAGGGGGAATTTCCTCGTCTTGGGGAATGCCATAAATGCGTATGCTTTCCCGATGCCGGTCTGGTCGCGAAGATACCAAGGGAAACGTCCAGCGTCTCGGATCAGAGGCACTGACTCGATTGCTGGCTCCATGCAATTCGAGTTGACAAACTCGAACGTGGCGGTGAGGATTGCGTTGGCGGCAAGGGTGTCGTACTGATCGCACATTGCGAGGAGGACCTCTGCGAGAACGTTGAGCACAGGGTCGAGCTGCTGCTGCCGGCGCAGAAAACGCTGCTCGAAGGCGCTGAACGCAGGAACGTCCTTGGACGCCATATCATCTATGTAGATAATAAACCTGGGGGGCCAAAATTTCAGTTACACCTTGGAGTGTTGAGCTGGGTGAATGGGCCTACCAGTTGTACAACGCAATATTTTTCTTCTCTTCGGGTGTACATTCGTGGAATGCTAGCTGTGAGAAGTTTAAGCACTGGAAATAAACTACCGTAGGCGAAGAGCTTACCTCAATGAGATTAGCAGCCAAATGGAGAGTTCTCTCCAGTTGTGGACATTGGATGTTGCGTTCGTGCATTTCGGAGCGCATGGCGGCTTCAAGTTTAATGTTGGTACCCGAAATGTTGGGAGCATAATATCCCATCCCGTGCAGGAAGCCTTTCAAAATCGAACTTTCATCATCTATACGCCGGACCGTTATTAGACAGGATAGGAAAGTAGAGTGAGATATATACATTTGACAGGTCGCACAGTGGAAGTTACTGGGCCACGAGCATGGGGAAAAGACGAAGTGATTGTCAGAGTCATTGGTGTTTAGCGAAGGAGAAGGGAAGATTGCTGTTGGTTGAGATACTTCGCAACTGAGGAATGAGATGCCTGGCTGCTCCTCGCGAATCCCTTTATACGAACAATCGTGTAGGCAAGATGCTGATAGCTATACTCCTATGGCTATGGCTATGTCCAGACCCGGGGATACACAGCAGACAGAAGGAATGTACCTGGCATTCAGAGCGGAAAGGAGCAAAAAAATGTCCGCCATCGGAAGTACATGTTTTACTCTACACGTTGGGAGGTAATGATCGCGCTTAGATAGACTGGAAGAAATGGACGAACGGGGTACTACCTTGATGATCACCCTGCCTCCTGACCAGACAACGGATATCGGGACATTTGTGACCGTGTCACTGACACCATCGGTCCATGAAATAAGCGCGTGAAGGTCTAAAGATATGCATAGACGTATCATCAAACAAAGAACGCTGTCTAGGACATCACTTGTCCGCAGAACGAGGAGAGGTAACTTGGGCCTCCTGAGGTTATGCATAGACGGATGTACATAGACGTATCACTATAGATTTTAAGAATCGCAATTGAAGAAGACAAGCACGAACCCTTGGTGTACGCTCCACCACATCTCTATTATCAGTGCGCATCATTCCCAACTGCCATAATGCTAGACCGCCTCGGCGTCATGAGCTGTCTTGTAGCCCCGGTGATCCTCGTTATCTGCAAGATGAAGTCGGCAGACTCCAGACAACCAGAACCAGTGCCAGTGTGCCTCGGCAAGCGGTTTTTATCACAGCCGAATGTCCCGTGAGAACATCGATTGCACAGACTTAGCGCTAAGGGTAAGCTGAAGGTCCTCCGGTTCCGAGGAGAAACCAACCAAATTAAAAATTAAAAAAACTTGACTTTATATCGGCAGGATTCGGTGCGAGCTCCCACCCCAATCACACATTCATGTAGCCCTTCCTTCAGCGGCAGTCGGCTAAGCTTTTAAGTCCGGTAGAGAAGCGCTTTCAAAACGCCTGAGAACTTGAACTGAAGCTGTGTACTGGTAAGTAACGGCGATTCAACAGAGCCGAGAGTCATACTCAAGCAGGAGTGACGAGGCGAAAACATCCAAGCCCAATGAAAAGTCTGAAACTAGCCACCGGACACCTACTCTGGTATTTTAGACGCAGAAGCCATGATTGGTGAGGTACCGACAACTATTTCTACCATAATCATGATTAAACTTTGTGTAGACCACTTCTAAAACTTACGTGTCTATATCGCAGGTCACCAGACTGCTTATATGTGCGGCAAGGTCTCGGTCCCCAACTCCCTCTTGTTGTCAGGGAAAGTCCAACTTGATGCTAGGCGAATATCGTACGTTGAAATGTCCTTGTCCGGGGGAGGGGGGTCAACGTCATTCTGTCGAGGCCAGCCAGCTTGTCCCACAGTCGTTTTAAGGATGGACTCGGAAGCCAAACTGATCCTGTGGCAGCAATCGAATTCAGAGTTCAAGCTTTCAAGGAGCAAGCACAACTTGACGTACCAAATCATGAAGCCTTGAATTTCTTCATGGACACGAACTTGCGACATCTCGGAACCAACAGCTCAGCGCTCAGCCCTAACGCTCCGATTTGAACGTTGAACTGTCAACTTCGAAAAATATGCGCAACAACGGGCTGATTTTCCAATTGGAGTCACGGTCGTCGGTCGACGACTTCAAGGTGGACCTGGCCGCGAACTCCGACTCAATAATTATAATCTGGATTTATGTAAAGGTATTCGGGGTTATGTAGCAATGTCAAACTTGAAGTTCCTCCATGTTAACGTTGCTGTCGGCGGGGGAATCCACATCGCAGGTAAATTCGGATACAACATTCATGTTCGATTACTAACAGGAACATGTACTTATTATCCTCAGGTTGGGCCTTCAAACGGAAATTGCTCTGATTTGTACATTTTACCTCTACAGGCCAGTCTGTATCATTATTATTTAATGTAATGCAATAGATGGAGCTGGACCGTTTCATCGATGCGGATAAGCTGAATGCCCTTCTTGCCCAGTGACGCTTAGTTGAATGTCACGGTGACAGTCAGCTCTCTTCCGACGATAATCAGCTCGATGGGCAGGCTGCTGGACTAGCGCCAGTCCAGTCCGAGTCTTGTATTCACCCTTCAACACGGTGCGACACGAAGTTTGCTGTTCTTTTACAATACCCGACTCCGAGTCCCTGCCGTAATGCGTGCTGACTGGTTTACACTGGCTTCCTTTTTTCTTTCTTCTTCCACCCCTACAGTACAAACAAATTCGAGGTTCCCGGTTGAGCGTACAGGAGGAGTGCATCTACCGATATACCAACAAAAACCGCACTTCATTCGGAGACGGGGTTCTACAGGCTCCATTGGACTGGGTGATTTTCTTGACGTGTGAGTGGCTCGCCGCGATTTTTGTGACTTTCGTAGCTCACCATCTTTCAGAACCTATAATGTCCTTCTAAACGTTGGTGGAATTCCGATGCCAGTAGTCCTTGGTACACGACGACTTTTGTCCTGCCATTCAGCCAGCTTACCTCTAACAGATACGGGCTCCGCGGACCTCTGGGTGCTATCTGACGCGTGCACGACGTGTTCCGGAGATGTGGCACTTTACCGGCAAGCTACCTTCCAATCTGCTGATCTCGCCGTGAGTCTCTTATATGGCGACTCACGGACGGGCACGCACGCGTTAGGCCTGATAGGAAAGGACACGGTCGGCCTCTCCGGTTTCACGCTCCGTGATCAGTACTTCGCTGCTATCAATAATACAAACACGAGCGTGGAGGAGACCGGATCTACGGGAATCTTCGGCCTGGGGTTCCCAGTGAATAGGTATGTTCTTGTGCCTCGCCCTGCATGTAGGGCCTATGGATATCTTTACACCAGCGTCATTTGGACGGCCGTATTCAGTAATGAACGAACAATGCCAAGTTTCGCCAAGCCTAAAGCCGAAGATGACAACAGCCCTCACTTCAGCAGGCTCGATTTCCCACAACTTTCCTCTTTGTACCCACTGTCAACTCGACAGCCCCGTCAGATACCGCCATCGACAGTTCCGGATGTTTTCCGTTCGTACACGGCAATTGCACCTCTGATATCGCGGCTGGTAGTGAACGGTGCGCTCAGCTTGCCATTGTTTACGGTTACTCTTCAGAGGGACACTGTCGCAGTCGGGGGCAACGTTGGGTCATTGAGCATTGGTGAGCTGCCTAGTGGGATCAAGAACGAAAGCCTAACTTGGGTTGCTGTACGTCTGTACACGAGGGGACAAGGAGGGTTGCCTCCTCCTTCCGATTCACTTAAAGAAGTGCGCCTATATTCTGCATATATTGACTGGTGTAAACTTGACGCTGAAATATGCAGCAATATCCGATAACATGGGAAGTATTCATCGACGATGTTTATCTTGACGGCGAGAAGCTCCCCAGATCATCATTGTCACCTCCGTCAATTGGCCTGTCCGCCCTCATCGATACTGTGAGTACATTTTTTGCCCGCCGTGTCATAGGGTTAATAATTACGGCAAAGGGAAACTCTCTCCTTCGCGGCCCCCCAGATGTCGTGAAGACCATCCACGCCAAGCTCGGTCCGCGATTCCCATGTTCCGAGCCTCACACCCTCGCTTTCCAAATTGGGGGCAAACTATTCCCCGTCGACCCCCGCGACTTCGTGAATCAGGTATTCATGAACACCGTCGACGAGTGCGCCCCGAACCTCGTGCCGACGGATCCACCTGCTGTGGGAACATATCTGTATAGTTGGAGCTTGGGTGACCCATTCCTCAAAAGGTAAGCAAGTGGTTGTTTCTCCCTGTCATGTTAATCGTGATCATTTGTGTGACAGTGTGGTATCATCGTTCTATTATGGGAACCTGACGTATCCCTCGCAAGACCTACCGCGAATGGGGTTCCTGTCTACGGTTCCTCCTGACGCGGATGACAGGATGAGAGCCGCTGTACGATCTGCTTCCCAGAAAGACGGGAACTTTCCTGGTGAGTAGTTGCACGATCTGCCGTACTGGTTGGGTTGTAAGCTCAATGTCCAGGAATTTTTGTCCTGTAACAGCTGTTTCGGAAACGGCACCCCCGGTGGCGCCGCCATCATCACCGACCAACGCAGAAGGCGTTCCAGAAGCTAATCCGACAGAGGCTGTGGATCCATCCGAATCTAGCGCGGCTCGATGTCCACGAACGGTATGGTTGTGGCCCTTGGTGCTACCTATGGGATTGATTGGAATCCTTACGACCTGATGGCTTGTGTAGGTCGCTCTGTTGTACGTGCCATATGGTTGGTTCGAAGATATTTGCGGTTGTGATTGGTATCTGATCATGTCTAGATCTTGACACATTGTTTTGTTTTGTCGAACGGAAGTTTTCTTAGGAGAATTTGAAACACGACACGGACGTGTTCTGTACTTGGTTAGATTTGGGTAGTTGTTGTAATGTCTAGCTAGCAAATAATTTTGCTGTTGGAGGAGCAGAGGATATGTTTACATATGATGTGACGACATTAGCCAACTGGCTGTTTTGAAATACATCTGCGTTTGTCCTCCGGGAATTTGACCAGCGATGGCGGTGGTATGTAGTTTCAATCCTGTCCATACAACGAAAATTCGAGATACTCTTTCACAAATTGAGATGGTAAGTACTATGCACCCCAACTCATTCCGAAAGAGGCCCACGAACTGTCAGGATTTCAGGTTGTTGACTCGCAAGCGATAGATCACCATCATGTGTCATGACTGCGTGGGGATGATCCTTGAAGAATTACCGCCGAGAACCACTACAATTGATTAAGCATCTGCCAAGTTTGGAATATTTGTTTGAGCTCGAAGAATTCAGTTAGAATCCTAGCAAACACTTGCCATCAGAAAAAAAAGGGACTTATTAAGTATGGAGAGATGCATTTCACGCGAAGGTAACGTCGTGCCGCGAGACGGTAGTATTAGAGCTAGAGTTGGATCGTCGTGACCTGGTTCTAGCCCCAGATAGGGTAACACTGGATACTAAGTGCGAGATATTTTCCGCCGGCAAGAGGCAGGCATAAATCGTATTGGAAGGCTCAGTATTTTTCTTCGTTTCTATGGCAGAAAATCTTCGCGAAGTAAAGCTTTAAGCTTCCGAGTCAGGGGCTCATGTAAGGTCCATTCAGTGAGATGAAACACTCGTGACGCGATTTATCCGCGGTGATCGATATTCCATCATTCGCTTCAGAAGGAGTGTAAAGTATTTCTGATATGGCGATAAATTCCACTCTGTGGAAGATGCCACAGGAAATGTTACTGCGAGTGCTGCTTTACAATATATTCAGACTCCTCACGACGTGTGTACCACGTGCGTACCGCGCATTAACCACGTGATTATTTCGTGTTACGCAGTTTCAGTTTGTGCAACTTCAATTCTCCTCCAAAGGCAGTTAGGGGCAGACATTGGCCTGCCGTAGAGATTCAGAACCTCTAAATGTCGCCAGAACTCGGATCTGGGGCTGGTTCAAGCCTTCCTCTTGCGGTACTCGTTCTCTCAGGCATGTCAACACTGGTTGCCGTTCTTGTATCGGCGATGTCTATCTTTCTGCAGCTTAAGAATTACAGAAAACCTATATTACAAAGGTCCGTGTCTCTGGGAGATTGATCCGTATGGATTTTGATGTTGTCTTTGTTAGAATGGTCATACGTATCATGATCATGGTCCCTATCTACGGAATCTCGTCTCTCATCGCGTTATTTTCCCTGGAGGCTGCCTTTGTAATCGATGCAGTAAGAGATATTTACGAGGTACGCCACAATTATTCTCCTGCCCGAAGATGGTTAGCAAGGGATCGTGTTTGAGGGTTTTCACTTTCCTTGATCACGCACTGATACCTGAAAATTGTCCGGTGGTATTGGAAAGTCCCTCAGTTCGAATGTCCTTATGCGGTCGTCCTTGACCATTCCTAAACAAAAAGATAGACTTGTCCATTATGGATCAATATTAACCTTCTTTCCTTTAGGCATTCGTGATTTACTGCTTCTTTTCACTACTCCTTTCCTATCTCGGTGGAGAGCGATCGCTGCTGATCCTCCTTCATGGACGGCCTCCGAAAGACCCTGTCTTCCCTGTCAGTCTCTTCAAGCGAGAGATCGATGTCAGTGATCCACATACCTTCTTATTCCTGAAGCGTGGCATTCTGCGTGCGTTGCGGATCGTGAATTTTTGTAGCATGTGCTCATACCACTTCAGAATATGTCCAAGTCAAGCCTGTTCTAGCGGCAGCTACTCTTATCCTGAAAGCGTTTGGTAAATTCAATGAAGGGGACTTTCGCGCCAACTCGGGCTATCTCTACGTTAGCATCATCTATAACACTAGCATATGCCTCAGTCTATATTGCCTAGCAATGTTCTGGCTTTGTGTGAATGACGATCTGACACCTTTTCGGCAAGTCCATTTGTCATGCCCCTTCAGAGACGCTGATCTGACACAAAATACAGACCTGTTCCGAAATTCCTATGCGTCAAAGGCATTTTATTCTTCTCATTTTGGCAGTCGATTGGTATATCTATCCTTGTAGCCGCGGGCGCTATTTCCAAACTTGGGCCATACACCGATGCCGAACACATCTCTGTGGGACTAACGGACACCCTCATCTGTCTCGAAATGCCACTCTTTGCGTTTGCGCACATGTTTGCATTTTCACATACGGATTATGTTGATCCCCACCGCTCTTACATTGCTCGGATGCCGATGTACTACGCATTTCGTGACGCGTTCGGAATATTAGACGTGGTCGAAGACTCGAAGGTTACTCTTCGCGGGGAGGGCATGGATTACCGTGAATTTGAACCAGCGGAAGGACTTATGCATCAAGGCACAGGGCGAGACCGCCGGATTCGCGCAGGGCTAAGGTACAGCAAAGGCGGCCAACAGAAATACTGGCTTCCTAGACCTGCGAAGGACACTCGACACCCCGGTCGCATTGAACGCGGTGTTCACCATACAATAGCCAAGGTAGCAGGTATGGACCATGGAGAGGGCGTCCACACCCCTCTGTTTGCTGAGGAGGCCGACGATGTGGTGCATCTCGCTCCTGATCTTCAAGACTCGGACGAAGAACCTGACATATGGGGCATGGGTACCGCCAATGTAGAAGATGGTTTCGAGCTGCCATTCGGGGACCTCGACGAGGGCGACGAGGAACTCTTCGATCACAGCAAGAAATATCTCTTCGGTGATTATAATTACCCTGTCATCGACGTTAGCTCGGAGTATGCAAGAACGGTCATGTGGGATGAGGAAGAAAGAGTCCTGAGGAACGAACGAGGAGCGTGGTTTTCTCCCCTTCGAGGATCGAAGGGCCTGGCAGCACTTGAACGAAGAGAAGGGCCCGCATGGCAAGGATATGGCGCGGTGGACTCGATGCCACGTAGTCTGCCTCGAGGCCGAGAGGATGAGATCTCTGATGCCGCCACGCAGAGGAGTGATAGATTGATTGATTTTGAGCAGGATCAAGTCCCCGCTGCCGAACGCGGGGACCTCAAAATGAAGTGGACGAAGGTCAAAGACCAGCGGTCCCGTTCGGCGTCTGACTCGCAGTCTCCTCAGCTCCGCAGCATCTCGCGATTACATGCAAGTACTCCGCCTGATCATACCTCTGCAGAAAGCAGCAGAAGTCCAGCCAACCGACTCCGTTCTCCAACATCAACATCACGAAACATTTCTAGGACGGTTGATTCTCCTGTCCTGCCTTCTGATGCGGTTGATCTGGTTGTAGAAGACGATCATGCTGCTCAGGAGGAACAAACGTGGGAGAGAAGAAAGGGTGAGCCAACAGTTCGAGGCTCGGGCCCAAGAAAGGTCTACAGACGCGGGTTTGTAGGCCAGGTTGGCCGAGGGATGGACACGCACCGAGAAATAGAAGTTGATGAGCCAGATGGTGAGCAGCGGGTGGAGGTTGGCGAGGGGCTGGGCTTGGGTGCTGAAAGGGAAGAAGATGATAGAGAGGACAGTGGGGATCACATGGATCCCATTCTCGTGGTGCAAACGGAAGGTGTTGTCGCCAGAGCAGGGACACCACCAGGGCATGCACGCATAGTGGTTGATGAGTATGGCGAAGATAATCCATGGGCTTAAGACTCCCGTCCAGTTTTGATGTTATCATGTGTGCCGGTGACTTTTGGCTACGCTTCATTGTACAAGCCCCATTCTCACAGATTCACCTAGTGTATCAGGTCTGCTTCTATGGAGGACGGTTTGAAACACGCATGTATTTATTTACGATATATATCCTTTAACGGTCTTTTTACAGCTTCGTCGGGATTCCAAACCTCTCCAGAAATGAGTGTCATGTTTTTCGGGTTCAAGCTGTTACTCGTGTTTGTGACACCCTAGACTAGCATAATCTCCGAATTATCTGGTGACTTGTTCGTTGACTGTCCCTTCCGACCACCAAGGATCTGACCATTTCCTTCTGTGTCAGCTTCGACATCATTACCCCGCCTGTACGTTGCTCTCTTGGTGGAGCAAGGGCCGTATCTGTCGAGTTCTTCTTTTAGATCGAGTGCCACGATCATTCACCGGTAAGGCCCAAAGCGTTTCCATCATTGTTGACCCGTGAAAGGGCATATTTTGCGTGGATTCGTTGCATCACACTTCCCTGACGCATAAATTGCCCGCAGGAGTGGTTAATTCTAACGCGTGGACTCTGACTACCACTATTGTCGGTTTCTATGTATGTCATTTCCTACCGTCAGCCCCGCGGCCTACCATGCTCACCTCCGAAATATTTAGGGCCGCTCGTTTACCAGCGGTGTGCGTTGTCGTCAGTTCCAACGGAGAGCAATACCGTGTTGTGGATGTCAGTGGTGCAGCGAATGGTGCTTTCATTCGGGAACGAATCTTGTCCAAGGTTAGGGGCCTTTTAGTTCGTTTATGCTTTTCTAAGCCCCTCCCTTAGTTATCTATCCAGGACGATGCTTTTCCGAGGTTCTCGATCTATCAGTCAGAGATTGGTAGTTTTGCGATCGGCGTTGCGCTCTCGGACGTGACCTTGTTCGAACTGTGTCGCGACTATGGTGACACTGCAGGATCCCTCAAGTTCTTTGTATCTACTTTTCCTGATCGACCGTCGCCCCAAGAACAACCTAGAGCATCGCTTGTGAGCTTTATTCATCCATAATAAACGGCAGCTGACCGTGCATCGTAGAGATATTACACCAGTGCTCGTGCTGGACGTTAAAAAAGTTACTTACATCCGTGATCATTTGTCTCTCATCAGAAAACTATCCAATTCCTCAATCTTACGACCGTTTGTTCAGCCTGCTCGAACCAGAGGGGGAAGATTTGTTCGATGGGCAGGTGAATGTAATATAACTTGAGCACACTAGTATGGACCTGAAAACATTGACTCAATTGTCATATGTCATACTTGGCACTTACTCAGCCGTCAAACTTGGCACTTACTCCGTCTGCCAGGGCAGTCTTAATCTCCTTTATTTCTGTGCAGTCGTGATAACAACCTCGTATTTCTTGAAGATAGCATTGCAGGGTGTTCCGCAATACAATCTAAAAGACGAGGGCCTAGATGCGCCAGGCTGATTCGGTTTGGAAGGCTCTGTCGCTTCGTTTTAATGGTGAAAAACACGTTGCGGATCAGCGGTCTAGGTTGTCCGATAGGGCGAAAAGATGGAATATCATGAAACACTCATTGGGGGCTGTGCATAGATGCCAACCAGCTGTCGTGGCATGTGGTGCTAGTGTGTGCATCGTAAATCTCGGCTGAGATTTGGTTCATTTTGTCCTATCCCAGAGCAGTTATCGGTCAAAGTTTGTATTAATGCTTCTACGTCTACGCCAAAGACTCTCAATGTTGAATTGATGCTGTCAGTTGCTAGTGAGTGTTTTTGAATTTGATACTCCGCTCGGCAGAAAATGTTCGAGTCATATTTCGGCCCTAGTTTAGGGTTTGACTTTAGCTATATTTTCATAAGTATTAGGATTCTAAAAAAAATCATTTAACACTTTTAGTTTTACAGCCTATTTTCACCTATGTTTTTATAATTTATATTATGTCAGCAATGATCCGAACTGTTGAAATGTTTGGAGAGGTTTATACACATTGCAAAGAACATAGACGAAGCTCTTGATGGAGAATGTTATGGTAATGACCCTAAACTAGGGCCGAAATATGACTCGAATACTGAATTTTGGCGACCTCCCGAACAGAGTATCAAAACTTAATTATTCAATTGCTCCGTTTCATACCTACACATGAAATATAGTAATTGGTCGTTATTCCCTTACTCTCAGGGGTGTCCTCGCTCTGAGTCGAAGATTGCATGCTTGCCGACTTGAATTTTGAAGACCACTTGCCGACCTCGAACCCTACGGACCCACAACTGATCCCCGCGTAGTCCGCACTATTACCCAACGAGCCAAAGCCGATGGGACTGTAGCACCGCGGTTTCACACGGGTTTTCCTTGGCGCCAGTTTTCTCGTAATCGCAATAAGACTCCGACACGAAACCGTTTCAACTGGCCCAATCGAAAGCTGATCAGAACTACAGATAGAAATAGCAATAATTCTCCCAATGCATCCAGAGGGATGCTTATGCCCTAGCTTCGACTTCTCTAAAAACCACTTCTGGACAAACATAGGGAGACTTGACGCGTTAATTACATAAGACACTAAATCACCTCAATCTTGTATCATCGCTAGCAGTTGACACACTCCTCTGATAGCGTCAAAAATTGCGGGAATAGTGATGCTGAAGTGATCAGAAGATTTTGTCCAGATTTTTTTTTTGAAATTTGTTTCTTCTTATGTTTGCAGATTTTAACAACTTGTGTAAAAAAGCGAAAACACGAAATGTATTCTGGACAATGTCTTCAAAATGTAAATAAATACAATTTTCCCCTGCAAAACTAGTCCGTGGGTTTTGTGTGTGAAGCTGTATCGACGATGCAAGTCGTATACCATGGTCTCAGCCACATTGTGTTTGCATAAGCTGGACAAAGTTTGGCAGGCGCTGCCAGTACCCACGCGCAACGACCTCAAGTTCATCCAAAATCCAACTTTGCAGACTACTGGCGGTTGTCAAGGAGGATGGAATTCCCTAACTTTCTTGTTTTCCGGCTTTAAGTAATATCCCTACACCGTGACAGCATCTGAAGTTTTCCCCGCTGCATCGCACAGCCGGGGAAGACCAGGACTCGTACGTCCAAAATTTTCAGTGAAGACCTGCAGCCATATGTCGTCTCCTGGCTGGGCTTCGATGGTGCTGTTGAGTGCCTAGAGGTAATGCTATCGTGTCGCCAAGGGAGAGAGAGGGGAGGGATGAGGCAATAATGTGTATGTAAATTAATATCCAACAACTTTGCAGTCCTTCTACTTAGTGACTCAACCCGACCCGTTATATATTTACATGACAGCACATGGACAGCAAGAGTTGTTGGTCACTGAATGGGGTCCGCCATGATACTCCTCGGGTGCCGAAGGTAGAACTCTGTTCATTTAATCATATAGCGCTGCTTGAATCGAATCTTGATGACTTCCCTACGTAGCACTACTGGCCTGAGTGGTTGCATTGCCGCTGGTGCTACTGCCGCCGCCAGTTCCACTGTTACCCCCTCTGACAGTTTTAACTCCATGTAACGTCTTGACCATCTTTCCCCTTCCATTTGCGTCACTGAAATTCCAGTATTGAATTAAGCACTCAGCAGGTTACGGTTAATATCAGATAACTAACTCTGGAGGAGACTCCCCCCATTCCCTGTGAATATCATCCATCCTGTAAGCTAACTAAACCTTGCCGTGGAACAGACAGAACTCACTCTTCGTCCTCAACCTCGCTAGGGAAGGATTTTTGGTAGTCTTGCACTGGGGCACTGGGGCAATCACGTTGACAGTTATTCACGCATGCCAGTGGGATGTGCCTTCTACGTACGTCACAGCGTTTTCAGGCTCACTTTTAGACCGTAAGCTGTCATCAAGTAAAACTTTACTTTGTAACCAAACTTACTGCTTGCCACCGCGTGAGTGCGAGGTTACTCCTTCCATGGGTATTATTCCGCAAAGTGCTGATTGTTCGGTTGATGACAGATGGTAAGAGCGCCAAGTAGACTTTGCGTGTGATAAGACTCACCTTTTATAACTCTGAAGGCGCCTGTTTATGTAGTTTAGCGCTCGACTTAAATGTACAATGGAATATATGATCGGCGGAATTGATCCTAAATTCTCCGCAGAATTCCACCAGATTAGTGGCAGTGACATGAACACTCGCGGAACTGTCGCCGAAAGTCAGTAAATTCTTGGGCTGTTCAAGGCCTGAGGGCAGTGTGTCCCATCTTATTAGATAGAGCCAGGGTATGGTATCGCACAGCTTAGAACTCAGAAGCGAGAAGGCAACGCGACCCTCGCCTCGAGGCGATTATTTCGAAATAGATGCATTGCCTGAATGCCAGAGGGGCATGGCTTGTCATACTACAAAGGCTGGCACTGGCGTGCTGGCACTTTTTCCGTCAGGGGCTGTGTAGTCAGTGACCAGTCTTGCTTCCGACGATCATTGATCATCTCACCATATGTACACTTTCCTTTTCAGGTCGCAAAAATACTTCTGTCAACAGCTTGTGGGAGACATCCAAGAACCTACGTAGGGCCATATGATAGGTACTTGATAGGTACTTAACGTTGCAGAGACCCAGACCATCATGGTTTATAATATAAATTATATTAATAAGGTTCTTAAATATTAAATAATTATGTATAAGTGCGATTAAAAGTATACCATCTCGGATTCCTCCACGATGGTCATGCCTCGATATCACGACATGGGCGCTTAAAGCTATTCAGCCCTTCAAGTTGCGCAGATGGACGTCAAATTTTGTCACTCACTTCATTAATATCCATTGGATATTCATCTGTGGCGTGTGCCGCATGTCCGATCGGCTCTCAGTTCTGGAACCAAAGTCACCACCTGAAATAACACATTGGACAAACTGAACGACAATGCCGAGGTCTGTCTCACACTCTCCGTTCAACTACATACACAATATGAGGTGACACAACATACAGCCAAGTCATTCTCACCGTGTTTTCGCGGCGCAAGCATAAGCATAAGTTGTCACTGGCGGAAATGGAGAGCCAGTTCACAGGTGCAGAGGATCGACGGAAGGAAGAATTCAATGCGAGCATGATAGAATACGGAGAGCGTTTTGCAGATGAGGAGAAAGCACAACGAGCAGGAGCACAACGGAGGAACGAAGAATTCGATCAGATGATCCTATGCCAGGATGACGCGTTTGAAGCTGCCTCAAACAAACAAGACAAGGCATTTCAAGACGAGGAGGCAAGGCGCGAGGATACCTTCCGGGAGCATGAGACTCTACGAGAGATGAGGTTCTCCAAAGGTGAAAGCGAGCGTACAGCACACTTCATGAAGTATCAAGAGACGAGTGAGAAACGAGCGGATTGGTACGATAAAATTCGGGAATCTCGCCTTCAGAGTGGGCGTCAGGAGAGAGAGGAAATATGCAAGAAACTGGAGAAGGATATGCAACAGCAATCGGAACGGCTCCTCCGCTGGCAGGACGAGTGTTTTATTCGCGCAGAAAAGCAACGTGCTGAGGTTGTTCGGGAAATCGTGAGTGTTCGTATGTGTTTCAGAATACATGTTCCTCAGTCGGTCACCACGAGGTCACAAATGGGGACTTTCAACCCCGTGCATTGACGAGCAATGTTTGTCAATATTAACATGACTTCAACGTCTAATTGACGTGTAGTATCTGATTTAATGCAGGAAATCCCGAATAGCACCAATGGGGTACCGCCAAATGCGAACGACTTGATATTTGAAAATACTTATACACCGATAGAGTTTTCCCGACCTGGTTCGCCTGCAATCGTACTCCCTCCAAACCTCTCGGAGACCTCTGTGGAAAGGGGTAGCTCAAGCCCAGTACATGCAGCATATCGGTATCCAACTCGGAGGGTAAGGTCAGCTTCTCCTCGTTCACCAAGTGTCCGGTCGAGTCGTCGGCGTTCACCAAATGTTCGGTCGAGTCGTCGGCATTCACCAAGTGTTCGGTCGCGTTCACCAAGTGTCCAGTCAAGTCGTCGGCGTTCACCATCACCCAAGGGCAACCGATTCGAACCGTCACGTGTCCCCTCTGTACCGATCAACGGGTTCGATAGCAGATTTCAGTTTAACGAAGAACTACGACAACAGGAATTCCTACAGGAGGAAGAATGGAGGAATTTACGTTTTTTGGAAGCAGAGGCTGCAAGAGACGAAGCGGAGACAACGAGAACGCATGCTTTTGAGCAACGAGAAGACAATCGCGAACAAAAGTTTCGGGCGATGATGTCCATGCACCGAAACATTTTTGAAGGATTGGAGGCTTCTCGGCTTCTGCAGGAAGATCGGCGCAATCAGGAATCTCAAGCAACCGAAGAAAGTCGAGCACAGTCCTTTGATCAGTACTTAGATCTGGCTCGAGGGCAGTATTACGCTCTGGATGCCTTGGAAGATGACGAATTGCAATCGATAAAGCGGAGGATAGTCAAATTAAGCAAGTCACACCGGGAACTGTTCGAGCAAGGAAGGCGACAACGCTTTGTGTCCTTTTCCACGTCGCAAGCGTGTCGGGAGCTTGGACTACATGTACCAGTATATGGAGGAAGGAAGAAGCGACGGAGGAGCGTACAGGCGAGAATTCTACAGCCCCTAGCGATGTTCCCCTCCCGGAGTCCCGCAGTGTCGCGACCTGAGATGTGGGAATCCGGATCCGCGCACCAACCAAGAAATCGACGTCGACGATTCTCGCCACCAACTGGATTTGTGAGTTGGCGAACCATATTGCTCAACATCACATGACCTCTTTATAGGACCCTCAAATGCTTTTTCGCGGGCTAGATCTTCACAAGCCACTCCCCGCGCCTGGCGTTGACCAGCAAGCAACTCCAGGAGAAAACTCCCATCGTGGGCGGAGGCAGCTTATATTTGAGAAATCACAAGTGCATCGAGACAAGATTTTCCAGGATGGGGTCCAAACAAGGTGGCGCAAATTTATTAAGAACGAAGCAGAGCGAGATGCAAATTTCGGGCGGTTGGAGAGGGTACGAAAGGAGACGGCTACTCAGCAGGAACACCACCGATCTATCGAGTTCGCGGATGCTCGAGATGCACGACAAACGATATTTCAGGATGCGGAGAGGCTAAGAGAGAAGAGCTTTCATGATGCCGAAAAGCACAGAGCCAAGACATACATAGCCGCGCAGGCGAGCAGAGATGCAAGGTTTCATTCAACACAGAATGAATTGCAGAACGAGTGTTTCCAGTCTGAACTTCGTCGGACTTCTGAATTTGAAGAGTGGGCTTCGCAGTTACTTCGGAGTGACGAGGAAGAGCAAACCGAGGGCTACAAACGAGAGGAGAGGGAACGTGAAAAGATATTTGCGAGGGCCGTGGCAGTGAAGAGGGGGAGAACATAAATTTCGTGAGGGTCGGTAAAAATTGAGCAGGCTGTTCTACACATTTGAACATGGTCTACACGCGAATCACGCATCAAAATACCTTTGTATCAAAGATAAATAAGTCTCCATGATTGCAAACATGAACAAGAGAGGTGTGCATACCGTTCCTCCTTGACCTCCGTACATTCATGGCATCGCGAGCTGTCCATGAAAAACAAGAATGTCATAAAAGGTGGCACAAAACCTAGTACAAAACCAGGCATGACGATAGCAGCAACAACAGTGGACTCCGACAGCCAAATGTTAATTCCAATATGCAAAAACGTGCATATCCATCCACCCATGAAGCAGAAAATGCAGTGCCGCAGCATTACATTCCATCCTCTAGCTATCCCAAAGGAACGCAGCGCATATGTTTCTCCTTGCCCCTGGAGCATTCGGTTATTCAGCTCCTCAACGTGCACGGTGTCTTTGTCGAAGATTTTGCGCGGGTAGGAGTGACTACACGTCATGTAGATGTGGCGCGCCGCCGTGGGGAGGGACGCTATTGCTACAAGTAGAAGGATGGATGAGAGTGTTGCCCCTAGGTTCAGGGCGAGGCCAGTATATGCGAAGAACCGAACAGCTACGCCAGATGCTGTCGGATGGTCTCCTAACTCTGGAAGATTTCCAAGCAATTGTGCCTCCAACCCTGCGAAAAGAACTGTCTTGAAAAGAGTGCAGTCGGCGGCCACAAAAAGATATTTTTCGAGACGCTTACCAAGACCGCCACCGCCTGTAGCCTCGGCATCCATGACTCCATTACGACCTTGAGTATTTGGGGTAGCTCATCTGTGGGTTAGGTCTCGAGGCTTTGCAAGTTCTGTGCGAAATAAGATCTGAACGTACAATCCAGCGGCTTCAGAGATTGCTTGCGGGCCATGGTAGCGTCCAGAATCCAGATGTCAGTTACTGACCGTGGGAATTCACTTGCAACTTGAGCCTAGGGCTATGATGATATGTAGTCAGACCAATAGTATCACGTGTCTTTTTGAGACAGAGAGAGGGCGACAGTGATATATAATATGATGATCATAATTCATACGAGTGTCGTCCTTCTCCCCACCAAAAAGACACGGATACATTTTTTGTCTGCCTACTACAAGACTAACATGATAGGACAGGGAGCCTTCAGTCGACCAAGCAAGATCACAAGCCGGGTTACTAATCTGTTATGTTCCTAGAGTTGATGTTGTATTGCACAGATCTGTGCAATACTAGTTATTTGACTTGAAGGAGGGTGCAATAATGGATGGCGAGGCCGTCTGAGACCGACACTCGCGGAACGATTGCTTTACGCCTCTCCTCGGCCCCGCCACAACATTGTGACCCTTGCAATAATACAGCAACAGGCGTGCTTGATCCACGTGTCAAAAAAAATTATATTCTTCGAAAACGGTGGCCCGCCAAACAGCAATGTCTTTCTTGAATGCCCACCATCTGGTTATTCATGGCGGCTCATTTACTGATGTTCATGGTGACATTCACAACTACCAGACCGATCCTCATCAGAGAGCAGAGCAAGGTGCGTTGCCATTATACCTTGGACGATCCGAGTTTAGGAGGAGTTTTTCTAGGCATCGTTCGACTTGAAAGTGCGATCGCTGGTGGTGCCTTTCACGATTCCTACGAGCGCTATTTCCCTCCAAAATGTCATCCTGATACTCGAAAAGCGGTACTACAACGTATTCTACAATGGATTAAACTATCGCAGAGCGCACCGAAGGTCGTGAGCTTGCGGCCAGCTTCTTCTTCTCCCGGGGTATCTCCCGTCGAAATACTACGGAGTGCCTTTGGGCGACAATTGCGTTTCGAATGGCTGCGTCCATTCCCGACCTTCGGGTGCATATTGGCACTGCTGTGATGGATAATCCTGGTGTCTTTTTCGGGAACGCCGAGAATCAACTGCAGAAATTGATCATCGAGCCATTTCGTTCATACGAACTTGAATGTCAGTCTCTGGCTAATCCACAGCCTCAGGGACCGCCTTTCCTGGTTCTCATTGATGGACTCGATGAATGCCAAGGTGATCGTGATCAATGTCTTATTCTGGATTCCATCTCTACAATTATCGGCACCCATCACCTTCCTCTGCGCTTTCATTGCAAGTCGTCCGGAACTCCAGATCCGTGATGTATTCGACGGTCCCAACATCCGGCATATCTGCTACCGTCTCTCCCTCGACGAGTCATTCAAGCCAGCACAGGACGTTTTCGTATTTTTACGGAGCGAGTTTGACAAGATATATAAGAAACATCGATGTACAATGGCAACTGTTTCAACACCGTGGCCATCGAACAACGTGGTCCGACTTATCGCCGAGAGATCGAGTGGTCAATTCATATATGCATCGACAGTCCTCAAATTCATCGATGATGAAGATCGTCGGCCCACAGATCAGTTGACGATCGTGCTCGACGCAACGAGCTCAACCGCTTTCTGGCAGCTTGACAAACTGTATGAGCAGATCCTTTCGACAAGTGCTAACCTCTCCCTTCTTCTCCGCATACTTGGATGTATTCTCACTGCTCAGCACCCGCTTACTATGTCGCAGATTGAGACTGTCCTTAAACTACAAGAAGGGGATGTTTCACTGGCAGTGCGCAGGATGCATTCTCTTTTGAAAATCCCACTGTATCAGTCTACCCATTCCTCTACCATTATGCTCCACCACAGATCTTTAGCAGACTTCGTCTTCAATCCACAGCGTTCAGGTAAATACTATGTCTCGGCACCAAGGTCCCATTTAGATCTGGCCCTTGCATGTTTGCATTGGGGATTAAAAGGACGCAAAAGGCTTGTATACCCGACAAACCCCCAGCCAGGGATTCTACATTTCGTTGAATATAAAACCCGTCATTGGGCTTTCCATTGCTCAAAGGCAGAGCCTAGGGATGAAATTGTCATGCTCCTCGGGTCTTTCGATGATAATGCATGGACTACCTTCCTAGGCGCCCCTCCCACTGTTATGTTTGGGTGGGACCAGGAGAGGTACGTCCAACAGCAGCTGAGCATAGCCATCAAATGGGTAAAGGTGATAACAGGTATTCCCTTTGTATGTGTGATGACAATTTTGATTCCCCTTTCAGATCCTTAATACCCCAAACTTGATTCGGCAACTTCGCATGGTGCGCGATGCTCGGCTCTTTGAATTGGACCTGTGGTGCTTTTTCCCATCCTTTTTTACCTCATTTGTCCGTCTACATATCCGTACTCTTGCCTACATTGTTCTACCGCCAAATCTCTTCTTTGCAGAAGAACTAGACCATCTCGAAGATGAAGATGAGGCAGTCATCTACAGCTTGTTATTTAAACGCAGACGCACAGAGTATCGACATGGCTGTATTGCCCACCATTGCGTGGTAATGCTTCTAGCTAGAAGGTTAGCCCCGCTGTTCTAATTGTCAATGTGCCTTGAATTCCTCAACACAAACTCGAAGACCATATAGTTTTTTTGTATATCCCGTTGCGCTGAACGGCTCGGGTGATCCTCTCTGGGAAGCTGTTAGCTATGCAAAGCAATACTGGGCTAAACACCTGATCTGTGCTCAGTTTCACCTGGGTTATGGTTTGTGTCGCTGCAACTGGTATGGGGGCCGAGACATCTGGCACGACCTTAGGCGGCTCGCGTTCGACTTTTGCTCCCTAAACCTTGATGGTAGGGATGCTAAACTCGCTGTCGAATGGTTGAAGGTTCGTTGTTCAACCGTCCAGTACTTTTGAATCTTTGAATATGATCTCTACGATAATTGCGGGTACAGAACACACCCGAAGCTCCAATGCATTTGTTGCAACTTTGGGAGAAGATTGCCAGCCAGCATGGTGCGAGTTCGGACTCACTAGATGGCCGTGATGTAGAGCCTGAGTCCCAGCACCCAGCGGACCTTCTACCGTGGCCGATAAGGCAGGAATTGCAGAGCTTGTTAGAGGGGATTCAGCCTGAGGATCTTGGGGATTCGTTTGCTGGATCAACGCAGTGACCGAAGTATCTCATGGCTAGTAACAACTTGAAAACTTTTTCCTAGTTTCGTTTGGGAGGCGTCCCATTGACACTGTTTCCTGGAACCCGGCGGTGGACCCTGTCTTGAAAATAGTCCATTGGGTGGCTGCGAGATGATATTTTCTGAGGAAAGCTTACCACCACCTTGAGTGTTTGGGGTAGCTGATCCATGTGCCCTGAGGCCTGAGGTCTCGAGGCTCTGCGTTTTTTGGGGGCTAAGGGGGCTAAATGAGGTCTGAAACGTCATCCCAAACGACTTCAGACTTTGTTTTTTGGGCCATGCCACATCACCACTCTGCTCTTCCTTTTTCGTCCGACAGTTCTATTTTATTTCGCGGAACAGGGATACCGACTTTTATTTTTATTTTTCATCCGTTCTTGGATTGATATGTACTTCCCCCAACAAGTCATTTCTAAATATCTTTCCTCACCTCCGATTTGCCATTTAAATGAGTGCCTAGGTGCCCGAGTACAGAATACACTTTACTAGTACGTCCCGACTCGACAGGAGATTTTAACGGATCATACAGTAAGCGGTGACGGGCCCCTCCCCCCTAATCCTAGGAATGAGTTTCAAGATGTCGAGATTGTCGCTCCACTTGACCAATCAGTGAGTCCGAGGTCAAGTCGGAGCGCTTCTCGAGTGAGTGGAGCCGGTCAAGTCGGAAGCGTAATATAACGTAGACCGTGGTAGACCCCGCAAAAGATTTTTTTTTTCTTCTTCTGAGGTTGGTAGACGAGAGGGTCAGGGTTGGTGGCACCCTCCACGTCCGACACTGTTAGAGATATGATGCTAGCAGTGACTCTGCCGAGTCAGATGGAATAAGAGAAAGGTGAGGGGTTCATCGTCACCTAATCGATGCGGATAGCTCAATTGTTCTCTAAGAGAGAGAGGGGCTGGAGGCGATGGCAATTGAACAGATATGTATGAAGAGAACGGACTTGCGGAAGTTCCGTGAATCTCTGGAAACTTAAAGTCATACCACATACTGGCGCCACAAGTCCGCAAGCGGCTGACATCCAATGTTTTTACATATCCTTTCCTGGCGATGGCGATCGAAAACCTAAATTTCCCCCAAGTAACAAAAACACGACCGAAGTGAGGCTGACACTCCAGCACGCTTGTCCTCGTACCATCAGCACCACCAGCACCACCGCTTCCAACATCCCCAATGACCAAATCCAAAATTTCCAAATCCATCAGGTCATCCAAGCTCAAAACCGCCAAACTCAGTACGAAGTCGCCGTGCACGCCCACCGGCGGCGTCCGTCGCTTCTTCTTCAAGCTCGAGTTGCTAGGCCAGCGGCGAGTCAGCCAGTTCCTGGACTTTAGTCATTGGCACCACAACGACAAGAGAGTGAAACAATGTCCTCACTCTGTCACTGGTGCCGCACACCTACCCGCCCCCGCCCCCGCTGCCGTGGGAGCCCCAGATGCAGACAAAGAGAATCTCCTCAATTCTTCCAACGCCACCTCCTCTGCCCCGAGCCATAGCCACGCCTGCGGCCACACCACCCACATCCACAATGCCCACCACCCTGCCTCACACAATTTCAAGGTAGCGCTCCAAAATCAAGACCCAGAGCACCCCGATGCGGTTGTCATCACCACGCTCGATCTCGACGGGCCACCTTTCTGCTGCCATGAGGACCTCCTCACCATGTCACGCTCTCGGCTCCTCGCGGTGGCTGACGCGCTGAACGCGAGGCTGCCTCGTGCGCTCGCGATCGACACCGGGGATGCGAGGGCAGAGAGGTGGATACGGAGCGAGATCGAGTGGGTTGTTGGGATACGGAGCCAAAGGGAGGTAGAGGTGGAGGTCCCTGGGGCGCCGAGGGCGGTGAGGACATGGAGTAGCAGTGGAGGGGGAGGCGACGACGGCCTGTTCGATATCATGAAGGAGGTTGGGAGGAGTCCGCCGACGAGCCCGAGTCCGAGTCCGCTGATGAGGAAGAGTTTGCAGATGTCGCCGAGGAGCCAGAGGTTGGAGAGGCTGGCGGAGGAGGATGAAGAAGGATCTGAATCGCTGGTGCTGGTATCAAAGGTTGGCAGGGTTGCAAAAACGAAGAGGGAAGGTGGCAATGCGGTAAAGAGGAGAAAGGTCGAAGTCGCGAAGGAGACTGAGGTTGATGTTGACATGGACGTAGACGCCACGGCTACTTTTCATATTCTGCGCACAAGATCCTCCTCTGCGCACGTTTGCGACGTCTCTCCAACTCCACGGCGTGTCCTGCGCTCACATAGCCAAAACCTCGAGAAAAAGCCGAACGTTAAGAAAGACTTTGGTTGTTCTGCGAGCGCGAGGCTGCCATCGCGTGGCCGGGGCAAGGGGGCAGCGGCGTCTGAAGTCGTAAAACAGGCAAAGACGACCACACCGAGGAAGGCCAGGAGCTTGAGGCCACTGAATGGTTATCGCCCATTCTTGGCTCCGGAAGACGGGCGATCGAGAGCTAGCAGCACGAGCACGAGCACGAGCGTCAGTTCGAGTCAGTCGGGGATGAGTGTGAGGGAGTGCCCAGAATCTACTTCAGGGGGTGCAAGGAAGAGGAAGAGAAGTGTTAGAGGGATGAACATTGAGGATATGATGATGATGGATGTTGATGTGACTCTGTGATCTTATTCGTCGATTACATATGCCGATGTTTCGGACAATAGAGTCCAATACTTGAGTAACCGGCTGTCGTACCAAACTTCAACTTGAACTTCCCACTCTTCCAACCTGTTCCAAGCTCTGGAATGTATCTGGACACATCAGAACGCAACGCCCTTGATCCTCCTGAATTAAAAATGTCCCATACTGTGATGTTGCATTAATGATTACGCACAGTCGGATGTCTACCGACTATGGTACGTGCGCACTGCCGTTTTCAGCTCATTTCTTTCCATTTTTGGGAGATCGGAAAGGCTACCGAATGATGGGCCTGTCATCAATGTACCTGAGTCTATTTTATATACATACGTCGGATGGGTCGTGGACGGATGGCTTTCCGGATTCCGGCTGCCCATCCTCTTTGGAATCTTTTACTTTGAAAGCTCCACCCCTCCTGGCACACTCCCCCCAGTTTCCCTGATGTCTCACCATCAAGACAAACGTCCGGCCTCCGCAGCGACCACACTCGTCCATGACCCAACTCCAGAGACCCATTCGGATGTCCTCGTAGTCGACTGGGATGGCCCTAACGACCCTGCTAACCCAAAGAAGTGAGCACCTGTCTCCCCTTGCCAACTTCTGATTTTCAATTCTTCCAGCTGGCCGTTCAGGCAAAAATGGGCCGCCAGTCTGGTCGTATCTTCGTTTACGTTTATCAGTCCCATCTCCTCGGCTATGGTCGCCCCAGCGACGAAACAACTTGCCCATGACTTTGGGGTGACGAGTTCAGCTGTAATAGCAATGATGACTTCGATTTTTGTCTTGGGTTACGGTCAGTGTCTTTGACGTGTGATGTTGAATAACACCGCTCAAAACGAATCCTCCTAGCCTTCGGACCTCTTGTGAGGAGCACCTACGCTGTTTCCTTTCTGGTGCTGAGTAATATGTCATACTAGTTCTTAGGCCCTCTTAGCGAAATTTACGGAAGGTCACACGTCCTCCAGATCGCTAATCTTTTTTACCTCGGTATTAATCCCTCCTTCTACAAGGCCATATCTAACACCAAATTTAGTTTGGAACCTCGCATGTGGCTTCGCACAGAACGAAGGACAGTTTATCGCTTTTCGCCTACTTGCAGGACTGGGCGGGAGTGCCCCTTTGTCCGTAAGTACCCCTTACGTCATTGCCAATTTCTCCTACTCATCGTAATCAGATCGGTGGAGGTGTGCTTGGAGATGTGTGGCATCCTGAGCAGAGAGGGAAAGCCATAGCCATATATTCTCTTGCTCCCCTTCTTGGACCGGTCATCGGGCCGGTGTGCGGCGCGTGGTGTGCATTCTTCCTCGTTTCCTTTTATACTTCGCCCCTTAAAAAACAACAACATCAGGATCGCGGAGCGATCGACCTGGCGCTGGGTAGTAAGTTGTCTCCCTGCTTTTTGCGTACTTCACAGCTAATTAGCTCTTTTCAAAACACTCAGTTTTGGTCAACGAGCATAGTTGACGTAGCGATTCAGATATCTGGCCTGTTTTTCCTACAAGAAAGTATGCTCTGATTTTCTTCTCTGTTTGGGTCCGAACTTAAGTACCGAAATACAGCATACGCGCCCGTCCTTCTGGAACGAAAGGCCGCTGAGATTCGCAAGACAATGGAGGCTGGGTCGTCGGACTCGGAAAAGGGCCAACAGAAGTATAAACATGTGCGCACTGTGTATGAGGGAATCCATGATCGACAGTACGTATCCCCTCTCCCTCGCGGTTCGACTGCTAATTCGGTCGCCAGTTGGAAGCAAATATTCGCCAAAGCACTCGTCCGACCCTTTGCGATCTTCGCGCGCGAGCCAATCGTGCAGCTTTTAGGAGTTTATATGGCATTTATCTACGGCATCTTCTATCGTACGCTTTTCTATTTTAACCATCGTCCCCTCAGCTAATGTGGCAACCGTTCGCAGTTTCCCTAACGACCATCCCGCTAATTTTTGAAAATATCTACCATCAGAGGACGAGCATCGGAGGACTGCATTATATCGCCCTTGGTATTGGTCTTTCGCTTTGCTCGCAGGTCAACGCGAAGTATATGGATCGCATATATATGCATCTGAAAGACACTCGGGGCGGTGGTGTAGGAGAACCCGAGTTCCGGCTGCGTGAGTTATCGGCTCTTTGCTCTTGCTGTTCTGTGCATGATCTTGATACGCGCTCGTTGGGGTGGCAGCGAGTATGGTACCCGGGACGGTCTTTCTCCCACTCGGTCTTCTACTATTCGGATGGGCAGCTCAGACGCATCTATCATGGGTTGCCACCGATGCCGTGAGCATGATCATTTATTCTATTCTGCGACCAAGCTTTTTGATTTTTGGCCACGTGACAAACAAGGGGATAGCGTTGGTAGGAGGTGGAATCATTCTCGTGTTCCAGGCCGTCCAGACATATGTGGTCGATGCATTCACTTTGCACGCTGCCTCTGGTACGCCAAGTTCTCTCCCGCGACGTCTGTTGTCTCCCAGCGTGCTGACTACTCTTTCAATCAACACAGCGCTCGCCGCCGTGTCGTTTTTGCGCTCACTCACAGGCTTCGGCTTTCCGCTCTTCGCACCCGCCATGTACGAATCACTCGGGTACGGGAAGGGAAACACCATACTAGCCGTGGTGGCAATTGTGCTTGGGTGTCCCGCGTATGTGTTCCTTCCCCCCCCCCCCATATGGCTGCCGAAGGGATGCTGACTCTGATTTGGATTGATTTTGTAGGCCCTGGGTGTTCTGGCGATATGGGAAGAAGATTCGACAGTCGAGTCGGTATGCGCGCTAGATGAAACTGAGAAATCACGCGATCTAGAAGATAATGGATAGAGGGATGATGATACACCCGAGGAACGGAGAGGGCACAGTGTACTATCATCCTGAGCGGGTGTCGCATCAGTGGGGTGCCAGCTGAATGATTCTCGACAGGTCATGAATCTCACTGGGATGAACATGCACTGATTTGATGATAGACTAGGATATGTGTGCAACGAGGGAAGGATAATTTTACGAGTTCATCAGCAAACCATGATATGTTCCATCGCAAAGGTCCGGGTACCTGCATGGTTCTCTACAGTGCTATACAGCTAGTATAGAAAAATGGAATCTCTGTGCCAATCAGGAAAAACTGAATTTGGGAATTTGACATTAGTAACAGAAATTTATCTCTTGTTATGATCCTTATGGACCACAAGTGAAATAAGTGCTGTTTCTAGTCATACTGTCAAGGTTCAGGAAGTGGGCCTAAGGTAATGGGCCACCCACTGTTTAAAGCTTAACTGAGAGGATATTGACCTATATGGGGGGTAAATTAAGTGGCCAGTTTACTGATCTTCATTCCTGTAAGGGGTGCCCAATTACTTTAGTTCACAAAAACCAAAAGAAAAGGTCATCACAAAATTTCTGTTTTTGGTATGGGATTTCCAGTCTCTGCTTCATCAAGGGAAGAACTTGTTTTACCAAAAGAGTGTGTGCATTGTATTGATTAGAAGAACACAAGGTAGTGCAGTTGCAGTGTACCATATGATATGCTCCAGTGAACAGCTACAGTGTAGTGTATGATATGGGTTTGCTGAATGCCAGTGAATGGCTGCTTAATAAGGAAGGCCTACACTGTAGTGTATGATACTGGCACAGTGACAGCAAATTTGCCAGGTGATGGATGGCACAGAGGCTGAGGTTTTTACACTCCCCCACCTATTCTGATCAGAATCTGAGTTGTCTGATTGGACTCTGATTGGACTCTGCTTGGACAGATTTGGCAGAGAGGCCTATCATTTGAGACAGTCCAAGTCCAAGCAGAGTCCAATCAGAGTCTGAGCAGAATCTGATCAGACAGCTTGGACATTTGGACAGTCCTCAGACAGTCTGATTGGAGTCTGAGTGGACAATTATATTGTCATGAAAAATTGTACAAATGTCCAGGTTTGAATGTGTGACTTCAGGGAACCGTAGAAAATAAATAGTGATCATAACCACTATACTAAACAGTCTTTGTAATTAAAGGCCTTGCCTGACACAGTGACACTACAGTTGTGGACAACCAAACATGACAATTTTGATATCTCACAATCAGGAAGTTGTTGGGACAAATCACTTTCAGATTCAGATTCAGCAGGTCGAAATACATCAAAAAACATGTCTCTGAAATTTATCCTACAAACTTTAAGGTGGCCAATTTAAAAAAAAAATTGTATGCTAAGTTGGGTTCAGAACAGCATCAATTGACATCATTGCTCTGTTAGAAACCTGCCGATGCTGTTTCTGTTTCCAGACAGCCCATGCAGCAGTGTTACCAGTAAGCCCCTTTTGGTATGCACTCATGAATCTCCAGGATTGATTGATAAATCACTGGATTACATCAGTAGGGCATGCATTAAGATATTGCAAAGCAATTTCCTTTACTTCTGCAAACATTTGCTTGGGTACCTCACAGTAATGGTACTTGACCCATCCCCAGTACTGCAATTTGAATGCATCAGACTTTACCAAATTATTATACAACCTGATTATAACTTACCATCTCAATCAGATTGAGCTCACAGTGGAACTTGGATAAGAAAATGCATTCATGCCCTGCTTTCTTAATAAGGGTCTTGAGCATAGACTCTTGATTCATAAAATCATCCTGTTTGCTGAGGATGTGGGCCATGCAGCAATTAGTATTTTCAAATGGGCATACTGGTGCACACTTGGCATGCATCTTATGAACATCAAAACCATGTTCAGTGAGAACATGTTCCAAACCTTTTGGTCTGCCATCTGGAAGGGTCATCTTCTGTACCTTTCCTTGGTGCTCTCCAACTGGGTTTGATTTGGGGATGACTGTGTCATGCTGTATACACTGCTTCCCACTGTCTGACTTGTTCATTTCAAAAGCTTTGAGTGCATAAGGACCAAGCTACGCATGAGCCAATGACTGATCAAAAATAAAAAGCATGACACAATTTGGGTACATCAATTGCATGTTTTGCTTGAGCAAGCAATTGTTCAGTATCCCACTATGCATCACCATTGGAATCAGGGTAAATTATTTTCTGAGCTTCATCCATGATATTTCCTTGAGCATTGTGAAGAACAAGATGACTCATGATTGGATTGATGAACTCTGAGACATGAATAAGAAGGCCTTGACCTTTCTTCTGTAAGATGGTCTGATTGGGTTTCAGCCATGCCTTTGCTTTGTAATTGTTCACTGAGAGGCAGCTTTTGTCATAAAATTGGGGTATGATCTCTTTCTCACCCTCTCTCAATGTTGGTCCCATCTTTTTGAGCTCTGGACCCTCAAACCTTGTCATCTGCTCCTCATATTTTGCCATGGCTGGAAGAAACACCTTGTTATGGTATTTGGCAACGTCTTCCCTTTCATGTCCATCCATGTATACACCCTTTTTACATGTCTTCAGGCACCATCCAAGTCTAAGAAGCCACTGCCATGTAGTTCGTTCACAAAGTGGCCATTTCAATGAGATGGATAGAGCAGGTAGGATCTCTTGGTTGATGGCATGTTGAAGTTTGTGAGGGGTGACTTTGCCCACTTTCTGTGAGGTGGGCGCTCATCAAGCAGGAGGCTATGTGCCATCTTATCCCCTCCTTGTTTCTCCACAGGCAGCTGTTTGAAAACCTGGTAGTGACATGCAAGTGCTCAGACTTTTTGTGCATAGTGCTTTTCCTCACCCTCATGCCACTGTTGAGCAATCTGAACACTTGCTTCAATCTTGCTGTATCCTTTGAGCTGGAGGGTTGCAAAGTTCTGGAGAACAAGAAGTTGGTTGACTTTCGTAATAGGTGAAGTGTTTCCACCCTTTGTCAAGTCCTTCTTGATTTGCTCACAAAGTTCTTGCCAACCCCAAATACTGACACCACATCCATGTGTACACTCCCCAAGATCATCCTCCCAACCATTCTTCTCATCTTCATCTTGGAATGGCTCTGGATTTATGACATCTCTCTTCATGGATAGCCAGAGGCATCTCAACATCAACACTTTCTTGCTGGATTGTCACTGGCTCAGAACTGGTGACAGTATGCTCTGCAGGCAACTTGCAAACATGAGCTGGTATGCTGCATGCAGAAGAAAAAAAAGCATCCAATGTCTTCTGTTAGGACAATGCTACACCCTAAGGCACAATGACAGCCCCCAAACAAAACAACAACAACAGAAATGAATAAAGATAGTCACACAGTCTCAGGCTGTCATGCTGGTATAGTGGATGACCCAAGAGAACACAAACAGTGTCTCTGGGCAATATATTAGGTCTTATATACTACAATACATGAGGTAGCCATGCTTTAACCATGAGTCATCAATGGGTGCAGCACTATGCCTACAGCATGTGGTGCACAGCTACATGTGTCTACCATGTGTCTGATTGTGCAGTGTGTCACCCATGTGTTTCTACCTACCCTTAGCCATGTGCTTTATTGTATGGATCTTGCACCTACCCTTAGCCTTGTGTACATAAAAGTGTCTATATATCAAAACAATGAAAATAATAGTTTATATTGTCTTTGGAAATTTGTACACCTGACATCACCCCCTCTTTAAGGCTTGGATTCCAGATGAGACATAAGTCCCTCCAGGGTTTTGGTGAAGTTTTTGTATGGGCAGAATTGGAAATGCACCAGGGACCTGAGGCAGCACAGGGCAGTGGGGTGTGAGTGGTGAAAAGATGTGATCACATCTGCTGCATGTTCAAGGTTATTGGTGGGTTCCCAGGGGTTATTTTCTTCAGTGTACCCTTGCCACTTAACCAGATACTGCAGCTGGTTGCAGTGCATCCACAAATCTAGTACCTCTTCCACATGGTGCTCTAACTCTCTGTCTATCTCTACAGGTGGCAGTGCTTTGGCTTGCTGTCCCTGGACCAAGGGTGCCTGGTAAGGGTGTGTCCGAGAGACATTGACAACCAGATGGATCTTGATCAATCTCAGAAGTTTGATCTGGATGGTGTTCTGTGGCATCAAGTCTGTAATGGGGAAGGGGCTGAGGCATTTCTCTGCCAGCTTGTGTGAAGGTCGATTTAACTGCAAGTCCTCAGCTTCTAAACAGACCTTTTTGGCCAACCTGGTATTGTGGCACTTCACCTCTGATCTGATCTGCATAGTGCTTCATGTCATTGCATGCCTTTGTCAATGCAGCCTCCACCTCCTTGTGCACTCTCTTCATTCACTCAGCAAAGTCCTCTGCAGCTTCTACCTTTCCTTCTCTTCTTGGTTCAAAACCCATCCAGGGCTTGTAGCCATAATTAGCATAGAATGGTGAAGTTTGGAGGGCCAAGTGGATTTGGTTGTTATATGCAAACTCCCACAGCGTCATCCATTCTGGCCAGTCATCTGGTCTGTGATTTATAAATAGGTGCAGATATTGTTCAACATCCTGATTGACCCATTCTGTCTGACTGTCAGTCTGCAGGTGGTAGGCCATTGATGTTTTTGTTTGTATTTTCAATAATTTATTCAGCTCCCACATCAGCACAGCAGAGAACTGCGGGCCCCAATCTGAGATGACCAAATCTGGCAGCCCATGGTACCACCACACATTGTCTCAATATAATTTAGCCAGACCAAGTGCACTCATTTCCTCTGTCATGGGGATTGCATGCATCTGCTTCTTGGCCCAATCAACCACTATCAAGAGTGCATCATATCTTTGCACTTCTGGTAGTCCCATGATGAAGTCTGTGGAGATTGCCTTCCATGGCTCCATAGGGGTTTGGATCAGCATGAGCCTGCCCACTGGAGCTTTGGGTATGTTTTTGTACTGGTGGCATTTGCTGCACCTGTCAACATAAGGAAATATGAATTTAATCATATTAGGCCACCAATGGTTACATCAGGAAATTGGGCCCAAAAGGTTAAGGGTAGATAAGGTCTTAAAATAAGCAAAATATCTACCATATATGAAATTCTTACATATGGTCTGGAAATGCTATTTAAAGGAGGATAGTGTAGACAAATTCCACCACTGCACCCAGAATTACAGCTTTCCAGATTAATACATGCAGTGCACAAATGTACAATAACATGACCAGAAATAACAAGTGTGATGGAAACTAAAATGTAGTCTCAACCTTTATAAAGGAGGGTAGCAGTGGCAGATTATGCCATCGCTAGCACAATTGTTCTTTTGATCAATGGCTATCTGATAGTGAACACTTGAGAATATTTGTAAGATGTGTGAGCACTGGCCAAGGGATTGTCAGACTGATGAGGCACAAAAGAGTTACCAGTATCTATCTGTAGTATAAGCCTTTATAATTTTATACAACCATGGCAGCAGTGAGAAGTTATATAATATATATAAGAGAGACAGCTTTTGTCCACAGCAGGAAGTTATATAATGTATATCAGAGAGACAGCTCTTGTCAATGACTGCCTGACAGTAGTGGCTTGACAAGATATGTAAGAAATGGATGTGCATGCTAACAAATACTAGATTGACAAACCTGCAGATATAGTAAAAGAGTGACCAAAATTCACCAGTGGTTCAAACCTTTATAAACCATGTTGACAGTGGTGGATTTCATAAGATATGCAATATATACAGCCTTTACCAATGGCTACACAAAGCAACATCTTGAGAAGGTTTGTAAGAAATGAGAGTATAGTTTGAGATGGCAAAAGAGTGGCAAGGAATGATCTGGATAAGCAATACTGCTATCTGTTTTATCTGTTTGTCATGTTTCTTCTGAAATCCACATATTACCAAGGAAATGTCAGAGATGCAAGTCACTGTCAGGAAAGACAATACAGTCATCTACTGACCTTTAGTCATCACAAAGCAGTATCATGTAAAAGGGTGTAGGAAATGCAAGCTGACATCATATGGAACTGGGAGTGTTACAGATTACAATGGGTCATAATCATGCTGCTACCTGATAAGCATTCTCACTCATTTGTTGATGGTAAGAAAAGCAATTCAAATATATATTTGTCCAAAAATGGTATTTACGATGCCCTTGTATTCTGTATCTGCATCAGGGTCCTCTTCTCCTTCAGTTTAGCTAATGCACTCTGTTTTGTCACTCCACGGTCATGTGTAACATAGCTGGGGAACACTTGGCTGTCAAAATGAGTGAGGACTAGCTTTTGTCAAATGGAGTTCTGAAAAGCCTACCAATTCCACCAATTCAGGAGATCAGCGACCTCGTCTTTCTCCTCTGGGTCTTCCAAGAAATCCAATATGCTCTCATAGAATCTTTCTGAGTCCGTTGAGGTGTCAGACCTACAAAACACTGATGAGGATGACAATGCAAAGCAAAGCTGTCAGGTACTCAGTGGAGAATTAATAGAACCCTAATACTGCACACACCTGTGTTGCTACATATGCTAAAGAGGCTGTAGTAACCTGAGTCATGCCATGTATACAAGCATTGCCAGATCTTGTTGCTTTTATCTCTTTCTCTACCAAACTGGGAGATGTAAAGATGTGTTTGTATGCCTGTAGACAACAAACAATGAAGTAAGTGAGGGATCCCATTTGCAGAAGACGGATGCATGCAAACCCAAACAAGAAGGCGGTTTCTGAAAAGCCCCTCCCAAGGAGCTTCAGGATCATATTCCTGATCTGTGTACACCAGCAATGGCCATTGATCACCTGGGACAGACAACTCACCACTGGAAAGCTTTGCGCGTACTCTAGGTCAGAGGCTCAGTAATAAAGGTAGATGAAACATGCAACAGGGGGGAACTGACTCTGCATTGTTCCAGTTAAGACCTGCAGGACACAAAAGGGCACCTGTGACAGGGTGTTGGTAACCCCGGTTTGTCTTGACATCCCAGGAGAGGGGGGGTTGAAGAGGGACATCCTGGGGAGTTATCCAGTCTAGGACAATGCCTTTCAAACTCTTCGTGTCATCTGACCTTCCACTGGATACACCCTTTTGAATCTGTAATCATTCAATAAATGGGAGAGAGTGATACAAGAAGAATTGACACACTAAATCTGCCATCATCATAATTTCTTCCTCGGAGGACTCCATGAGGCACTCTGTGAAATAAGGCACCATGGACAATAGTTTTTGAAATACTTTATACTTCTTTTGGGCCCTGCATTGTAGAAGAGTAACTTAGCCCCATAAAGGAGGGGACAAGAATAGTGAGAACAAACTTGGAGGTAAGCAACTCTTCTACAACTTCCCCATCCTCACCCATACAAAGTATATTGTTTGTAAGCAATGCTTGTATGCTGCACATAGCATGCACTGTTCAACCAAAATGTTGTCCGTGATGGATCAAAGGATCTCCAGCATGCCTGACATGTAGTTGTTGTAAATACTGCATGGCAGACATGTAATTAAAATGTAACTCATGGTTTTTTTCTACTTCCAAGCTTGAGAGCATTAACTCGAGTGTTGATGGCAATGGGAGGGGGGGCTTTGTTGGACATTGAGAGCAGAACAAGAGGGAGGCTTGAAGGAAAGCCAGTAATGAAGGGGTCGGGGTCTACTGTTACTTTTGAACACAGCAATGACTTGGAATATGTCAATAAACATCATATTGACTAGTGACTCACTCAGGGTCTTACACTTTATATAAAGCCTCAAAAATCTTGTCAATTCAACACAATTGACCCCTGATACTGAGTTGATCCCTGCACCTTTTTCACTCACAATGCCTAGAAATCCACAACCGCTGACACCCAAGACCATTCCAACACACCGACAACTCTTGCTCCATGAGCTATACAATTCTCATGATGTTAAGTCCTTCCATCCAGTTGAATCAGGGTTAATAAAGTGGTTCTGGTATGTGACTTGACCTTAACCATGCCAATTCTCATAGTTGCATAGGCCCATGGATGGACATAACCTTGTGCCAGTGGGTGAATTGGACAAATATCGCAAATGTCACCAATTCCTCGCGCCATGCTGCCTGTGTCCTTTATTAGAACTGCATGCTGAAGAACCGGTCTTCACGGAAGTGGCTATATACATACCAGTGTTTGGGCACTATGTGGGTGAGTATGTCATGGAATGTGTGAGAAGTAGATGTGGATACCTGGGTTGGCTCAGTCTTCATTTTCGCTGAAGACAGAACGCAATGCTCACATCCTGCCATGGTCTAGTGCCATTAGAGAGGATGACCAAGTTTCCAGCAAAAGCCTTCCCACTCAGAAGTGAGTTGCTAAATTTCTCAAGAGAGTAGAGCACTTACAAGTGATTCAGACACTGATACTGCTTGTCCTCTCCCAGTCCTTCATCACTGGGAGCTAGAAGGCAGGGTGACTTGGAGACCGTTGCAGAGAACCTATGCCCAAGCAGGTAAGTGAGAATTCCCAAGGGTATACAAACTGACTATAGCCAACTGTGGTTGCAGATTTAACAAAAGTACCTGCTGAAGGTGTCGATCTCAGTTATGAAACAGACTGACGCAAGTTTGTGAAACTTGATTCCATGGACAGACCTGGGTTATCAGAAAGTGGATTTTTTGGCCTGTTTGCCAGGTGTGATGTATGCGCATTCATCACAACACATCAAATGTTCCACCAGCATCACTGCAATCCAGCAGTGGTAGATGACTCTGAGCTGACTGACTGGGAATAAAACAACAGTTAGATAGATAATCTGTCCATGGGTTAGACTTCCCCTTTTCAATCATATTTGTACATTTACCTTGTGTGATTGATATCGACTGCCTAAAAAAGTTCCCTCTTGTCTTCTGGAGCCTCAATGTCTACTCCTGAAAGCGGTTTCTCACTTAGCATCCAGCTCAAGGAATCAACCCATACTCTGCTCTTGCCTTTCTCCACTGCATGGTGGAGGAAAGGAGTTCATTTGACTGTGAGTAACAGTAAGCAATGCCAAGGAAAATGACTCATGGAAATATTCTTCAGGATTACACCCATGATTTGTGTGCGGTAGTGAATAGCTATCTTGCTGCTGGAGAATGTTGGTTGTTAACATGTGGTGACAAACAATGGGAAAGCACATTTGTGTGGAGCGTGAGTAATAAAAGTGAAATGCAATGGGAATGAACATTCATTATGTGTAGCCAAGGTTATGCTCATGATGTAGCCATCTGACAGTGTTAATAAGTTATACCAGACAGCATTCATCAGGAAACAATCACCTTACAATGGTCATTTGAGTGCAGTCTAATTGACGTCTCTGTTGCATGTGATAAGCAGTCTATAATACCTGCGTACAGGTGATGTCAGTGTATGTACTTTGAGTGACATAACAGATACTCATTTTTGTTTGTAGGTACCCATCAAGTTATCTCTTATTGAAAACTTTATGCGCACATCTTGTTTACATTTGAACAGATCAATAAACATCTACAGCAACTGCGGAAGGTACAAGCATTCAATTTTCAGGTGCAGATACTGACCATTCACATTCGCCACGGCATCTGTAGTTCAAAGGACCTCACTGTAACTACATCATGATGAAAAAGGATTTCGATCAAAGATAGGTAGAAAACTTGCCTCACAACCTGTTAAGGCGAGAGCCTCAACTACTCAGTACAAGTATTGAGTTTGTTAACAATGAGGCTTTCGTTGCTAAGTTATATCACGCTAAGTCAGAGGCTTTCTGGCTTAGGTCGAGTCGCATGTTCGAGAGCAGTTCTAAGGCTGTACATTGCCTAAGGTCAAGCTAAGGAGCCTTGACCTTTGTCTACTACAGTTTATATAGGTATTTACATGGCTACGTGTCGAATACGTGTCTACACGTATTGTAAGAGTCAGCAAACTAACTATAGGTGCAAAGCTGTAGAGTACGAGGTAAGCGGACAGCTATCTACTCTGTGTCTAATAGAAAAGGGAATATGGGCGCTGCCCGACGAGTCAGAGATAAGAGAACAAGTCATGGTAAGCACTGCCGCGACGAGGAAGGAAATAGATGTAAAAGGAAATCGTAACACAACCCATCATAATGACAATGGTCAAGGATACAATTCCTGCAATAGTGACCGCCGTTATAGAATGAGTCCGGAAACCTCCCATGTGCGAAAACATGTAGTGTATGCACACTCTCCCCATCCTAAACCCCCCAAAACATCCAATGTCGTTCATCTGATGAATCTGATGAATAAACCAATGACCAATGAAATGAAGTAAGCAAAAGGCAGGACAGAAGAAAGAACATACATGATAACCCAATCAAGGTCTTGTGGGTTCCCAACAAAGTATCACCACTCCACCCATCAATCCTGCACAGCGTTCCGAATGTTTTCCACAGCCCAGTCGCGGGCACAGGAGGGGATTTGATATGAGAGAGTTCAGATTGCCAATGATATGAGTAAAATGCGAAGGACAATCACCATAGAAGCAGATGGGAGGAGCAAGAAGGATGATCATGATGTTTGTATGCATATCTAGATTTCAAATTGGACATAACTTGGTTGGGTTGAAATGGTGTAACAATGTATTTGCAAACTAGAGCATATAAAGCACCTTGTTACCTTCAACCAACATCCAGTCATGCATTCCTGTTTTGCCACGGTCTATGCTACAGGTTCAACAATTGGCGACCACCCAGATTGCACTGAGGATAAAAACAATGATGAATAGAGAGATGGATGAACCCAACCTTCCCTGCTCTATAAGTTGTAACAATCAACCTTTGACAACTACTGTGACAATGGTCAGAGGGAACATACGATTCACAAAACAACCAGTCAACCTGAGAACAGAGCAATTTTCGAGTACTGTAAAAATGGGCCTCGAAATCTCAGACACCCTTCTGTATATATATCATATGAAGGCAATTCAAGGAGCATTAAAGGTCTCAACTCGAGTCCCAGTCCCCCAAGCTGTTTTGACCATAATTATTTCAAACTGAAAGGACATAGTTTTTAAAAAAAATGGGAAAGAACTGCACACCAGTGCCGCTCTGTTTGGACCTGGGAGAATGTTATCTCCGAAGAAGCCATCAGCAAGCATAAGGATTAGAATATGTTGTAGGGAGAACTTGCACCAATGGGAGTACTGATTCAATGGCTTGAACTCTAAAAGAATGACAGAAAACAGCACCGCCGCAAGCAACCTTGTTAGACGGCCACTCGAACAGAAGACAAGTCCTGGGCAATTGTCAAGTTCAGACATTCCAACTTGCTGCAACAGCCGCATGAGTGACAAAAAGTCAAACTCAGAAACTCGGGGCAGGTGACAAACAGTCAAACCTAAAGATGACCAGAAATATCGAAACGACCAAGAGAATTCAAAAGAAAGAGGAGGAAAAGTTCAAGTTCAACAAGTTAACCTGACTCCAAGTTGGAGATCCAGAAATGACTAGAATTTGAACTCCGACTCAGCCTTGGTCTGGACTTGGAGGATATGTTGCAACGTTGAGTGGACATGGAGTCCGAGTCCAAGTTAGCACTGGCAAGTCATTTGATGGATCCATATTTCTTGTAACAGGGACTAGGACCTCCTTCATAACTTGGAGTACATATGATATTAGTGAGTAGTGATACTAATACTAATAGATCCGATTTTCAATGGCATGCGATAATGGAAAGACATTGAAAAGGTGGGTGGTGATGGAGTTATGGTGGTGGTATAGGATCCAGCAAGTGAGCGAGTGGCGTAAAGACTCTGATGAGTTGGAGATCAAGTTAGATACTTAGGGTTAGGGCTAACCACAGCCATGATTAACCCTAACACAGACTCGAAAAATGGCCAACCATCATGATCATCATAGGCTGGTACATGCTTTCAAGTTCCCATTAATTCAAATGATAGACCTGGAGGACTAGTCACTCAGGCTGGCCCATTCAAGTTATAAGTAGGAGTGAGAAATACGGTGATCTACATAGAACTTGGGTTTGGCTTGGCCTGCCAGTCAGTGTGGACCTCAGGCCCAGGCCAGACTTTGAAGGCATTCAACTTGAAGTTCCTGCCAACGCATGCACTACTGCACAAAAGGCATTGTATTATCAGACTAGATGTAGTAAAGCATTGTAGAAATAATCATTGATATAGTTGGACGGCTTAGCAAAACACGTTTTGGAGCTGCGGTTGACCAAACAAGCGTTGGAGCAAAAAGCATATACAAGAAGGCATTCCAGGACAGCACTTCGATCAGCATGATGGTTGCAATGTGTAGATTGCTACATTGCATGCCTGCTGCATTTGCGTCGATGAATGGCTGCCACATGAGTAAGTAAACAAGCCGTAAAGCACAGGGATAGTCAGACGTACTTGGATTGTCCAAGTCACTCAGATCAGTCAAATCACTTTCATCTGAAGCATCATCATTTGAGCTGTCAGATTCTGGATCTACGCCCAGATTCCTGTACTGCTGAACAAAGTCCATGTCCACAGCAGTTGCCCTGAGGGTCAAGATATCCCGGCCTACATTGCATTGTAAATGGATTTACTTCAAAAAGATTGGAATACCTACATTTTGTATATGATATTGGTCCTTGCCAAGCCTGAACCACATATCTCACCCACGCCCATTCAAAACTATTGTCAGGTGATCCAAGGATATGGAGAGTACAAGGGAAATACTTTGACACCAAACTCTTCAGAACTTCCGCTGTGCACTCCTTCACTTCACCTTTGACTCCGCTCTCCTCTGCTAGTTTCTTATAGGAAATCAGGGCACAAATCTGCTGGGATAATAGTTCCTTGAATATGATTTCGCCATCCATGTGTATTTTTGTTGCAGGGTCATAAAAGATGTATTGCATATGCCACCATTATTGAAGGTCTCTGGATAAACCACAAGCATGTATAGTGCACAGTTGATCATGGTCACAATCATGACCATGTCAATATTTCTTCTTATACCCCAGTGGGTTGAGGAGATCCCCCAGTTCCATGACAACACATAACATGAGGAGATCAAGCATCCCTTCAAATGTAGAGACATCGGGAACATGCAGAGTAATACACATTGGCATTGATGACTTAGATGCACATTTGACAAGGACATTGTGGATATAAATGACCATCCTTCAAAGTAAAAGATGCACATCGTGGCTATGTTCCATATTTGTCACTTTTTTGCTGGCCACAAACATATGATAAAGTCCAAAGATCATGTCTTGAATGGTTGACATTGCATAGAAGTGATCTCCATGGCAAATCGCAGATTCTGGTGTCACAACAAAATGTGGTGTATTTGGATGCATTATTCTATAGCCAAATTATCAAGAATACAAAGGTTCTAACCAGACACGACTTACAATCGGGATCCAGGATGAAGAAGGACTGCTTCCATGTCCCACTTCTTCAGGTTGGCACCACTAAGATTGTATTTCTCAGTAAAAAGGGTGGCATCAGAGAAATGCATAGAGCCATCTTTAGGTTTTGCAACAATCCACCATTTCATGCCAGTTTGTGTGTCGATATATGTACAGAAGCCATTGCAGTTGATGTGCCACAAGTGGTGTAAGCCTGAAGTTGCTGCAAGCCCCCATTGAGTGCTTGCCATTGGAAACAAGATATTGCAGCTACACAGTGGTAAATCAATGGTAACATTGAACACCACAAGATCCAATGCAAAACTCATGGGGGGATGAGGAGTGGACATCATTGGGAAGTCCAGTGCATTGAGGATTCTACTTTTCTGGATGTGACATGTCAAAACGTCTTCCGGAGTACCCTTGTGGTGTTGAGAATCAGCACTAAAGGTGTTTTGCTCTGAGTAATCTGCTGCACATCGAGGATATTATAAGAAAAACAACTTGAAGAGCCCTCTTTCACACAACATGAATTGTTACTGGCTTGTATAAATTGCCCAATGTCTCCAAACCCTTTTGGTTAAAAGCAAGCGTAGGTTCAAACTGGTCATGTATGACAATGTGTTTCCTGTGGAATAGTTCCTGTATATCCTGGTCACTCTTGCTCTCAAATTCTTGCTTTGAGATGACATGGAACAGAGACTCCTTCAGACATGTCATCCACAACAGTTGATTGTCTTTATAACCTGCCATGACTGCCTCATGAATAGCTTTAACCATTCTGCACTCATCTTTGAACTATAGGGGTGCTTAATGTCAGAATGATGTTAGAATAGCACTGGAGGCTCACATGGAATGACAGCCTGTATATCACTGGGCCATCCTTGCTAGGAGCCCATAGCTTTACTGATTTGCCTATGAATCTTTTCTGTGTAAAAAATCTGAGATATCATATGATTGTCACACATATAATTGCTCATACCTTTATAGTCATTGACAGGTTTGATTTTTCAGGTTTTGCCTGCCAAGAAAATTAATAAATTGAGTCTTTGTGAAGTGACAAACTGACTATATCTTGCGTTAAGTCAATCATATCGACCAGTCTGGTAATGCCCCCAAGTTCTATTTCTTCAAAATAATTGCATTTGATGCATTTGATTAGGTCTGTTTGGGATTTAATATTTGATCCAGGTTCTGGCTTGGGCTTGGGCTTGGATGGTGGAAGGGGTGATTCGTCGTCTTTCCTTATCCTTGCATCTTGTGTTGGGTTCTTTCATTTCTCACCAGAGGTGCTGCCATTGTCCTCAGAAGGAGACACCCTTGGAATGCCTGCTTCATCACCCTGGCTCCCATTGTGCTCCAAAGGAAGATTCTCTCCATTGTTCACATCGAGGGGATCAGAATGCACTGCCTGCATGTCAATATCCATGGCACTAGGATTCTGTTCCTCCTCTGCAGTTTCCTGATCTCCTTTATCTCCTTCATTCCTAGAATAACTATCCATGTGGTCACGGTCTCCAGCCATGTCAATGTCCTTATTGGCTCCACCTGAAGAACCATCCAGACAGTCTCCATGTTCCCCCTCTTCATTGGATGAGTCTCCATTGACCTTGTCATTGTTCAACATCTGTCTGCCGTTATCCCCTTCATTCCTGGAAGAACTGTTTAAACAGTCACGCTCATCCATATCGACGTCCTTATTGGCATTGGGAGTCAAAGAACCATCCAAACAGCCAGTAGTTTACACTCCCCCATGTATTCCGCATGGATCTGCATGGATCCGCACGGACTGTGCAGATGTCTGTGGACTCTGCATGATTTGCATGCAGATTCATGTAGACTCCGTGCTAGTCCGTGCAGATGAGCACGGACTCTGCAGTCTTTACATATTTTCTTACAATTATCTACTAATATACAAAAGAAAACCAAGCCCCCCCTCATCTGGGGTGCTTGGCGTGTCCCCCCAGTCATCTGGCATGCCTGGTGTGATCTGGCATGTCCCCCCCCGTCATCTGGCATGCCCCCATGTCTGGCACACCCCCCCCTCATCTGGCGTGTTCTGGCTTGCCCCCCCCTCATCAGGGGTGGCCTCCCTGTCATCTGGCATGTCCCCCTCCTCATCTCGTTGGCCCCTCCGTTGTCTGGTGTGTCCCCCCTTGTCTGGGAATCCCTCCCCCCTTGTCTGGTTGTGTTGTAGGGCCACCAATCACATCCCCCATTGTCTGGCATGTCCTCCCATTCTGTGGCATCCCCCACCTGTCCACCCCATCATCTAGTGTCCCCCCTTCCCTGGGCAGTCATCTGGCTGTGTCCAGTCCTGTCATGTCCTGTCATGTCCCCTGGGCTCTAGGTGTGTCATGGTGGTGGGAGTGGTGGTGGTGACATGGCAGGTCATAGGGGGCCATAATAAGTTGAAGATACAGCCCCCCACCCACCCCACGAGCAGGGGCTTGCAGGGCTGTTTGGGAGCTGTTAGAGGCATGGGGGGCGACTGTCAGTGATGTGGCAGCAGGGGGGGGGGGATGAGGCATGTACCTCGTGGGTACACTGCTCCACAGGCAGGCATCCCGGGGCCTCCCTCGGGCTGTCCGTTCCCCTTTCGAGCCCCTCACATCCCACTTTGGTGGGGAGGAGGGCCAGCACACAGTAGGGGGGGCATCATTGCAATAACAACAAGGCTAGTCAAAAGAAAATTGTTAGCTGAATAAAAAATGATTAAAACAAAGAAAAAACTTAGTATGGGGGCTCCAGGCCCCCATAATGGTGTAGTGGTGGAGGGGGGGGAGCCAGAAGCAGGGGGGTGATGGGGGCAGTCGTCGTTGCAGCACTCTACCCCACAAGCAGTAGCTTGTGAGGCTGGGTCAGCAGGTGTTGGCCATGTCCAGGGTGTTGCCTCACATTCCTTGGGCTCCAGGCGTGTCCCATGGGTCCTGGGGGGTGTCCTATCGCGTCGTGTGGGCACTGGTTGCATTGTGTGGGGGCCCAGTTGCATTGTGTGGGTCCCAGTTGGTGTTGTGTGGGTCCCACCCTCTGCTGGCAAGACCCCGGTTGTGTGGGTGTCCCCCCCATCGTCTGGCATCCCCTTGTCACATCATGTCCCATCCCCTGGGGCAGGTGGCCGGTCGGTGTTGAGAGCCGCACCCATGTTCCACCCCACGAGCAGTTGCTCATAGGCGTGGAGGTGGGTGCTGCATCGGTTGTTGGTCATTGTTCGTCGGCATCGCCGCTGGGGTTGTAGCTGTCCGGAGGGGTGCAGGTGGTTAGTAGTGATGTGGCATGTTTAATCACGTTGAGGTGCGTACCTAGCGGGTGCCCCGCTTCACAGGCCTCCTAGCACCTCCCTGGGGCCGTCCTATCCCCCTTTGGCCCCCCCCCCTCCCAGCTCAGTGGGGAGGAGGGCCAGTGCACCATTGGGGAGCCGTCGTTGCATGTACAATAGAAGCACTGAAAAAAGGTTAGTTAGCTTAATAAAAAATGATTTAAACAAAAAAGAAAACTTAATGTGGGGGCCAAAGGGCCCCCTATTGGTTGAGTGGAGGAGGGAGGGAGGAGGAGGGAGGAGGGTGATGGGGGCAGCCGTCATTTCATGTAAGTACAGTAAAAACCACTGAAAAAAAAAAAGAATTAGCTGAATAAAAATAGATTAGAATACAAAAAAAACTTAATGTGGGGGCCACAGGGCCCCCTATTGGTGGAGTGGAGAAGGGAGGGAGGGGAGGGATGAGGGAGAAAGGAGGCAGCATTGTGGGTGGTGGTGGTGAGGAGTGGTGAGCTGGCAGTCACGGGGTGACATGTAGTGACATGGTGACATGTAGTGACATGGTGACATGTAGTGACATGGTGATGATGGCACCCAGTAAATGGGCATCTGTTGCCCAGGATTATATAGCATGGCAGCACAGTGGTTATATTGCTTACCTGTCACACTCACGTGGCCATAGGGTCATGGGTTCAAATCCTTCCCTTACATTACCTTTTAAATAGTTACAATAATAAAATTAGTTACTCACTTGGATGTGCTTGGATGTCCGCGCTGTCCGAACCCTGCTCAGCTCAGACTAGGACGGAATTAATCTGTGGAATCTGCACAAAAAGTCAAAATCTATACGGATCTGTGCGGATCCATGCAGACTCAAAATCTGGAATTAAGCAGGACCTCAAGCCAAATGAATTTCTCAAAAGTCCGTATGGACTGACTTGGAGTCTGTGAAAATCCCCCCGGATCCATGCAGAATATATGGGGGAGTGTAAAGACCTCCAAACAGCCTCCAACCATGTTCACATTGGGATGCTCCCCCTCTTCTTCATTGGACAAATTTCTGTTGACCTCATCACTGCCCAACGCCAGCCTGCCACCACCATTAGCTCTCTCCATGTAGGTGTGACTTCGCTGAGCGCTCTCGTTGCTGTGGCCATCAGTCCTTATGACACACCCTCCATCTTTGTCAGTGTCTCTTCTCCCAGTGTCCCCCTTTGCCTGTTTGCTGATGTGATTGTTGATGGAATTGCTGGTTCCAATCGGGTGTCCTTGATGGTGGGTCATGTCATTATCACTTTCCTCCTCTTCCTCCTCTTCCTGAGCAGTCACCGAATTTTGAGTTTCAGACCCAATGATTTGCATTCAAATGTCTAATAAATTAGCTCAGTGGTTCTTGATGAATGAATGAATATCTCACCAGCCAAGAACCAGTTTGCATGATTAAAATTCACATCATGTATGCCCATCGCAGAGATATCAATTAAGGCTGTCATCAATAACCCTGGAATTGTCACAGTTGCTTTTGTTGAGACAATATCAAACAAGGCTTTCCATAGCTGTTTTTTGACAGTGTTAATTATGGGGAGTTGCCAGTTACCAAACCCTTCCCAGAGCTGTGATGGCATTAACAAATAATTGATGAGCTTGCAGCTGCCCTCGCACCTCAGAAAATTAAAGGATTTTGTAACATTTCTGGTGCAATATCAAAATTTTCACGATCCACTGAAATACCATATCTAAGACATTGTGAGTATAAATGAAGCTCCATTATGAAATTATAGTATTGTATTTTCTTTACAAGTTCCTCCTTCAGCTGCTCCTTGTCTTGTGGCAAATATGGATTACCCTGATGTCGTAGATGATGGGGAAATAATCTCATGAGTGGAAATGCACGTACTTCAAGTAGGTAGCAGAGGTGAAATGCAGCAGCAGCAACATTCTGGATAATCTTAGCAAGAAAAGAGCCAATTATGATGGGTGGCATTAAGAGGCACAGATGATGTTCTATCAGATTCCATACATCTGATCGCACTCTTGACGACTCTGGGCCAGTCCCCCATAGTTGCATGGCCCTAACAGGCATATTGTTCAACTTAAAAGGACTCATGCAGATATGAAAGACCAAAGCCAAGCCATTAGGCTGTGGCTTTTTGGTGAGTGTAATTTATCTACTTAGCTGCAATGTATGCCCAAGAGAACTTGACTAGAGCCTCTGGACATCTATTGCCCACTATAAATAATATAACATAAGGCATCCATGCTCTAACCATCAGGTGCTGCAATGAGGTCATACCATGCCTCTGCCTTGTACATGCAGTTGCCATGCCCCCTTGGGCCCTAGAATGCAAGGTGCTCTGCACCTTGTGTTAGCCATGTGTCTGATCATCTACCTATTGTTGTCCATGTGTTTGTAAGTCTGTCAGGCCTAATGCCTGGTGCTATATACTACAGTCATTCATGGCTCTTTGGACCAATCAAATCTTTATGACATCCATGCAGATGGTATCCCTCATGAACTGACATTCTGAGTAGACAGAAATGTGGACATGTATGTAAATTATATGATGAGCACCTAACAATCTGTGTTGAAGGGTGTAATGAAGGTAATCAGTGGAAAAAATCCTTATCAGGTGAAACTGGGTCAATGGACCAGTCACACAATTACTTGATTCAGTAGATCAACAGATTGCTCATGGATTTTGGATATTTCTCAGCCCTCAAATATCAACAAATACTGAATTTCATTTGTTTGCAACATTTTTATGAATTCCTTAGGATACAGTTGAGATATCCTGAAAACAACTATCTGAAGTTCACTACCTATATTATAATTAAGATATAGCTGCCGAAAATTTGGAAGAATAGAGCATCTCATGTGGCTGTTCCTTCATCCAAATTCAGTTTTTGCTCAATTGAAGACATAAAACAGCCTCCTGAATTATTTACTCATTGTTTCTCTGTAGGAATTTACTCAGACATACTTGGGGGTGATGTGAAGGGTACTGCAAAAAGGTTTGAGGGTGTTTGCCCAAATTTGTGGTCATCAGAGTTGTTTGGTCCATTGACCCCAATGTTCCATTGAGCCATGAATGACTGTAGTCTGATGTAGATCACCCAATAATCAGTGCATGATCTAATAAGATGTCTGTCCAATAAGATACAATAAGATAAGATAGAGATAAGATAACATGCAGGAGCAACACAGAAAATCTACTCTTGACAAGAGAGCTTAAGGTGGTGGATTTGAGGTCTTTTCATAATATAAAAGCAATATAGGGAGGTGAAAGTGAGGATGCAAAGAATATTGTATATAATGAAGCACTAGTATATAAATGTTAGATACTGTATATAGAGACATAGAGATAGATTTTAGTGTAGATAACAAAGTAAAATACTACACAGCTACATTTACACCTTTTTCTCTCCTTCACACAGATTGAGTTAAGGACTGCACCCCCTGATAATACAGTAAACACCTTCCTTACATCAGCAGGGGCCAAAGGTCCCTGATTGTATTGACAAGATGAGTTACTGGGATTCAGGCAGGGGGTTTGGGGGGCACAGCCCCCAGACAAGCTGAGACACATGCTGGAGGAACGAGGCAAGCTGAGTGCTCAATACAAAATAAAAGACAGTGTAACCCGACTTTTCATGCCGGTGCCGGTGAGTCAACGAAGTCGCAAATGAATAGTTTACGTGATGTTTATACCTTTACTCTTCTTTCGTTTCTTCTTTTTCCGGGACTCATCCACACCATCTTCAGACTCTCCGATCCCTGTATTCTGTGGGCTAGCTTCGGCCCCGGCCCCAGCCTCCTCTCTCAGGCGTTTCTTCAGACCACTTCGAATATCAGCTATAGGGCCCTGAGGTAGCGACGGCATTAAACCAGGTTGGTCAGCCACTTGTGGTTCGGTGGTACTTGGCAGCTTCGGCACCATCTCCAGTGTTGGTTCGGAGGGCGTCCCTTCGGGGATCACGAGCTTTGGTTCTGATAGAACTGCACGATAAGTTTTCCGTGTTTCTGCAATAAGGGTTCCTAAGAGGGAGGCCTTTTCACAGTAAAGAAAAGAACCATACGCGCTCGTAGAACAAGGGACTTTGGGGCGGCGGTTAATGACTTATGTGATGCATCCTGCGGAAGGCCGAGTAAAGTTACCCTGCGAGATTGTTGACAACGGTGCATCCAGCAGTCGGAAAGAAACCCTCACAAATTCGCCACATCTTTCGGGGGTCTATAATCAGCCTCGGCGACGACCCCACCGCTAACAATCACATTCTTTCCTTTTGTCACTCTCACTATCTCCCTGGCTGCCGCCCACCAGTTCCTCTTTGCTGTTGAGCCATTCTCAGCTGCGCCTGCGCTTACTAGCATTGGATCACTTTCTCCGCCTAAGGCGCCAACGTAACTTATTTCGAAGACGGCCCCGTTTTTTATGGCTGTGCGTATAAGAGTATGCTTGAGATAGAAGGGTAGCCGAGGAAGGGTGAGCGGGAGGGAGATGATATGCGCTGTTAACGGCGAGGGCATGGTGTGTGTTAGGCAGGCAAGGGAGAAGGATGTCTGCGTTGTGGGGACTAGGCTGAGGAGATCGTAGCCCGTAAAAAAGGCGCCATTAGCATTTGTCTGGAAAACGAAAGCTTAGGGGTGTTGCTGGGATGTTCTTGTATAAGCGATTTCAATGGTGCATTTAACTCACTAGGCCAAATCCCTTTTCACTATCTTCATCTAGAACGATGCTCAAGCGTTTCAAGAAAACAATTCCAGGTCGTTGCCGGAGTCGGTTCGCCAGGTTCTCGAGGGTATTGACATGGGTTTTCGGTTCCACTTTTTTATGAACCAGCTGATTGAACGCGATCACGGTGTATCCTACTTCAGAGAAAATGTCGTTCAGCACTGCACAACATTGTGTCAAGAAAGAGACGAACAACGAACAAGGAGGTCGATGCGTGCTTCTACCGCATGGAGTTGGGCTGAGTTATATACCACAGATACTGCGGTTGTATTTTGTTGTTTCCCCTTCCCTTTCTTTGAGGTACTTTGCGCAGAAGACTGATTGAGACTTGGCACCGGAACATTGAGGTCAAAAAACATTTCGTCACAGAAACGTGACCGTCACTATGTGTACTTCCCCTCCGGCTTATATAATGACGTGAAAGTACATACATGAGCCTTATAAAGCTTCGTGTAGATTTTCCGTGTCGGTTTCACCAGAACTTAGGGCACTTCTTCCTTTCTTCTTTCTTCCTCCTTGAGTATCCTCGCTATCTTGAGATCCTGCAATGCGGGATTCAAAAAAAGGGGCACTACAGTACCCGTGAATAAAGTTACGCACAACACACGGAGCGAATTTACTTCTCGTCCTTATCGCAGCACCATATTTGTAGAAAAGGAATGCGCTGGGCGCAAGGAGAAGTGCGATGATACCTAGCAACGTCGCAGCCCACTGTACTCCGAGCTAGTTGTACGATGATGATCAGGACGACATGTGCTCGGAAAGACTGGTGACATCAGACGTACATTATGGAACATCTGGACCGTGAAGAGCGGGAAAGCTGCAGCTAGAGCCGAACGAACGATCGTGTTGGCTGCAAAAGCGGACGCGCTGTCCATTCTGCAGCAGGCAAAACATCAGTTGAATACGACCTGTGCACCACTCACTTCAAAAAAGTCTCACAAATAGGTGTCTACTGTATAGCTCTACAATCCAATAAGCCGTTTTTCGTCAGTTATAGCAAATGAAGAACGAACCAAGAATGAATTGAAGGTCAAGCTTATACACATGCCGATTACAACACCTCCAAGCTCCGGCACAATCCAGTGAACACTGGGATATGCTCCGGTCCATCCAAGCCAAAAGATCCCGATTACAAGCGAAGGACCTGCAATCATGCCCCCCCATAGTCTCTGTTCCGCGGGTGGGAATCCCCTCCACTTGTCTACCAGTGCGTTGTACTTGCGACCAACGAAGTGAGTAATAACACAACCGATAGTGGTGCCAATTCCAATGCCAATGAACGTTAAGCCAATCGAGCCGACGCTGAACGCTCTTTTCTCTCCAAAGATAACTGGAAAGGCTTCGAATACTGATACCAAACTAGATCATTTGTCAAGTATGGATGAACGGGAAAGTACATACGCCCGTAGAGCAGCCCATAAACCAACGACAGGTAGAGTGTGGTGAGAACCAAAATCGGCTCCATGGAAAGCATTTTAAAAGGTCTATAGAGCGTCCGCTTTAATATGCCTTTCCAAGACCAATCTTGCCGTTCATGCTCCGCATACAAGTTCGCGTTCAGTTCGGGATTCGCTTTTCGCAGTCGTCTCGCCTGTAATCGAATATCGTCCAGGGATTAAGCACATTCAGCGAGTAGCTCTGAACACTTACTCTGTTTAACAGAATAACTGGCGCATAGGTTTCTGGGAGATATACTGCGATCCCCGTACTAACTCCAGCGAATATCATCATGACCCAGAAAATCCATCGCCAAGTCACACCACTTTGGATTATGCTGCGGGCGAAACTGGTTTACGCATTCAAATGATTATTAAAAGGAAGGACGGACTATCCAGAAACGATGGGCCCTAATACTGGCCCCAGAAACAGTGTGCCCACGAATACATTAGTACCGGGGCCACGGCCCGCCGCGTCCCATATGTCAGCAATGAGGCCTAATTCCAGCAAGTCAGCTGAACAGACTGTATCCCAAACCCTCTCTCACCTCCACCGTTAGTCAATGGCGCAACTGCAAAGAAACCTGAGAAGAATCGAGTGACGATGAGCGTCCCAAAATTCTGCGCAAGAGCTTGACCCAGGTGGAAAAGTGTATAGCAAGACATCGATACGATGAAGACTGGCCTCCGGCCTACGAGTTCGCTGCTGGGACCAAAGAACAATGGCTAAAACAAAAAATATCAGAAACGAAACCCATACAAAGTCGCACATTTGAAACGCACACCGATGACATATCCTGCCAAGAAAACAGAGGTTATGAGTTCTGCAGCTACAGTAGAAACATTAAAGGCTGTCGCGATATCCACCACCGCAATAGAAGGCGCCGAAGAAGCAAACGTCCTACCAGCATCATGATCAAATGTCAACGTAACACGATGAAGGGTCTCGGGAAAACATACACATTTAGCGTCATCAGAGCACTAGCTGTTGTAATGGTCCATTTATGACCTATCGACCACATCTGTGGGTTTTCAGGATCGTTTGGCCCATCCCAGGTAACTAAATTTGGGTCAGGCTCAGGCGGCTCTGGAGAATGTGGAGCGGCAGGTGTTGTGGGTGTTGCTTCAGGGGATTTAGGTTGCGGCGGCTGGATGTCGTCACCACCATATTTCGCGACGCTGGCCTGGTCACGAACGGTCTCTTCCAGAGGAGAATTTATTGGACTTCTAGAATGATTTTTCTCAGCATTGGTGGACGGATCAAGTGTGATGGCGAATGAGCGGGGGGCATCATCGTTCGTGCCCTGGCGCGAGAGACTCGGATGCAACGACATGACGGCCGCAGGAGAAGGGATGACTGTACCGACCTGAAAACATCGGATGATTAATCTCTGCGCTCGGGGCATACACATGCCGATCCCCAGACGTGACGAGTGGCGTCTTACTAAAGTTTAGGACTGGTTTAGGATATAGTAATAGAAGGATTCCTGGTCAACGTTCTGTGGCATCCAGATTTGTGCAGCTCTTCTTACCTTTTTTGTTTTGAGAGCGCCCGTTAACCCTCTACAAACAGTGCTGGATGCCAACTTGAATTAACACGGGCCATACTCACACCCGCGATTCATGAGGGCAGAAGCAACCTGAGTGAGACTTGAGTATCCCTGCATTTTCCCACGCAATGACACAAATAGTAATTAGTTATACCTCGACTCGGACCTGCACTAGGAGATATGTATAATCGGGTCACAGCCAATCGACTATTATTGGAATCCAGATGGGCTCATCACTGCAGCATAGTAGTCTTCCGACCGTTGGGCATTGGGGTTATGTGCTGGCGCATCTGAATAAGCATGGGGGCGAGGGCCATCTGCATGGATGGTGGCAATTCGACCCTTTGGGACAACAAGTCCTCAGCATCCGGATTGAAATACGGGACTTTGAATGGACATAGTACCACAAAATACTGATCCTCCTCGTTCAGCTCACTAAAGGGTAACTGTTAGACGGAATTTAACTTACGGAAATGCTGAAATGTCCTATGGAGGACGTTGGTTTCAGGCCACTGGCAAGTTTTATTTCACCTTCAAGATAACGAGGGGAGGAGTCATGTGTGAAGTTGGGCGACCGCCACCAAATTGCAGTGCCAATCTCTGCAACGGATTCGTTCCGAGCAACATCCTCGGGCCTCTTCGGTTCCGACGGCTTACTGAAAAACTTGACGTGTCGGCGTAGTCGCAGATTAATGGCCGCGGGTACCGAAAAAAGATCGAGAACATTTTTATCGCCGGATGCTAGATTCAATGCACAAGGAATGACGGTTCCTCGAGTGTAGCATAACTGTGCAAGTATATTGAAGTTAGTTCACGAAGAGAGAACGACAATGCTTACGGGTTTGGCGAATGATATCTAATATGCAGTTTTGTTCAGTCTAGCAGACCACTAAGATGCACAATACTCACAGTGCAATTAACTTTGACTGGGTGCATTGGCAGTAAATGTCCAGTACAAATTACAGGCAGGAGGGTTTTCCAACCTTCTGGATCAGCCTCAGGTCCTGGAAGAGGAGAAAATTCCCGATACGCGACCTCTCGAAGTAAGGACGGCGGTTAGGGTTTGATCCGCGGAACATATGCAAACACGGTCTTGAGACTACACCAAAGAATAGTCAGCGTGATGTAAGTTGGTCCACTTGAACACTCACTGACTATCGGACCGAAATTTTCCTCGCCCGATGAGGATAGTGAAGTCGTACTGCACACTTGCGTTGATATGGCGCTCCATGAAAGTTTCCGGGAGGCGGTATGTTTGCGCTGAACCTTTGGGGCATGAAATGGTGCCGTTTGGGGGCAGTGGAATGGACAGAGACCATTCGCAGTATCCGAGTAGTTTACTACCAGACGTTCCCTCAGATGCCGAAGACATCCTTGGAGTAGATAGAGACTTCGCCCATATAAGCAAAGACTGATCGAGAAAAGTAAGAGAATCGCTGGCGTGTACGCCAGTGATGATGCGGCCTACAACCTTATTGCGATGTCAACATCAGATTTAGATCGAATTCCACGATAAACATTTTGTCCAGGGGAGTACCTTCGCAGTAATGGAGTGTATGGAATCGCCCCTTTCAGCGTTGATTCCGAGAGATCCGTTAATATTTTCCCCCTCGAAATACAAAGGAAGAGATTTCGAAGATTTAGCACTACTGTAAAGTTTGAGTGTGATCCAATGCCTATTGTTCTCGTTTAGAAGGTACACATGCTCAGTAGGTTCGCGTGGAGCGATGGGATGAGCAAGTGTATTCCGGCGGACGTATGGTGGGGGATCATCAACTGTACGAGGTGAAGGCAAACTAGAGAATCTCTGAGGGCGCGGAGCATCCATGGGATATCGGTTATCTAGGTCGTTTGCGCAATGTTATAGCAGAACAGGGTACGAAAACGAAGTCACTTCGGGTGCAAGTTACTGTTTTCAGTGCATATAGCCAACACATGGCAGTTGAGTTCAATTGTTGAAAAGAGCAGCAAGGGGCAGCGATAACCCATTTTGAATAGTCTTTGGTTGTGAGAATCTACCTGGATCAGTAGATGCAGCTTCAGAAAAAGACAATACATACATACCTGTGTCTCCATGAAATGTCCATCCCATGATGGCCTCGTTTCCGTAAAATTAACACAATAGCAGAGGCCTGTCATGATAATGCACAACCAAAGGGTGCTAATCTGTCGCTATGGACATGGTCGCATTGAGGCACAATATTATACCGAGTCTTAGTCTGCTGAGCCATCTCCGGGCCCTGCCTTTCAACTCAATTGTCCATAAGTAGAAAATGAAGAGATAATTCATGCAGAGAATATTACGGAGCAGAAACAGAACTTCTGCGTTCCTTTTCAACGACGGTGGAAGAGTGCACACTGTTGGCCACGATCTGAACTACGATCGGACATACAGGACAAACACTCAGCTTACGTTCGTCGGCGGGGCTGTCGGCATGTGTATGGCAAGGGGCTCTGCAGTTCGAAGTAGCAGGACGTCAGAAGTCCTCCGTATGAAATTGCGATAGTGGGACTGTGGAACACCTCTCCGAATCTGCACAGCCCGGCGCATGAGGCCTGGTAGTTGAAAACGACTGGACAGAACATGCTATAAAGAGAAATATGTATCCAATAGATATGCGATTCATAAAAGTTGAGATGATCAGCGCTCACCAATGCGCACAGCCATCCTTGACGTAGATTTAACACATAGCTCGCATAGGAGTTATGACAACGGATTGACACTGTGCCAGATGGTCGTTGATCGTGAACAATAGCTGCCCCAGCCCTCCCCCACACTGACATTTCCAAAAAAAGAAATTATGTCATAAATATTATGAAATCCTAATCACGTGTACATGGCCAACTTTCGGCGTATGTAATGCCAATGCATAACCTATTCCAGACACTGCAATGGACAACAGCACTCTTCCTGGAATGAAAAAATGTTCCAAGGCTTGGTGTAAGCAACCCCTGCCTCTGGAATCCAAACACAAGACTTGCGACCACTGTCGAGAGCGGGATCGGCAAACTAAGAAGGCCCAGAGTGTACGTGAAGCCCAGAAGAAGGAGGACGAGGCACGCAAAGTAGGCAAGAAAGACAAGCGGCCCCAAGGGGATACATCTGGGGATGAACGAACATCCCCGACAATGCACAGAGATTGTTTATCTGCTTGAGAGTAAGGATGAAGATGAATCTAAAGACTGTGTGGAGGTCAGTCACTGACTATCAACGAGTATAGCATACTGACAAACCATGACATTGATATTCATAGATTTTTGACTCAGGCGAAGAGCTATACAATTCCCTTCGAACTGACTTTAGGGCGCATAGTGACATAGAGTTCAGAGGGGCATGTGCTGTTCCAAATGACCCTCTGGTGTCTAATAGAGAACGTGTCAACATGGTTGCACAAGAGATCTGGAAGGTGACAGGGTACAGGTTTACGTGAGTATAATCTCTTGTGATTTCGGCCACATGCTTACCTCTTTGCAGGGTAAAAGACCATAAGGAACAGAGCCAGGGACATCAGACCTGCTTTTGGTGCAGCCAGGACGAGGCCAAAAGAAAGAAGTCAAAACGTGTAGAAGCATCAAATACACAAAATCATGATACTGTTGGAATGAAACGATACCCATGCTGCAGTCAACTAAATATATCCTGCCGAGCTGGTGGGGTTTGTGGCGAGAAGATGGTTACCATTAAACTTGATCATCATGTGAAGCATGTGCACTATGTTGATGTTGCCATGCCAGCTGGTGCCGCAGAAATTATTCAAGAGAATGTCGAGTGGTTAACACCAGTTGCAATGGTGGCGAAAGTACAGGCAGCATATCCAGGCATAACAGCAGCCCAGATCCACACAGCTTGGATGGATATGAGTCAGCTGTTTTGGCGTCACAATGATCTACAGTTGCCATTAGCACAAAAGCTTCTCATCGAGTTGGGAGAGGAGGTTGACATTTTCTCACCGAAGGGTGTTCCTGAAGGGGTGGATATTCTGTGTTGGGGAATGAAGAAGATCGAGAAGCCCTTACATGGCAAGATTATCGAAGTGGGGCTTGATGCGACATGTAAGCCCTGCTCAACCCTTGATAGACATCAATCTTACAGACATAACAGATAATACAAATTCAAAACACCTTGAGCTTTACAGCATTATGGCTGAGCATGATAATGCTGGTTTCCCCATATTGTACTGCCTGCTATCAACAGCTACTTCAATGGAACAAGGAAAGTGGAAAAAAGCACTCACCACATGGGCTACATGCATTATGCAGGTGTATGGTATAAACCCAGTCTTCACATGTTGACAAGGATATGGCAGAAATCAGTATGGTGAGGGAGGTCTGGAAGATGAAGATCAGCCTTTGTTGGTGGCACCTTTGGTGTGCTGTGTGAACCCGCCTCAGTCAGGGAAAACTGTCAACAACACCATACAACGCCCGTGCCCATGCCAAGTTCCCTTTCATTGACGTGGCCCATGTCCCTCCTGGGCGAGCTGATATCAAAGAATATGAGGGAGGCCTGCCAGATGATGTACCAAGCATATTACCTGTGGAAAGCCGCTCGAGTGCACTGAACATGGTTACGAAAGGAACAAATACCTTATCCATTACAATTCCCGCATGACTGTCAACTGCCTTATCCATGCCTGTCACTGAGTCATGAGCTGATAAAGACAATCGCCCAATGCAAGAAAATCTATACAGCAATAACATCAGTAAATGAATCACCATCAAGGTACCCCCACTACGTGCCATGCAAGCATCATCGAATGATCCGGTTGTTGCAAATGAGGCAAACGAGAGTGACAAAGAGAGTGTTGATGAGGGTGAAGAGGGAGAAATGAAAAAAAATTGATGTACCTTCTGCCCAGCCATATACTGCCAGCCAATCATTACGGTGTTGGGAAAACATTACTGTGCTTGTCCACTAATTCCAGGCTATGTGCACCCGAGCCCTGAGGGAATCAAGAAGTGGGTGGTTTGTCAAATGTATGACTCCTGTGTCAAGTACGACTTGCGGGAGGCATGGGCATACCTATGGGAAAATTGGTATAGGAAAGGCTGCTGGGAGTTGTGGGTGAGATCTGCACATGCTGAGATACCTGTCTTGAAAATGATGATGATTCTAGAAAGCCAGTGAGTGCCCATCAAATTCTGAATAAATTCATTGCTTACCTCTGATCCAGTTGGTGACAAATAAAGCGTGATTTCCTCCACCATTTCCACATGTACTTACCGACACAGGCCGGTTTCACGAACTCCCATCGTGGTGAAAACAGTTCAAGCAGAATTAGAAGAAGCTCTCCAAGACACCTATCACAATGCCCCTCAATGAAGCATATTGGCCAGATGTAACCTGATGGGTCTGCACCTGTTCTGTGATGATTATCAACTGATTTCTTCTCTGCAAGCACCTGGTTCAAGCTGTTCATCCTGTCCCACCAGTTTTCTTCCTCGAGGTTAGGCGTAGACACACAGCTCCAGTATGGAGTCACCGTCTCTTGAAGCCACTTGATGATGAGTCCTCAATACCCCAAAATGTCTCATCCAGTGTCGCGGCTACAGGAGAGGATAACAAGACAGGAGAGGATGATGAGGCAGGCGGTGCCTCATCTGATGATGAAAATGATGAGGAAGATGACGATGAGGAAGAACAGGGAGATGTACAGGCTGCATTGCATGAGGGTTTGACGTTTGAAGAAGCAATGAATGAGAATATTGCCACTATCAGGGATTTTCTGGAGGGTTTGAAGTACCAGGTCCAATTCAGGGATCATCGCATGCTGCAGGTGTTGGAATGAGAGGGTGGGTCATTCTTGAGGTTGGCAAAGGCTTGTCTCAGTAAAGAGAGGTGTATGAAGTCAACCAGAGGTTCGTCACCAACGACGTGGGAGTCAGCAACAAAAACTGCAATGTTCTACTGCTCTAGGCCCACATGTTCTGATGAGAACACATGACATGAGGCAAAAATGTTGCAACGAGGCATAGATCGGCTCCAATTTGGCGAAGGAAAGACCGATTATTAGATGATGTTACAGATGAAGAGGGAGTTATGAGACATAAATTAGCTTAAAAGAACATCATATAGAGTAGCATAAGTATGAGAATATTCACTGCTAAGAAGTCCTTATCTCATCTTATTGATATTACCATTTTAGGAATGTCAGTGTGGGGGAGGACAAGGGTACTTGTGAACAATTACTTGAAAAGAACAATTTATTGTTTTGTGGCCGGCTGATAGCTTTTCCCACAAGGTTTTTGATGCACCCACGACCAGGTACTGAGAAGTCTGGGATGGGTTAGAGGTTGAGGAGAATCTTTGGGATTGCAGTGAGGATGGTGCTATGTTGGAGGGGGCTGCATGGAGTGTCATGGAGCGATCAGCTCTAGAGCACTGTTTGGTTGTGTCTATCAGTAGCATTAGGAGCTTAGTCAGCAAGTAGCTTGTGCAGCATCTGAGCAAGTTCAAATCATCATCTGGTTTGCACATAGAGTTTAAAAGTCCACTCTGATCCAGTCTTTTGCCTCTTTTGGGGCAGACTGAGGTGGACCAGTCCATTAATATCTACTCAAGATCAGACCAGACACTATCAGACCAGTCCATGTCAGGTCATGGCCAGTCTGCAGCATTCACATCCCTCCCTGGCAACAAGACAGCATGCTACCTGTGTCCCTTGCAACAACCCTGGTGACCTCACCTCACTCCCTCAATGACACAATGCCATAGCCTCCCCAGCACCCCTCACAACAAGACAAAACAACCCACATCCTCCATAATGGCCTAGCAACCACAGCAGCCTCCCCAGCAGCCTTCCCAACAACCTCCTCCCTCTCACAGTGTGATGATGCATGCATCCCCCACAATGACCCTGGTGTCCCCCCCTTTCTTTGTGACCCCCCTCCTTTGCAACTTATATTATAATGTTATTTATTTAATTTAATTTTCCATCCAGCCTCATGAGCTGCTGCTCACAGATAAAAATGTTTTTTTACATAATTTCTAAGCTTGTAATTAGTCAGTCAGACCAGTTGAGACTGAATGTTGGCACCTGGTTCAGACTGGCTTGGACTAGGTCTGCATATAGACTGGTTGAGACCAGTTTGCAGAGGCCACCAGGGTTGTGGTGGGGGACACAGGTGGCACATGGTGGCATGTCATCTCATCACAAGGGATGGCCAGGGGGTGCTAGAGTCATCACCAGTGCTGTGTTGTCCTGTGACATGGTGCAAGAGAGGGTGGCTGTGGTATATAGAAGCCACATCATCATTAACAAACCTATAATAATGTTAAAGTTGACATTAAATGAACTAAATAAAGAAAATCCTAACTTACTTGGGGGACCAAATGATGGGGGACATTGTTTGGGCCCAGGCAAAGTGGTGGTGGTGGTGTGAGGGCAGAGCGATACATTGATGGAGGATTTGTTGCACAAGAAACATCAGCCAATTTCTTGGGGAAGAACATCCTACTAAAATAAGTTAAAACATTATAGAGATTTCCACATGAGGATTGGTTGAAGATTGAAGATAAATCAAAATGCTCTTTTCAATCTTAATCAAGTGATATTTTAATATCCCTTATTTATAAATGTAATATAATATACACAAAGGTTTTTGGATTTTCTTTGACTTTCTATACCTACTGAAAGAAATATCATATTCAGGGATACAATTTTCAAAGAAATTCTAAAATGTCTTTGATTTCCTATATTCATGTGCACAAAATTCCAAAAATATCTTTGTCTGCCCATGAAAGTCAAAGAAAGTACAAAAACCTCTTTGAATATCATGGGTAAGGGATATTGTACCTGACATCAATCAATATTGGAAAAGAGCAGTTTGAATTATCTTCACATTCACCATATGAAAATCCCTCTAAAGTTTTAACTCATTTTTGGATATTGGTGGGATAACTGGGTAGCATGCTGGGAGCAGCAGCAGAGCCCACTACTTTGAAGTGGAGGCAATAAATGGGGTGGCATGGTAAGAGTGATGTATGGCTGTCTCAGAGATTTGTCATAGACATTTATGTACCACGATATGAATGAATAACGCCATGACTTTCATTTAGCTGGGTATGAGCACCAACTTCAATGACATCTATTAGCTGACTATTGAGGTGGCCAAAGTTCTGTTTTCAGCTCTTGCTGAAGCTGCCCATGGTCAAGATTTTAGGCATGGGATTATGTCCAGAGATGGACTATCTTTCTTCATTGAGAACGATGTTTCAAGTGCTCAGGTGTTTAGTATCATTGGCAAGGTCAAGAGCATAGCTTTTAATGCAGTCGGTCTATGCTTTCTGCTTGGAAGGCCATCCATATGCAAGGTTATTAGCATCACCAATTTCTTTTGGCATCAGCAAGTTTCGGCTCTGGAGAAGGTTGAGCTCAGTGATCTTTGTGTTGATTGAGGTCTTCATATTGTGATGGTTCTGTTGCCTTTGATGTAATTAATGAAGAACTTATGGTGTATTTTTAACAGCCACATCCGCAAGTCATGGGTAGAACAATGGAATGGGGAGGATCAGTTGGTGGTGTATTATTATTGAGGTCAGATGATGGGTTTGTTGTTGGATGAAGTTGTTGGTTGTCCTTTTTGTTAATACTACAACAGGGAGGAACTATGGTTGATGATCATTTATAGCCAGTTAACCAACAGTTTTTGAATCATGAGTTTGTCCTTGGGGATCTTGTTCATTGTTGTGTGGTCCTTGTTTTGAAACAAAATCCACATTCAGTATTTTTGCATTGTCCATTGACAAGGTAAGGATGGCAGCATAAATATTTGAACAGTTGTACATTACAGAATAATATTGTATTGACAATGCTTACAACTACATAGGTTGGCAAGAGAAACTCTGTCACCATAACATTTAAAGGAGTCAGCCAAAACCCAAGAGATGTGAGAGATGTCAGAAAGCTCATCAAAAGTTACAATGACACATTGACCAAGAATAGTAGCACTCATAGTTGAAAAGATGACAGTTGAAGTGAAACAATCAGTCAGTGAACCAAAATTGTCAGCAATTCAAAAGCTACCAGCTGACTGTCCTCAACCAATCACAAAGCAAAAAAGTCACCTGTTCCCAAAACATTGCATTGATCAGCCTTTGTTCCAGAATCCAAACCAGTCATGAGCACGCAGTAAAAGTTTTTTTTCCCACATTTTCAAAGACCGCAACTTCCAGCACACTATTACCGTGCCTCAACGACTGGCACAACTTGTAAATGTGGTGGTGTTGGCACATCGGCAAACCTTGAATTAGTCAGCTCAGTTTGTTACTAAGCATCCAACAACAATGACTTTACAGCGCTATGGATTGATGTCAAGCTTATTGATAAGCCTGCATGTGCAAGCATCTTGATAACCTTCTTGGGTATGGAGGTAGAGTGGTAAAAAATGCGAGGACACTCTGCAAATAATTGCATTGTTCATTTGTACTCTGCGCAAAAATGCTGATTGAAACTACTGCTTTCTACTCATGGTATAGGTCAGATACACGTAGTCATTATATTAATAGAAGGCATACAATCAAGAGCAGTGCTGCATTTCGGGATGCAGCTTGGATGCGGTGCTTTTTTGCTTTTGTGTTAGATTCTGTGTCGTCTTCATCTTCATCAGGACTGACATTGTCTTCTTCTCCTCCAATTTCACTGAGACCGCCTTCTGTCTGAGCTGCCAGCTCATTAATAATCTGGTATTCACTTTGTGGCATTGCGCGTCGACGTGCTGGATTTGCATCTAAAAGCCCGGTGACAAGAGACCACAGATACGGTGCAGTCTCCTCAATCTTCTGGGCTGCAGTTTGTATAAATGAACCTTCCAGATATTCAGATGTTGTTTTTGAGGCATTGAAATGCAACCCACATCGCAGATGTGTCAAGGCTACAACTTCTTGACATAATTTATTTTTAACAGTTGCAAATGCCCATGAGAATACATAATCAGATGTACTATGCCTGAGTAAGTCTGAGCAAATAGCTTCTGCTTCAAAGAGTAGGGTTTCACGAAGTAGTGCATGGTCAGCATGTTGTATAACTAGAATGTTATGTAGAAATGTTGGAATGGTGAAGCTGTTCTCTGACAAAGAAACTTGGACATTGTGTATGCGTCAAATGAGGTCCATGATCACTGGGAAGTGTAGGAAATATTTTATTTTCAAGTAATATAGCCTCCTCCTCATGTAAACTGCACGACATCCTCGTTGAAGCAATCTAGTAACAAATTGAGCTGACTAATTCAAGGTTTGCCGATGTGCCAACACCGCCACATTTACAAGTTGTGCCAGTCATTGAGGCGCAGTAATAGTGTGTTGGAAGTTGCGGTCTTTGAAAATGTGGGAAAAAAAACTTTTACCGCTTGCTCATGACTGGTTTGGAGTCTGCCTTTGTTCATCCTATAAAACCCACTACTAAAGTAGCAGGAATATTCTTCCCTGAGAAATTGGCTGATGCTTCTTGTGTTGGCATGATGAATCAATGTTGATTCCTGTTTGGGTGGGAAGAAAGCAAAAAAAGTCACACCACCTGTCAACAAGTGGCATCAGCTGCTGCATGAGAGTGAACAAATATATGCAAACTCATATGGGATATATAAACCCCAATATTTTGCTCTTATATTCCCCTGAGCCTCTGTCCCCTAGTATACATGTAGTATAATGTAATATAAAATTAGCATGGTCATGTCAGACTGATGGTTTGGTCCTGGACCAGTCTGAACTGGTCTTCCCCTGGTCTGCTGGGATTGAGAAGCTAGTCAGACTGTGGACTGGGGTGTTCTGAGACTGCCCCAAACTGGGACTGATAGTCCTATCAGACCAGTTTGGGTTTGGTCTGGTCTGTGGTCTTTTCTGGTTCAGTGGACTGGACTTTAAAACTCTATTTGCATGCATCCCAGGCCTTGGGTGTCAGCTAGGGCCACTCCATTGTCACCCCCTTCACCTCCTCCCTTTCATTCTCACCACCCATCCCCCCCAGTCATCTTTGTTCCACCCACCCCACAAGCAATTGCTCATGAGGCTGGGGCATGTTCCTGTAAGGTAGATGAAACACATACTCAACCAATGTCAGGTGATGTGACACGACTGTGACTGGCAGGATAGCAGAACATGATCTGATTGACATTGCCCAAGCGCGATAATGATCGGATACACCATTGGTCTTGATATGAAGTAGCAATTATATAGCTTTTATGTAATATACACTATGTACTGTGGATTATAATATATGTCCTAGGGACTGAATTATAAGGAGTTTACTAATTAGTTCATCTTTGCTTTTGTAAGATCATTCATAAGAGTGTCAGGAAGCACTGTCATGTGCTCAGGCTCATCCTGTGTGGTCTTGACATTCCTCAAAGAACTCATATCCAATGCTTCATCATCAGGGCTGGCCTGACTATGAGTGCTGCAGACCACTTCCATCTCTATGTTGCCATTGTGCTGACCCAGTTCATGTGTAGCAGGCTTATTGGGTGCTGGCTGACTGTCCAAACCAAGTGTGGTTGTACTCGCATTATCCTGAGCCTCAGCTTCATTCTCTAGAGCCTTCCCAAACAATGAGCCTGTGATACTACTTATTATCGAGGCTTCTGTTCCTTTTGGTGAACTCTGTTCCTGGAGGTTTACCTGTAAACATGTCAGAAAGTAGTTTGTTATTGCAGTCATTCTGCACATACATTTTCCTTGTCTTTGTCATGGTTGCAGGATTTCTTTGCCTTTTTCTTGCCAGCCCAACTTCCTAAGTTGAGAATGTGAGTGCACTTGCGCTTGGTCTGGCCAGCCATTAATTCATTTTCGACGTGACATGACTGGTTTACTACCCATATCACATGTCTTTGATAATATTATAACAGGAGAGCAAAGATTGCAAGATGCCAATTCCTCACAACACATTATCAAAAATCAGTCTGCACCAATAATTCTGAATTCCTAAAACAAAACTTTTGGCAGGAGCACATTTCTACATAGATATCTGGTTCCTGGGGTATCTTGATTTTCATGGTTTTTGTCACACTTTATCACAATTGATCATGTGACAGTAGATGGCAATGTGTTTCGTCTACCTTACTAGTTGTGGTTGAAGCTCCTTCTCTCCACAGCCATGGGTGTGTGTCACATGTTTTGTGCTGCCCCTGGTCATTAATGGTAATTTTCATTCTAAAAGATGTGGCAAAACAATTAGTTAGTTGATAACAAGAAGAAACAAACAAACAAAAACTTACCTGGGGGCACAAACAATGATTGCACCATGTGGGCCCATGGGTGCTGTGGCACATGTGCAGACATGGGGTTTGCTGTTGAGTTGGTTTCAAAGGTTGCAGTGATGGTTGAATCAAATGGGTGGCCTGATAGGCAAAGCAAGAAGTGAGCAAATAAGTGGGCAAATAAGAATAATGGTCTTTCAAGTTCATTATCCTTATTCTCGTCACTTATTGCTCTCCTTGTTCTCCTTATCAAATAACTGAAAAAATAAGTAAGCCAATAAGTAGCAAATAAGTACAACTTTGAGCCAGTTTAATAAAGTGCATAAATACAAACTATTTTGAGTGTGGGATATCTAGCAGTCCTATCACCTACCATGCCCCCTGGAGCCTCTTGTACTTCCCCTCGCCCCTCCGCACCTCGTTCTCCACCGCTGCCCTCTTCCGTTTATGCATCTCCTTCGCCTGCTTGTTGATATCCGCAGCCTCTTGCGTGTTCGGGAACCCGATGTTCCAGTAACCCGGCGGCGTGTGCGCACGTTCCCAGTGGTGCCTGTGGCGGGAGATTGCTTGCTTGTGTGAGGCGATCGCTGCCTGCGTATCTGGTTCTGTTGCATTATGTGTTGAGCCAGAACTGCCCTTACTCCCATCATGTTGTGGGCAAGGGCCGTTCGACTTAACGGGACTGGTAGGTGGGGAGCACCAAAGTGGTGCTTGCAGCCTGTCAGGGAGCGGCCCGATTGCGCTGTAATACTACTGACGACCATCAATATCAGCATTACATAATAGATGGGTGTAAACTCACATCCCGACAGCATTCACAATCACCTGCATCCATGCGCTTTCGATCCCCCTTCGTCCTGACTACCTCGTCGTACTGGAAGTCCAAGCCCCCGTTTCGTGCAGGGTCGATGGCGTACTCTGCGTTGATGGTTTTGTCAGTACTGTGGATCAGGTCGTAAGTATATAAAACCGATGATAAAGAAACAAGCAGAGCATAGAAGATGGATATTCACGCTCCAAAATCTTTCGCATATCTCCCTCGCCCTTTGAACGCAGAATAGTCCTGCAGCCGTTTCTGTGCGGATGTAGACCCAGAACCAGTCGTAGGCGTATCAGTGCCAGCGTTCTCTCTCTCCTTCTCGGTAACCATTCCTTTCTTCTTCGACGTTGGTGTAGGTGTCTTTCTTGTACCACCTCCATCATCATCATCCTCGTGTTCTTGGACGGTGGGCACCGAAGGCTTCAGAGCAGAGAATTCCCCGCTAAGGTGGCGTATCTTTCGTGGTGGAGGCATAGTGTCGGCATCGACATGGCGGGGGATGGACATCATTGCCGAGTCGCTTTGACGCCGTCCTTTATCCTGGCTGTGTTTCTTGTACTTGATCTCGAGCTTTGCCTTTGAGAATACAGATTTCTTCGGTGCGCAAGACGGGGGTGGGAACACTGGAACGAGGAGCGGCATGAATGATGGGATGGCTACAAAGAACGAGTGTATAGTTACTCTGACTCTGGTCTTGGGATTCGTCTTCAGTTTGGGGGCCGCCCGTAGGCATGGGTAGTTTGGATATTGGCCTGAGCAGCTTAAATCCTGTGGGTGGGGCAGGTATCTGGAGTACGGGCGTCGTGGCTGGGAAAAGACCTATTGCTGCATCAAAAAAAAAAAGAATTATTAATATAATACGGGATGGTCGCACATGCGCACCTTGAGAGTCGTCTTCTGTATCGGACGAAGGCATGTGTTCGTGCGGTCTTTTGAGCGACTTAGGGACGGAGAAAGGCACCGGTCGTGGTGGACTAGGAGGACAATCAGCCACTGATGACGTATGAAGATTGGGTCTAACCCTGGTGATTGTCTGGTTTTAACCTGGGAATCGGATTTCGGCATGGAGATGGGCTGGAGGGAAAGCGGTACCGGAGGTAAGACTGAGGTCGCGGTGTTAGCAAGTGATTTGAGTAGGGGTGTTGATACCATGCGAGTTGTGTCATTTGAAATTTCCACGGGGGGTCGGGGGGACGGTGTCAGAGGTAAGACTGAGGCCACGCGAATTGTACATGGGGGAACGTTTCTTGTGGCCGTCGCTATCGCGGGAGTTGATCTTCTGGAGGTGTGCTCTGTGGGTCGGACTCGTTTGCTTTCTGGAGTGGGAGTGGCTCGGTTCTCTTTGTCGTTCTCGCGATGACGATCTTCATGTAGAGGTGAAGTCCCACCCATAGGTGGAGGACATAGAGTTGAGGATGCTGTATCGAAAGTTAAGTGACAATACTGGATCGAAGGAGATAGAAACACACAATTCGCATCGCAGTTCTCTACGTAATCTGGACCTAATTCCCTTACAAGTCTTTTCTTCATCCTCACATTCTTATTACGCTGCCGTTTCTTCTCCTCCACACTGAGTTCCATCCCCTTTGTGTCTTGTTTCTCATCTGTGAAAAGCCAGTTCTTGAATTTACGCCATTTTTCGTAGTCGGTTTTGTACCGGTCCGCGGCGCGTTCCTTGACTTCTGACATCGCCTCATACCGTGACTGAAGTTGCGCCATTTCCTGAGAAAGTCTGTCCGACGTCTCTTGGTGCTTATACACAGCATTTCTGTTATCCATTCAACCGTTAAAAACTTGGCACGAATTGAGTACATACACACACCTGAGGTCACCACTACTCTGAATCGCTGTTGCAGCGGTGGCCTTTTGCTGGTCCCGTTCCTCCTCTACCAGCTTCAAATATTCCCGGAGCTTCTCATGCTGTGCCCTCTCCCGCACAAGCTCCGCCTGGAGCGTCTGGACTTGCGCAAAACACTCTTTGAATGTCAATGGGGTTTCATGATCCGCGGTGTCAAGGGCTACCTGAGCCTCATGTATATCATTAAACCCTAGTAACCGCGCCAGTTTATCGCCACGTGTCCTTGCATCGAAAAGGTGTTTAAGGGTGTCGTCATTCGACCGCCTAAGTCGCTCGACTTTGCGCTCAACGAAAGCAAGTTCTTTCTGATGCTTTTCTTCGAGAATCTTGTCACGCTCGCGGAGATGAGCACTCGAGTAAGTGTTCCCGGCAGTCTCCATTGACAGAGGGAACTAGGGCAACAGTATTCTGTCCAGGGCGTCTCAGTGGAGGAAGTCACAACCACTTTGGTGCTTACGTTATACAATAACATCGGGGGCGATCTGTACGGCCGCATGTCGGCAAGTGAACACAAACACAACACGCACATGTGACTCCGCATTCTCACCACACATACCATCTGCTGCCACATATGAGCAACATGCTTTGTTGCTAGGACCTGATCCTGGTGTTGTCAAGTCCCCTGCCCCCTTGTCTGTTGCTCGATTCTCCGAGCATCCACCAGGTGGATTGACAAACCTATATATTTGTTGCTGAGTGGTCTGCCAGGTCCCTTTGCCCATGTAATTTTCGATGTATGTCCTCATGATACATGGACCAGCTGTGGACTTCAAAGAATGAGCCCCTTTTTCTGTGAACGTGACCATTCATCTGCTGGTGTTCTTTGGATGATGTGCTTCATTGTCTCCTTGATTCTTCTCAGGTACCTCACAGGATTGGCCCCCCTTCTGGATGGTGCTCCTCACTGTCTCATCCTCTCTGTCGGACTCTTGGTCACGGTGAAGGGAGTTGGTACCTCTGCAATTTAAGTGTTCATTGCAGCTGGTAGATTCTGTGGACATGTCCTCATCCACATCTGGCATGTGTGCAAGGACCTCCTTGCCACCATCACCTTCAGGAGAGTACAGCCCTGCCTGCAGCCCTGGATCCAACCTTGGAACTGGGGTACTGGCACAGTGTTGTGCAGTAATTGACCATGGATGACCAGTCATTTTTTGATGACTGCTATTTTGGCACAATAGCCAATGACTGTCATGTGGCCGATGACAGTTGCTTGTCACTGGGGGACTGGGGTTTCCGGTGTCCCCCTGCCTATTATAGTATATCACGATCAATGCTGTTATCATCACTTTTATCGCCCATCGATTGACGATGCAACTTGTCACATACTGCTCAAGAACGAATGATCTTTCACCTATTTCACCTTTTCTCATGTCATTTGTGATGAGTTCTGGACCTCCCTTTCATATCAATCAATAAGATTCTCATTTAGCCACCCTCTGCTGGCTTAAGAATGACGCAAGTTTGCCCTGCCACCTTACAACAAATCACCCCTCACAGACAAAATGGCTGAACACTCTGGTGCTACATGTTCTTGCAGCAGCAAGAAAGGCTGGTGGTGAGATTTCTTCCTTGACATCCCAGATACTTTAGCATCTGGCACTGATCAATTCTATGGCTCCCTCAAATCAAACAAAATGAAGGTTTACTGCATACATTGCTTTGGACAGCATATCGCCAATGCATTCGCAAATGACAAGAGAGGGTTTCTCTCTGGCACTTTGAGTGAAAGAAGGTCACACGCTACCATTGAATGTGACTGTAGGTCACCTTGATTCATGGATTGCAAAGAAGCTTACGTTTTGATTCATTTGTAGTGTGGATGAGTGACTCAAAGCATGTTAGGAGCTCTGCGGTTCAGACCCTCCTCAATCACCTCAAGGACTGCGAGTTACAGCCAGCTGATGTCCAGCAGAGGGCAAGAGAGAAGAAGGCTCTTGATGCGAGTAACAGTTCACCATCCAGACGTCATGGTTCATTGCTTCAACTCAACATCCCTCCCCCGTCAAGTATGGCCAGTCTCCCACCTGCTCCGTTAGGTGCTCACCAATTTCCACCATACTATGAGGAGTTACATGGCCAACTTGATCCATTGCCACTTGCAACACCTCTTGCAGGCCTCAGTCAGTTATATTCAGAATCACCTCCCCTATCTGCTATGCCATCACTGTCATATATTCCTTTACACTGCTACCCATCTACAGAGAGTCTCCGCCTGTCAGATTCCATCTCAATGGTAAATGAGCCAGTGCAACAACTGCTATCAGCCTCAGCATGTGGTAAGCAATGAGCACCACCTTCTTGTGGCTCACCTATCAGTTCAGAGATCCTACCTTGGACTGATCTGAAGAAAAAGCATTTTGAGAAGTGCTTGATCTGTCTCACTGCTTCTGCTGGTCTACCACTGTCATGGGTTGAGAACATAGAGTGGATTTCTTTTTGTGAAGAATTTATCCCTGGTGTGCCAGGAGTCTCATGGAAAGTCCTGATGAAACACATACTGCATGACACCATTGCTGAAATCTGTAATGAGGTTAAGAGGAGTGTCAAAGGGAAGGCTGTTACTGTTCAGGGTGATGGGTGGACAGGACAAAATCACCACCACCTCATTGCGTTCATGGTCACTGCTGACAAGAAGGTATGTGTTTGTAACATTGGTTGAGATTAGTTGTACTTCCTGGAGTTGGTGTACCAGGTCCCCACTGTTTGTGTACATGATGCATCAACTGAACGGAAGACTGTGGAGAACCTCCTTCAGGTTTTGGAGGATGTAGTTATGACAGTAGAAAACAAATGGGGGGTGACGGTTGTAGCTGTTGTCACTAATGTGTCTGGAGAATCAAGGAAGGCCCATTGCCTATTTGCCAGGAAGTATCCACGGATCATTGTTCTTGATTGTTATGCTCATCAGGCAGGTGTTGGCTTTGTCTCAAGTCCTAGTATAAAGTCATCACTAACTTGAGTCCAGATAAATCTTGTTGTCAGCAATTTCTTCAAGTCAAAATCCGATCTTTTATACTACACTGAGTTGGCTGCACAACTCATCACCTGGCTGCACAGTAAAATGCTCATTCTCCACCACCTTCTGCTTGCCGTCCTTCAGGCCATTCTCACATGTTGGACTGCACATTACACAGCATATTGCCGACTTCTTCTTTTACAATCAGCCTTGAAATCACTTGCATTTGTGGACAATGATAAATTAGAAAATGAGAAAGTTATGGTTACTGGGGATGCAAAAGCAAAGGCAAAAGCATGCGAAATGGTCAAGATCATCCACGACGGTCTATTCTGGCATAAGCTCACCATGTAAGCATGAATTTGCTGGAATTGCCATCTGCCAACCTAACATGAATTGTACTGTAGCATCACCCAATATCTTGAACCACTTGTGATTGCTGCAAACATTGTTCAAGCATCTTTTTGTTGTCTTGATGAGGTTCTGCTAACTTTCAGATTCCTTGTCATGCAATATTGTGATCCTGGAATGGATCAGGACCTGATTTGGCATGATGCCATCCTCAATAGCATTGAAATGCGGTGGCACAAGTCAGATCAAGAATTGTTCATTGCTGTGGTGATAGCTAACCCATTCTACCGCAACAAGCCCTTTGTGAGACTTCCCATGTTTAACAACACTGGTATTTGTGTTCTTTTTGTCTGCATTTGGAAATGCCTCTATGTAGGGAGGTAAAGCTGGAAGCTGACTAGAGGCTTTTAGACGAAGGGGGGGGCATTCCTCTGAATGTCTCAGAGGTCAGGAATAATTGTCTCAGTATATACTATACATATAGTATATATAGTATATAATGCTGAAGTAATGCTGAAGTAACAGTAATTAGTAATGTCATAATTACCGCTCTGGATATAGCAATTATAGGCTTGTATCCCAACACTCCCCCTCAAGCCTAGAACGGCTGGGTGAAATGGTTAAATATTTTGTCATTACTCCCCCTGAAGTCAAGGGTGGAATAAGTTTCTCCAGTTGCATTAAAACCTCTGTGGTGGAAAAAACCCGTTGGGAAAAAATCCAACTCATGCGAGGAAAGCTGCTGGGTTAACCTGACTGAACTCCCATCTTGTCCCTATGTCATGTAAATTTAGGCTTTGGCAGAGCCTTTGTTAATACGTCTGCAGTTTGCTCCGGATCACGACAGTTTTGAATTTCTATTGATTTATTGGCCACGAGATCCCGGACCCAGTGATAGCGGATAGTGATGTGTTTTGATCTCTGATGAAATTGAGGGTTCTGAGTTAAAATTACTGACCCTTCATTATCGCCTTTAATCACTGTGGGGAATTGTTGTGCAAATCCGAGTTCTTTATATAAATTTCTTAGCCATACAGCTTCGCATCCAGCATCTGATAATGCAATATATTCAGCTTCGGTAGAGGATAGTGCAATAATAGTTTGTTTCTTAGATTTCCATGTTATTGCTCCCCCAGATGCTTTGAAAATATAGCCAGTTGTGGATTTAAGATTTTCAATATTAGCAAATGAAGCATCAGCATATCCGTGGAAGATGTTATTGTTTTCAGTCTCATCATGGGATTTATAAATTATCCCGAGAGTTTTCGTACCAGCCAAGTACCTGAGTATTCGCTTTATTGCACCGTGGTGTTGTAAACCTGGGTTAGCAGTGTAGGCAGCCAACTTGTTAATGGCAAAGCTGATATCGGGTTGTGTGGAATTTGATAGGAATTGTAGACATCCTAATAATTTTGCATATGAATTACTCCTGTTGGGTTCATTATAATCCGGATTCGCCAATAATTTAATATTGGGATCCATTGGCATTCCGACTGGATTCGCATCAAGCATTCCCTCCTTGCGGAGAATATTTTCAATGTATTTCTCCTGAGATATCTTGATCGCGTCGTCTTGGCACGTAATTTCTATGCCAATGATTTTGCTCGGCGAGGTCGGTTACTTCCCATTCTGTACTGAGCGTATTTTTCATATGCTTCATCATAGAATCGGAAGATGCAAAGAGTAATGTGTCGTCGACCCAGACTGTTATTATTCCCAAGTCATCATCGACCCTTCGAATATACGCGCATGGATCTGCAAATAAGCATCCGTATTCGTGAATTTTGAGTTTACCATCAAATTCATTATTCCACTCTCGCCCTGCCTGCTTTAGTCCATAAAGCGGTTTCACTAACCTACATACCCGGCCTGTTTCATCTTCTTGTCCTTCAGGTTGCTTCATATATATTTCTTCTTTTAATGTGCCATTGAGGTATGCGCCCTTTACGTCCATCTGTTGTATTTTTAGACCCTTCTTTGATGCGAGCGCTAATACTGCTCGGAGCGTGTCCATCCGGACTATGGGTGAGAAGGTATCCGTACAATCATAGCCTGGTCGTTGTGCACATCCTTTTGCAACTAATCGCCCTCAGTATCTTATAATTTCCCCTTGTTTATTTCTTTTCCGGACAAAGACCCATTTGTTTGCAATTGGTATCGCGTCAGGAGGTTTCTGGACCAATTCCCATGTCCCCTTCTCCTTTAATAGGTTCAATTCATTTTGTATGGCTATTTGCCATTCCGGCCAATCAAGGGAGATCCACGCGTCTTTGAGCGTGTTTATTTTGTCTCCAGTGATTATTGCATAGGCTTCATCGTTATCTAGGAAGGTATTTGCTTCTTCCTCTTCTGTAAGGTGTAACAAGGGTTTATAGTCAGTACGAACTCCATGCGTTTGTCGCAGTTCATTTCTCTGCAATGAACGCGTCTTGCGCGGTTCATCAATATCAATGCGATCATTATTATCAACTTGTTTCTGCTTCCAGGATTGCTTCTCCGGGTTATGAGGTTCTATTTCCGGTATATCCGGTTCTTCTCCGATTGGTGATGCGGCTCTGATCAGAGATTCATCATTTGTGATTGGCAGTTGTGGGGGTGGCTGTGCCTCAATCTGCCTATGTTCGGGTTCTATAATTGGAATTCTCGGCGGCGCGCCTCCATCAGACTCCCCCTCGCGCGTCAAGGGTTCCATTGTATTGTCTTCAGAAGGTTTAGATTTTGGAGTACCAGTCAATAGCTCGAAATTCCATGAAGTTAATACATTACGCGTTTCGGCATTGTAATATTTGACTGCTCTGGCACCGTCGTTGTATCCAAGATATGCGCGGCGCTTTGATTTAGGAAGTATTTTTCTTTCCTTTTTCTGACCTTGTAATAAGATCCATACTGGTGCGCCAAATTCGCGTAAGTGTGAAACATCCGGTTGTTCATTGTGCCATCCCTCGTAAGGAGTTAATTTCCGAAGATTCTTCGTATACGATCGGTTGCGGAGATAGGCAGCGTGCATGACGGCATATTCCCAGAGGTATTCTGGGAGCTCACTCATGGATAGCATTGCGCGCGATAATTCGACAAGTGTCCTATTCATTCTTTCTGCAATGCCATTTTGCGATGCAGAGTATGGCGTGGTTAATTGTATTTGTATCCCACGTTCCTTAGAATAGTTTTCCAATTTTTCATTGATGAATTCTTTTCCGCAATCAATTTGAATCCCCTTGGGTGTTCGGCCTTGTGTTTTTATATAGGCCAAATAATTTATTACTCCCTGTGCTGCATCACTCTTTTCTTTTAGACATTTGACGGTGACATACCTCTTGGCGTTGTCAACGAATAATAAATAATAGTGTTTTCTGTTGATGGACTTGACAGCATATTTTCCCCATAAATCTATGTGCGTCAATTCTCCGGTTTCAGTATTCCATTTGACTGATTTTGGGAATGGTTTAATGTGTTGTTTTGCGGCTATACATGTCTCGCATTCTGGTTTTGGGGTGGCCAGATCAACATTAAATCCTTTTACCATATTTCCGTCGAGTAGTAATTGTAGCCCAGTATATCCGATATGTCCAAATCGTCGATGCCATGTTTCCCAACTGAGTGATTTTTCATTTCCACTGAAAGTTATATTATTTTCAGTGTTGTTGGCAGTGTCGCTTGGGTTTCTAATAATTATTTCCATTTTGTAGAGATGATTATTGATTTTATTCCTGTGTGCAACGGCTTTACCATTTTTATTGATGAGGGTTATTTCCCCTTGTCCCCCTTTGTATTTTCCTCCTGCAGCGTCCCATCTTCCTAGCGAAATTAAACTGTTCTGCGTTCCTGGAATGTGCAGAACGTCTTTGAGATGAAGAATATATTTTTCTCCATTACATGTTGCAATTAGATCGACATTTCCTCGTCCTTCTATTTTTGCCTCTTTCCCTCCTACACCTGTTACGGAAATATTTTTCATAGGCTCATAGGAGGTAAATGCTTCTTTTTGATGCGTTACATGTGAAGTGGTTGCCAAGTCGGCCAGCCAATCATAATAGATCAGACGCTCATCAATTATGGCATCGTTATTACATGCATCCAAATTATGCCCTTCCTCGTCTGCTGAGAAAGTAATATGTTCTTCTACTATCATTGAAGTATCCCCGGGCTTCTTCTCTTTCACTTTCTCTTTCTTCTTTCCCCAACAATTCTTTGCATAATGTCCAAATTTCCTGCAGTTACGGCATTTGTTCCCATCAAATTTTTGGCATTTGCTCGTCCAATGCCCCGCGCGCTTGCAATGATCGCAATAAGATTTGATGGAGGTTTTCTTTTTGGTAATATGGTTTTCCAGGGATTTACTGGGACCGGTAGCTTTCTGGGTTCGCACCAGATTTACGCTCCCGCCGGTTCTGTTATTATTCCCGTTCCGATTTAGCCGAAGTTTATATTCCTCTCGTAATAATCCTATAAACGCGTCCGATGATAAGTGGCGCTTGGGGTCCAAGTCATTGGGATCATTTGCGTTGCCATTGTATGGCTCCACATAAGTTTGCCAAGACGATGGTAGAGATGCCGATATGATAGATTTGAATCGGGTGTTGGAGATATGAAATTCCTTATTAGGGAATTTATTGATGTGGTCGCGGTAAGATTTCAGGGTGTCCATATGCTTTAGAAGATTGTCGGTAGCGTCGGCCTTTGTCTCGTACAGTAGGCACTGAATATGATTTACGGTTTGATGCGCCTTGTTTTCGTGAGTAACGGATAGCACAGAGTACATCGCTTCTGCTGTAGTTTTTGATCCGATGTGATTCATTTGCGAAGAGGTAACATTATGTATTATAACTTGCTGTGCCCAGGTGTCGTTCTTGTCCCAGTTGCGTGCCCCCTCGGCATCCCTGGATTCTTTTGGGCATTTTATGGCCCCGTTAATATATCCAGTGATGTCACAATTAATAAATACCTGTTTCATCCTTTCTCTCCATTCGTGCCAATTCTCATCAGTAAGGTGATCCCGATCGGAGATCTTGTTTACGTTAGAATATTCCTTGGTACAAATTAGAAGGATCGTGGGCTTCTTTTGTTTCGGCGGGATTCCCACCTTGGGCGCGGCTGGCGGCGCTCCCGCTGTAGCGTGTTGGGAAGCGGCTGGTGACAGCCCAAATAATTCCATATGGTCAGCTAAGTCCTGATCATACTCCTGGACGTATTCTTGAGGGTTTTCTTCATCACTGTCTGGGACAAATTCTTCAATATTGCTTGGGGCTCTTGACATGTTGTAGAAGGTTTTGTAAATAGATTTTTGGGTTGTTTAAAATAAGCCAGGGCCCATAACCTGTAGGGAGGTAAAGCTGGAAGCTGACTAGAGGCTTTTGGACGAAGGGGGGGGGGGCATTCCTCTGAATGTCTCAGAGGTCAGGAATAATTGTCTCAGTATATACTATACATATAGTATATATAGTATATAATGCTGAAGTAATGCTGAAGTAACAGTAATTAGTAATGTCATAATTACCGCTCTGGATATAGCAATTATAGGCTTGTATCCCAACACTCTATGTGGAAGATGTACCACAGGAGTACAAAGATCAATTGTGAGATTATCTGAACAGCACTGGGATATTTGCCAATCTCCAATCCCAATGTACCTTTGAGCTTCAGACAGCTGAGACAAAGGTTAGTGGTACTTAATCTTGACAGGTCGTTGGCAATGGCATCATTCTATCACACAGAAACAACATCCCAACCCACTTAATGTGTATGATGCCTTCTGTTTTGCTGGCCAACCCCATCCCCCATTCATGGCACTTGCTTACTGACTGCTTTCTGTTTCAGCAAACTCTGCATCCTGTGAAAGACTTTTCAGCATTTTTGGCAATACTTTGATGAAGCTGCGTACACGCCTCAAAGTACAAACCCTTACTGATCTAACTGAACTAAAAATGCATGTTTGTGATGAGCACATCTGGACAGACGTGAAGCAACACCTCAAATGTTGTTTTGGGTCCTGAACAGCCACAGCACTGCCTTCCTGTAATCAGCAGTCATGGCCAGCTACATCTGCAGGTATAGTTGCTTGGTATTCCTAACACATCAGCAAGATTGCTAAACGACTCCAACTGGGCAGCTGACAACCAACATGTCACAGGCAACTCCAATCCTCCAGGTTCAGATACCACTACACCACATGCTTCATTTCGCAACCTCATAGAAGCCCAGATCCAACTTGTTGATGAAGATGATCAGGACAGTGAACCACTATTGACCAAAGGATCCAATGGGCCAGTCGAGCTTGCAACACTGTTCAATTTTGATGAACATTACTGGTCCGACCTCTATGCTTGAATTGCTAAGCCCAGTTATGATGAGGAACTAGCACTGTATGAGTTGCTTGAGCTTGATGCTGATGGGGAAAATGACATTGAATTAGATGGCACTATGCAGGATATTCTCTGTAGTTAGTAAACTTGACAGTACGTACAAGGAATCAAGCTCAAGAAACACAAGTTGTGGTGATTGCAATACTATAAATGGCAGGTGATGGTCATAGTTACGGTCATCAAATAACTGGTGACAAACTATTCCGTGACTGTCAATGACTTTTGTGACAGTTACATGACTGGCACAACACTGTACTGGCATGGGCTGAGATTCCTGTTTGGTTGGGGGCCCCTTTTTGTGCCCCCTCTCATCCTCATTGATGGCTTCATCACTGCTGGTGTTTGTGCCATCAGTGCCATCATCCTCAGGTTCTTCGCTGGCTTGTGATTCCCCAGTGCTAGTAGTTCCATCTTTGTCAATGGACTGATCTCCCCTGCAGCTCAACTGTTCATCACTGCTGTTGGGGCTCTCTCCCCTTCTGTGTTGACCCATGGTTGAGGTAAATTCCTCATCAATGGTCTCTTTGCTAACCAATGCTTCACTGGCATTGAGGGTGCTTTCATTGTGGTGAAACTGTCCACAACTACTGTCTGAATTTGTGGGGGTAGTAACCTCTGCCCCCACAGTCTCTCGTCTTACCTCTCCAGTGCCCTCTGACTCACTGTTAGTTTTAACAACTCGTTTGCATGCGAGCTGTTCCAAAATGGGGTGTACTATCATATGTTCCCCATGATTCTCAACAGCTAGGGAGGGGCACAATGTAAGGGGTCTGAGTTGAGAGTGTTGCCTGCTGTAGATTCTTCATGGCATGTATTTGTGCCCCTGTCATTAGCTACAGTGGAGAAAGGCCACTTGTTTTCTAGTAAGCTATGCAATTGCATAGCATCTCAAGCAAGATCTGTGAGGTCTTGCTCCTCATTTTGAGCTCCATTGGAATCTTCCAATGGAATCCAGTGTCCTCTTATGTAGACAACTTTACCGTTTAGTAGACCTTGAAAATCAAGATCTCCTGCATCCTCAAGCTGTTGCTCAATTTCTGAGACTGCTGCTTTGCAGGCCTGTGTATCTGTCATGCAAGACATCCATGTGAGCTCTCTTGGGTTATAGTAGAAATACTTATCTAGTACTTCATTAGAATGTATGCCATAACATTTTAACAGCATACTGTCACAACTTTGCATCACTCGAAGTTGTGATGTGGCATGATGCTAGTGTTTGAAGGTCCAGTTGCAAGACTGGAAAAAGACCGAGACTGGACCAGACCAAGACTGACAAAGACCGAAAAATATTAAGACCGATGAAGACCGCAACCGCAGTCTGGTCTTCAGTCTCTCATTATTTTAATAAAATAAAGACTGGACGAGACCGGTATTAACTGGTTAAGACCGTTTAAGCATACTACATACAAATATTTAATATATTCTAAGTTAACTACATCTTACATTACATGGGACAAGCCCAGGGGATCAAAAGAGCGAAATCTCGAGGGTTTATATACCCCTAGTGGGTTTGTACATGTTTATTTGATAGGGCTAGTGTTTCTATGGTGGTTTGTGATAGATGCCGTCTTTTTTTTTTCGATCCCATCTTTTTCTTTTTTTTGATGCCACACAAATAGTTAACAATACTGCCAACAACCACATCAAGCAATGACGCCAATCCCCTCACATTACTACCACCATGCCCCCCCTGGCCCAAACGACGTCCAGTGTTGTTTGGGTTGTGTGTAAGTTTTCTTTTTGCATTGTACTTTTTATTACTGATTTACTATTCATTCTATAAGATAGAACTTAATGTAAGCATGCTGCCTGGCCCTGGCCCTAGCCCCATGAGCCCCTGCTCATGGGGTGGAGTCCAGGTGACTGCCACGTCACCACCTCTATGCGCTGCCACTGACTAGCGACCCCCTCCCCCCCCTGACCTGCGGTGCCACCCATGTCCCATGCCGCCACCTGACACCCCGACTTGTGCCGCCACCCCCCACTTGCACCGCCCAACGGCGACGTGGCTGCTATCAACTAGTGACCCCCCCCTCCCTCAACCCATGGTGCCGCCCCTGACCTGCTGCTACAATGACATGGCTGCCACCAACTAGTGACCCCCCCCCCCTGACTCATGCTGCCACCCCCGACTTGTGCTGCCAGCCCCCCCTTGCATGATTATGTAATTTAATTTAATTTGTAGAGTAATACTCTAAGGCTCCATAGTATAAATAATGTAGTGAAGACCAGTCAAGACTGGTCCAAGACCGAGACCAGACCGTTTAGGTCCGGTCTCGGTCCCTATGTAGTTGAGTAAAAAATAGACCAGTCCTGGTCCCGGTCCAAGCCCAAAGGGGTGAAAGACCGGACTGGATCGGACCTTTGAACACTACATGACGCGATGATGTTGCATCATGCAATTCTCCCTCTCAAGATGCTCCAGAGTGCCTATTGGCACTCTTCCAAGGGTAGGGTAGATAAATAGAAGCCATAGATAGATAATCCGGCAATAGAGGGATGACTGGCAAGCCAGTCTAGTTTTTGGGAAAACTCACCATATCTCTAGCTTGTTGGAAAACTAGAAATGGGCATGTAAAAAAGTGTAAGAGTGGTGGGATGGGGTTTGGTAAAGCTGATCACACAAGAGTACATGAGACCACAATATATAGTGACTGGTATGACATAGTGTAGATGTAAAGCTGGGGAGACCCGTGTGACTAAGGTAACACTAGTAACATCCCTGGGAACACCCGGAGTAGCACAGCCACAAGGGGGAATGGCCACAACATCATGTGGCCCCCCCTTGGTCCCCCTTACATGCTTCTATTCTGGAACACAACAAGAAGACAACCAACAAAATATTGTAAACACAACACTATAGAAGTGGTGCAGAAGCATATTCATATGCTAGTTAAGCTTGCCGCTGCTTGGGTTAGCTGCTTGCCTTGTAGCAAGGGCAGGTCCAGTTCTTCAGGACAAAGTCATAGTTTATACATTGCTAATGGAACTGAATGTTGCAAATTTGTGAGTGTATTCAAGAGGACAGAGGGAACAGACTTACCCAGACAGTCTCACAGCCAGGCACCTTACACTTCATCACTTCATCATCCATGTCAATCTTAGCTTGTGATACCTCAAGCCCACATTCACACCCTTTCAAATCTATCACTCATGCCTTTCAAACATGCCTCTCCTTGATATTTGTTGTGGGTTGATCAATCTGAGGATCTGTGATTGTGCCTAGTGATTGTGTAGATGGTTTGTTAGTTGCAGGTTCAACCAAAAGCATGCCATCAACAGCTGTGGAATCACCATCAGGGGCAGTGCATGGACTTCCTCATCACAGTCAGTACACATAAGCTTGCTACCTATGTTACATTTGCTGGCAGTCCTGGATAATGCTCTGTGTTCAACCTTGAATTCAAGTAAATATTCACCCACTTGTTCTTTGCCATGCTGTATTGCCTGTCCTTGACTGGGGTTGGTTGATGGTGCATCAAAGATTTGTGTTTTCATTACTGTCTACAACTATTACACTCAGTGTGACAGCTGGCAACCATATATATGTAGTCCTGTTGCTGCATTGAGGTATACAAGCTTCATTGATCCTTCCCTGTCAAACATTTTTTAAGGACATCCTGACAACCCCCACCCCTCCCATGTGATGTATGGGATCCATGTTCTGCAACCCCCTTGATGATCTGCCATCATTCCAACCAGTTTGGCAAAGATATCAACCATATGTAGAAGAGATCCATGTTGTTTTCCCAAGAGTGAGCAATTATATAGATCAGCAATCAAATCAGGCACTAGGTTTTAATCCTTAATTGTCTCTTCACTAGAGCTATCAAAGGATGGAGTATTGAATGCCCAAAAAACATGTAACTTGTTTTGCTCTGTTGGACAATTCATAGTCACTAGCCTTCAGATTGACATGCCATGAATAATACTATACATTCCAATGACTAGTATCATCTCCACTTCCTGTTAGTGCTTTGGCATCAGTCATTTCAAAGCCAAGTTGAATTTGGCTTGCAACATATCCTTCCATGAGAATACATAAAATAGTCCAACAGCTAATAGATCCTTTTGTTGTAATCCCAGCACTTTTCAGAATGGCTGTAGTCACTGTACTGATATATTCCTTTGAACAGCCAGATTTGACAAGTAGGTGAATAAGATTCTGAGTTTCCTGAGTGTAAATACCCTTGTGCAAAAGTGAATGTGTGGATTTTTCACAAATAGCCTGTTGACAAGATTTCTCTCTTGCCTGGATTACAGCCTTCTGTTGAAGGGTGGTAGTATGCCTGAAAAAAATAGGCAGCCTAAGAACATGATTGTTTGAGATTTTTCTGTGCCAGAGGAATTTTTCTCTTAGCCAGCTCTATCTGAGACATATCCATAGTATGGAAAAGTTGGTCCTGCAAATTAGAGTGCTTCTTTTCAAGCTGTGCCAGAGTTTCACCATATGATGTAGTATCACAAATCAGCTACTTTTGTTCAGCATGATACTGTGCATTAGTCACCTGAAGGATTTCTATTTTACTTTCAAGAAAATCCTTGTGAGCTGCACAATGCTGATGAACACAACATTCAACACAGAAACATCAGTAAAGCTCAGCTGATTGAGATTATTCTATTTTTAAAGCCTCCAAAGCCTTGAAAAGTTCAGTCTTCAATAAAGACACTTGATTAGATAATGCCTGTTTGGATGCTTGCAATATATTGACAGTGGCCTGTGCCTCTGAAAGCTGTGCTGCAAGTTCAATGTTTCCACCACCAAGATTGGAAGTGAGATGTTGGGTTGGTAGGTCCAGTCAGGCAGCATTGAATTTAGCTATATTCTTCCTTTGGGCAGTAATAGTTGCTTTTGGTGGCATGTTATTGAATAATCTAGATTTGATTATTAGTTTTGAGTGCATGTAAATATAATGTAATCTGGGTACCTTTGGTGGGAAGTTTCAGAAATATGGTTATAGTAATATATTGGGTTGCCTTCTTTCACAGATGGTATTATATAACCACCCATCTTCAATCTGGTCCACAACTGCCCAGACACAAAAGAGAATGTGTATCTACAAACTTGGATATAATGGTGAAGGTATCTGAAATGTACTAATTCCAGGTCCACATAGTCGTCTGGAATGGGGAAGTTGTAGGACATGCACTCCCTTTCTCAACTTGGCACCACCCAAGTGGGTCTGCTTTGTTGAGGACTACAAAAGACTAAATAGAACTGTATAGATGTAACACAGTTGTTAGGGTAGAAAGAAATGAGTCTGGGGTTTGTCCACTTAAGAACAAAATAAGGAGATTAAGCAAGAAATAAGGAGAAATACAGAGAAATACAGAGAATAAGTATAATATAAGTAGGGTCCTCTGCTTATTGTACTTTGCACGTGACATTGCACCGCTTCCTTTTTTGGATTCATTTTGAAGCCCACCATCGAATTGCCATATCTCAGTCAAATCTCAATGGATTGACTTGATATTAAAAATACAAGCTTTTGTACATGTATTCTAGGTGCAGACAACAGTAGGTACCCTAATTGTAAGAATTGGAGGACCCAAGTTTTGGCAGCCTGACCTTGAGTGATGACTTTTGTTGGATGGTCCTAGCACCAGCAATACAATACAGAATGACCTGAAACTTTTCATGCACCTGAACATGCATGTCACCTTGGTGTTCAGACACTTGTGAGCACCACAGAAGTAATCACAAGCAAGTGTGGCCAATAGATGACAAAATATACCAGATAAATAAATATATTGAAAGTATCGGGGGTTGTACACAATGCTGCAGTTTGATGAACCCACTTGAGACACAAGCACATCCCCCATTACCCTATTCTAAGTGTCCCTAAAGTTGGGAGAGTGTCATTGTAAGGATTTGAGTAGGCTGCAGGTGTTGTAGTGCCAGATCCACAGCATAGCATAAGAAAAGATTATAACCACGACTGGAGAATGATGAAGAAGATGCTCGAGACATAATCAAGGAGAGAAGAGTGTCCATAACACATGCGACTAAGATGATGAAAGAGTAAAAAAAGCTCATGAAGGTCGTGGACTAAAACCAGATGTCTCAAGCCAATCCTGTAGACACTCTATGCAGCAGCAGGGGCGACGGTTGCAGCAGGAGCGGCCTCAGCAGGTTTTGACTCCTCAGCAGCAGCGGTTGTTGGTGCAGCAGCAGTGGCATCCTTGCTCTCAGGTGCTGGGTGCTTAAAAGGAGCGACGGGCGTGGGCTCATCAATCTTGGGTGGGTGTTTGTCGACCTTGGCTGGGGTTTGCGTCTCCGTCTTCAGCTTGGACTTGAAGAAGTCACCAATGTGAGCTGAAAGACAATGTGAAACATTGACCGCCGTTACATCCATGTGCTTCCAAGTTTCAGATGTACATCCATTTGGTGGCATCGGCACATCAATGAAAATCAATATCTGGATAGTGCAATCACCATCTGAGTTCGACTCTATTGACTCAGGTGAGAATGTCAGTGAGGGCATTGAAGGGCTTGAGGTGTCAGATCGTTCCTGGGAGCCATATTCCCAAAGCTGGGTAAAGCTCTCCATGACGATGATAGGTATCAAGAGCTGTCTATGCTCTGAACCAGTTGTTTTTCGATTTTCCATCAAATCCTCTGCTCAGCACACAGATCATTTCACATCCTCACAAAACATTGCTATTTCGAATCTGGTGCTACATCCTATTCTCAAATGAATCTCAATCTTCGTCATCAACCACATCTGTTATGTCAACTTCAAAAACTCCGTTCGCTCTTGCTGCAGCTTCATTCTCTTCCTTCCTCGCTTGAGCCACTACCGCATTGTCCTCTGGTCGCACTTGGAGACGTTCATCTCCTATCTGATCAAAGAAGAGATGTCACTTACTCCAGTCAAGACTCCACTGTAAAGGATTGTGGAATACAACAGGTTCATCATCAATGGGCAGATTCTCCATCTCGAGATCCGCTGTATATCGTCCCCAAATTTCGGCCCTTCTCTGTCGGTATCCCATTAGAATGCAAAGGATCAAGAGAATGATGCAGAGGAATAAGGCGAGAGAAGCGTTGCTGGATAACATGGTTTAGTGGGAGTTATAGTGAAAAAGAACGGTATTGTCAACAGTCTTATGATTGGGTCACATGATATAGTTCCCAGGGTCACATCATCACCTCCTCCACTCCCTCTCAAATATCTGATGGACAGTGGGCGCATTTCTTGACAGGAAACAAGTCTCTTACACCAGGTAGAATTTTCATTATTTGGTATCCACACATACTCCATATCTCCATTCCTTATTCCATCACCCACATGATATTCCATTACCTCACTCCTTATTCAATTACCTCTCCCCATTCCTTTGACATTTGATTCCTTCATTTTACTTGGGTTCCTTCCCCACTTCTTACCCCTTAGCCCCACATTAAAAATCTATATAAGACATGTAGTAGTTAGAAACAAGGACAAGTCAAGTTATCATTCCCTCTATCGTTTAGAGCACAGAGCTCAATTCTAGCTTCGTCCTATCGTATTATCTCGTCTCAGAAACCCCAGTTCTAGTCTCATTTATTGTATTCTCCCTCAACCTTTCATCCTTCTACCTTGTGACAAACACCAACCCAAAGCCACCTTGCAACCTTCCTCTAGTCTAGTTGGAGTACATTTGGTGTGTCTTTTCCAGGTGTCTCCTCGGACTGAGTACCATCAACGACTTGAGCAAATTCTTGCAATCGTGAAGCAGGTGTCGCTGACAAATCCAATCTGTTGGCACCAACGCCTCCATTTCCAATCACGTGTCTGTGGGTAGGGGTAGGGTTGAACATTGTCAAAGTCCAGTGGACATTCAGTTCTTGATGGCTTCCTTTGAGCATGAGCTTGTGTCTCCGGTATCCTGTACAAATCTGAAGATCGGATCAGTAGAAGAGCAGAACTCTCCTCATTGATGATATTCTGGATGGCCAGAATCTTTTCGTTTCAAAGACCTTAGGGGTCTTGGGGTCAATGGTGGGAATAAATCCCCTTTGCTTCTACTCCTGACAACAGCTTGGCCATTGGGTGAGGTGTTGGTGGGTGTTGACAAAACCATCGGCACTTTACCTACTCATAATCTCCACTCCAGGGCATCCCCAAGAGCATGTTCACAGCGGCCTATTTCACGAGGTGGCAGCCCAGACAATTTCACCCAGGCCTTGTTGGAATAGCAGCAGTCTTGAGTGAATTTTGACGTGAGGATGAGAGAAGCCAGGAATGCCCATTGGGGGCAGAGGAGAGGGGAGGGTAGAGGCAGTAGAGACGGTAGCAGCTCAGAGGGTATTTTGTGTCTCCTTGATAGCAGCTCCACATGGGCCACTTCATCACCTCACCTTCATTCTGATCTATGACGTTCACATTCTGCACTATGGGCAATGTCAGCACCCTCAAGATAAAGGGTGTGCTTGGGGCGATTGTAAATCAAGGACTGCATTATGCAGATGCTGCTGATGCATGCATTACAGACATTTGTGTTCTATGCATTGCTCTGTTAGCATATGAGAATGGCTTGAGATGTGGATGGTTGAACAGAATCCAGAGGTTGTGGTGTCGGTGTTCTGATGGTGGAGTATATCAATATTCAATGACAAAACAATGACATATTGTCCCATGGTCTTTCTGGTCAATGGCTTGGACAGGGTATGCTAAGTATCTTTTGTGTTAGTTCCAAGGCCTAGAGCTCTCTGTCCTCCTCTCAACCATCAAAGCCACCAGCCAGCTCCATTGAAAAGGTTCCAGCCTTTATGAGGTCCATGTCCTCTGCCGCATATTGAATCAGTAGATCAGCTGTGCCTTTCCCAATACTGAGCCAATCCGACAGCTTCTCCACAGTCATATGCTCCCCTGTAAGTTGGTTGATCTTACAGTAACCTTGGTCATCAAACTTTCCTGCATGTGCACTGAAATATTCTCCTTGGCAATCCGGATGCTTGTCGCAGTACTCAAGCCAATTGCGTATGTTAGGGACCCTGACCTTGTTTGCGACTTGCAGTGGTGGATTACCCATATGAGTTCCCGCTGGTAGTGAAGGATTCACTGGCAGATGAGGAGGTGGTGGTTGAGGATACCATGCAGGTGCAGGAGGGTAAGGTGGAAGATAGAAACCGTATGGAAAGGCCATGGGTTGCTGAAGCTGCACCTGCATTGCCATGTTTTGACCATGGCCTGGTGCACGTGTATGAGGTGCATTGCCCAGAAGGTTCAATTCAAGTGGCTTTATGTTCGTTGGGTATTTCTGAGGGTCCCTGACCTTGAACAGTATTAGCAGCCATTCCAGATGAAACTTGATATCGGTGAGTACTTACATGTAATGTTGCCCAATGGTTCAGATTATTCTCTGCAATCGGATAGCACACACCCTGATGATCTCTCCAGCACATGACAGGCTTATTGGGAAGACTGTGGATGTCACATAAAAATTCTTTCAAAATTGCCTCCTGTGCAGCAAGTCTTTTCTTGAAAAACTTTTGAGCTTCAGTTTGTGGTTTATCAACATTACTGTTGCTGGAAATGCTACCCAACTTTATGCTTCCAGTATTTTTCTATGTGGGTTAGTCAGCGCTGGTTTACCCCAGGTGAATGTGACTCACCTTACTACCACCATGACTCTGGGTGGCTGACGGCTCATCATCTTTGTTGTAAACTTGAACAGTGACAGCCTTCAACCTCCAAGTGGAGCACTTCCCACTTGGAAGATGCAGGGGAATAATAAGGGGCTGAAGGATAGTGATCATGGTATTGAAGTGCTGCTGTGCATTGAGGTCAAGTGGAAGCAATCCTTTAGGATCAGTGCTAAAGCGATATTGTGCATGTTGCAAAGTGGGATAGATGTTGAGGAGTTCAGCTATCTTTCCTTGCAGCGAGAACCAGGGTATCGTTGATGTTACAACCTCTACGGCTCAGCTCCCTTTCTGCCTGTTGTTTACCTCCATAGTAAATGAAAACTCCTCTGCACACAGACACAATATGAGGTGGGTGAGAATAATAGAGACCATCAGACTCACTATTGTCATCATCACTGGACTCACTTCCATCCTCCTGCAGAACCTGCACCTTCATGGCTTTTGCCGCCTTCTTGCGTGTCTGGGAGGGAGCAATTTGGGCCCCCTTTTTGGGACCTACAACCTCAACCACTTCATCACTGTCACCATCACTGTCATCACCATATTCGTTTTCATATGGATGGTTTTCTCCATCCTCTTCCTTGTACTCCATACCGGATTCCACAGCTGAGTCCTCATCTGCACTCAGATTTGAAGAGACTTGTTGAAGTAGTGCTCTAACTGTGACCAAAGATTTACGGACTGGTCATGGATTGTCAGAGGCTTTGCTGGCCACAACCTCTTGTGCTTGGGACACATTTGGGAGTGCCTTGGGGAGTGCTTTTGCTTTGGATGTCCTTCCAGTAGCATCACCAATATTTGCAGATGCACTGTGGAAATGGGTCACACAGTCCAAGGTCTGAACCTGAGGCCCTTTCATCTGTTTTGTTGCCAGTCCCTTTTCCATCTTCACAGTGGTGTGAGTGTCGGCACCCATTCCAGCACTAATTTCAGGTACTGCATGGGTTGCAGCATGTGGAGAAGGAGGCAGAGAAGGAGGCAGAGAAGAAGGTGTGACTGAAGGCTGGGAAGAATTCTGGTTAGCCTGTTTCCTTGCTTTCACTGCCTCTTTGCGTTCTTTGATAGCTTTCTTGCCCATGAACAACCAGGTAGAATGTGGAAGAGAGGAACAAAGGTGAAAACACTGCAAACAATTTATGTAATGTTATTTACTTGCCAAGACACTATTCCATTTTCTGAAGGATTCTGAAATCCAATCAATGGTATATACACCACCATTGCAAAACAAAAATATGCTCCATTGTGATGGAGATGGTACTTCATTGCAGAAAATGCCAGCTCAATAGGATTGTAATCGGGAGAATATGGTGGCAGGAATTCAACATGCATACCTCTAAATGTCAAAGGGAATGTCAACCCTCATCATGAATGGAGGAATGAAACCTACCGAGATTCAATGAGCTCAACAATGGCGGGATGCTTGTGAATTTGACAATTATCCATGACAATAACTGAATTTGGGGCTGGAAATGGTTGTATTTGATCCAGGAGGCGACTAATGAATGTGTAGAACAGTTCAGTGTTGAAGGAGCCTTCAACAATGTTGCAGTGTATGGTGCTATCATTCAAGGATAGCGCAGGAAGTACTGAGAAGCTAGCACAAGAATGACTTGAGTTGAATAACTGTATTGGTCGCAAGTGAAACTCACCATTGCCCCTGACAGAAAAAGGCTTTGCGAGTTGCTTTCCTGCCATGTATGGCCCAAGCCTGCCCATGGTACGTTGCATGGTGATCCACAGAACACTCATCTACAAAAACAACCTGACTTGGTTCATATGTTCCAATGCAAGCTGCAAATTCAGCTCGTTTCTTGGCACTGTGCTCAAGGGCTGTGCAAGACAACTGTTCATGGGTATTAGAGGCTGGAGAGGTATATTACTAGCTGTCACACACCTTCTTCATGGTATACCCACCCTTGACAAGTGTCCTCCATACTGTCACCAATAATACTGATATGCCACAAGTCTCTGAGAGCTCCATATGCAGCTCATCGAGGTAGAGATCTGGCATGTTATTGACAGTCGCGAACAAGTGCTGTGTGTGATGGTGTTTGTTCAAACTATACTGTTGATAATGCTTGACTACATACCTCAATGTCGTAGTTGCAAAGGTTTTGATGAAGCTGAGGCTTTGAGCATTTAGGAATGTTGGCTTCCCCAGTCTTCCTGAAGTGGGAAAGAATTCCTTTCACTCTGTGTAAGCTTACATCACTGAATGTAGCAATCTCTTCGACAGGCATGATTGCGCTGAGGCAGATGATGATCCATTGAACCTCTTCAGGGATTGGTTTGCCTCAAGCCATGGTGGTGATGGTACATTGTTGAGTTTCCCAATTTAGAAGTACATTTGTGTACTTGAATCAATCACAATCATATTCAGATGGAAATCATGCCCTGAGCAGTTTACAGCACCAAGACAATGTACACATCAAGGTGCTTGCAAAATATCAGGGCATTTTGTGAAGTAATGGGAGTGATAGGGCAAACTGATGAAGGTTGTTGCTCAAGGTCAGGCTGCCGAAACTCAGGTCCTCCAATTCTTATAATTAGGGTACCTACTGTTGTCTGCACCTAGAATACATGTACAAAAGCTTGTATTTTTAATATCAAGTCAATCCATTGAGATTTGCAAGTATTTACACTCCCCCCCCATTCCTTGTGGAATCCTGGTTCATTCCTGGTTCATTCCTGGTTCATTCCTCACATTCCTAGGAATCCTGGTCCATTCCTAGCCATTCCTAGACCATTCCTAGACCATTCCTAGCTACCATTCCTGGAGGTACTAGGTCATTATTTCAAATATTGAATGCATTTATTACTATTTATGGAAACATCAATACTAACAAAAAATACTAACAAAAAGTGTAAAAACACCCCAACTCACTATGAGGCAGGGGGGAGATATTATTTATTAATATAATACAAGACTAAATTAAACTAATTAAAATCCCCCCGCATCTCTCAGAGCAGGGGCGGTGGGGGGCTTAGCGATCACGTCACATCGCGGTGACCTGCCCCTTGCATAGCACCCCATTCCACCCCATGAGCAATGGCTCGTGGTAGCAGTTGGGGGTGCTGGCGTGGGGGGCTGGGGCCCACTTGGTGCTGCTGTTGCCCCACCCACGCTCCACCTCATGAGCAGTGGCTCATGAGGCTGGGCCAGGTGGTGTTATTTGGGCTGCTGGGCCCTCCCGTTGTGTCCCCCTCGGCCATTGGGGCCTGCTGTTGCATCCTGCTGGGTCCTAGGCCCTTGCATCACGTCCCCTGGCCTCCAGACGCGTCCCCTGGCTTCCAGTCATGTCCCCTCGGCTCCAGTCATGTCCCCTTGGCTCCAGTTGGGTCCCCTGGCCTCCAGTCAGGTCCCGTCGATGGCCTGTCGCGTCCCATCGCGTCCCTGGGTGTCCCCTCTGTCGTCTAGCATCCCCCCTGTCATCTGGTGTCCCCCCAGCTGGCAGGCACGTCCCCCCTTCTGGGTTGGTCGTGTCCGGGTGCCCTGTCACATCGAGATGTGTCCCCTGGGCACTGGGGGGCGTCCTGTCCGGTGGTGACATGGCGGGTTGCGGGTGACCTTCCTCGGCCGAAGATAAAGCCCCCCGCCCACCCCGCGAGCAGGGGCTTGCTGGGCTGCTTGGGGGGCCGTCAGGGGGCTGTTAGAAGGAGGGGGGAGGCCGTTAGTGACGTAGCAGCGGGGTGGGATGGATTCGGCGCGTACCTCATGGGTACCCTGCTCTGCAGGCCTCCTGGCACCTCCCTCAGGCCATCCTATCAGCCATCAAGCCCCTACCTCCCAGCTGAGTGGGGAGGAGGGGCGGCGCACGGTGGGAAGCTCGTTGTTGAGTATAAATAGAAAAAACTGAATAAAAAAAATGATATCAGCATTTAAAAAAAAGAATAAGAAAAAAAGATACCCCCTCACATCCCAGTTGAGTGGGGAGGAAAGGTGGCACAAGGGGCGCGAGGGGCACCCATTGTTACAAGTAGAAAATAAATTTGTTAGCTTAAAAAATAATTCCAAAGATTAAAAATACTTAACATGGGGGCCTGAGGCCCCCATGGATGGGTAGTGGAGGAGAAAAGGGGGGGAGGCAGAGAGGGGGGGGAGGCAGAAAGGGGGGGGAGGCAGAGAGGGGGGGGAGGCAGAGAGGGGGGGGAGGCAGAGAGGGGGGGGAGGCAGAGAGGGGGGGGAGGCAGAGAGGGGGGGGAGGCAGAGAGGGGGGGGAGGCGGTGTCAGTGACGTGGCACGCGAGGTGGGGGGCAAGGGGCTTACCAGGCAGTGGCTGGTGCTGGGGTCGTCGTTCCAGGTCACAGGGGCATTGCCTCGTGGATGGGGGGTCAGTGACGCAGCGCATCGGGGTGGGGGGAGGGGGGGCTTACAAGTGTGGGTGGGCCGTCGTCGCGTGTTGGTCATCTTGCGCCAGTGCAAGTGGCGGTGGCGGTTGTGGACAGAGGTGGTGGTGGTTGCAGTGTGAGGGAGGCGGAGGCAGCAGCGGCGTGGTTGATGTTGGTGATGGTGGTAGCGCATGTCACCGATAAACAAAACGGTCGCACACGACCACGTGTTTCCAACCAACACATGACCAAACATGTGCCGAGTGGCTGTGAGGGTTGGGACATAACATATTTGCTTAGCTTACCTAACAAATATCAGCTGTTTAGTCTAATGGTTATATTGCCATGTTTGTGCTGAGTAATCATCTCCCGAAACCTGGGTTCAATCCTTGATGGTGCAATACAAATATTTAATATATTAATACTAATAGCCTGGAATGGACTGGGACCATTCCTAAGGAATATTCCTGGCATTCCTGGCAGGACTAGGAATGAACTAGGAATGGATCAGGAATAGACTAGGACTAATATAGGGAATTTCTATTCCATTTACACTATCTAGGATTCCTAGTTCATTCCTGGGATTCCTAGGAATCCTAGGAATGGACCAGGAAGTGGGGGGGGAGAGTAAAGACCTCGAGATTTGACTGAGATATGGCGATTCGATGGTGGGCTTCAAAATGAATCCAAAAAAGGAAGCAGTGCAACATCATGTGCAAAGTACAATAATTTCATCCTTATTTTACTTAATGGACAATAAGCATAATAAGTAGACTTTAAGGAACTTTAAGCCAAACTCAGATTTTCCTGATGACTACATCTTCCCAGTATTTGATCCTTGCCAGTGCTTGAAGGCCTCATATATTTTTTATCCTTAGAATATGCTATATTTTCTGCACACACAGAAGAATTCAGCAACAGATCAAGGGAGGCATACCCAGTATTCATACTTGAGCCCATTTGTGGCATTTGGCAGTGTTTCTTATCATCTGGAATGCCAATTTCATTCATGATGAATCAGATGCTTAGTTGTTATGACATCCCATGCTGCAACATTCCAACATTGTATCTTAAAATTTTCTAGGCATATATTGATCAAGAAGACAGAACTGCCACAATCCAGAAGATAAAACTGCACATCTCAGGAGAATTTCTTCAAAATACATTGACACTTGTGATGACAGGTGTGGAATGATCTGATTGCTGTGAAAATCTCAGTGACTCCACAGTGCCAATGACATGAGGCATTGGCCATAGGGGGAGTGGCTCTTACCAAAGCCAGTTCAATGTCATAGAAAATAGGACCAGGTTGCACCTAAAGCTTCCATAATTGCAGCAATATCTGCCTTCTGTTCTTGGATGCAGACTTTGATTTGCAAATCTGAATATAGTATGTTAATGACTCACTAAGGCAAAATCACACCCATGATCATTAACAAGTTCCCAGATACATTAAATGTGATTCCAGATTGCAGCCCACCATACATTTTTGTGACTATGTAAATCATCATAAACAGTGGATTAAAAGAATATATCTCCTGCAAGAAATGGCAAATGAGTGGAAAAGATATGTGGGTCTTATCCATTAGCCAGGAATCATTGAAGACAAAGGTTCTTTCAATGTCATAACATCCCATTAGTGATGTGCAGGGCCCAGCTCAGCTCAAAACCTGGGCTTGGGCTCAGCTTGACCAGGCTTGAGCTTGGGGAGGAATTGAGCTAAGCCTTGTTGAGAGCTCAGGCTTGGCTCAGGCTTGGCTTAGGCCTAGGCCAGGGCTTGCAACAGTAGACTTGCACTAGTAGATTGTTGATACAGTTGCCTAGACATCTTATACAAATATATTATTATCATTGTGATCCAAAAATCTCAGCCAGATCTTCAACCATTGCATCCCAACTCACCATCCCTGCATCACTCTTAAGGGCATGCTCCTGAACTTGCTTACAATCTTCTGCATCTACTTCAAAATCAGTGCTACATTAGGACAATGCTTAATCTCCAAGGGGATCAATGAGACCCCTCAAATGAACACAACAAAAACAAAGAAAAGTCTTATAGTCAGGGGTAGTCACACTAGGATTAGCAGAATACCCAAGAGAACTCAACTAGAGTCTCTGGGCAATATATTATGGTTTATATACAACTTTACATGTGTTATCTATGTGTAGTCCATGTCTAAGGCATGAGGTGCTGTGGCATGCTTTACCTTCATGTGTACAGTGGCCATGTGTCTACCATGTGTCTAATTGTGCAGTGTGTTGCCCATGTGTTCTACCTACCCTTGACCACACATTCAATTGTAAGGATCTGATGCCTACTCTTCGCCATGTGTATATAAAGTGTCCTTATAGCCAAACAATGAAATTAATAATTAATATTGTCTTTAAGGAAAATCATACTCCTGACATCATCTCCTCTTTTAAGGCTTGAATTCCAGATGAGATGTCAGTTCCTCCAGGGTCTCAGTGAAGTGTTCATATGGGCAGAATTAAATCTGCACCAATAACCTAAGGTGGTGCAGGGCAGTGGGGCATGAGCAATGGAAAGATGCAATCACATCTGCTGCATGTTCAAGGTTGTCAGCAGGCTCCCAGGTGTTATTCTCCTTAGTATACCCTTGCCACTTGACCAAGTACTTCAACTGGTTATGATGCATCCATGAATCCAGTATCTCTTCCACATGGTGTTACAACTGGGAGTGGGCAATCCCTGCATATTGCCAAAAGTGCTCAGTGATGCCATATGATGCATGCACATCATTTGATACTCCAACAAGTGACCCAAGCAATTTAAAGTGGACACAAAAGCACCATTGGCTCAGAGCCACTTTCAAGAGCATTTAATATACATGTACAATAGTTCTGCTATTCTAGATGATCAATAAAAGCTCTTGAATACACAGATTTCAGCAAACACCAGCCAAAAACCCCCTTCAAATAGCCTGAAAACTCAAACCTATAGAACTCATTGTATACTGATCATTCAGCTAAGGTCCTGGAGGCAACCCTTACTGATTCTCCTTGCTCTTTATGTCTCCAGAGGCCATTTTGTAAAATAGTGCTTCTTCATCATGAAACACCCCATTTTAGGGTAGAATTTGAGGATTTAAATGGTTTAAATTGAGAAATTCGAACTTTTTTTCCAGAGACTTATAGAGCACAAAATTCTGTTTGGACCACTCTCTTACACCTAAGCAATCTGTGTACTCTATGCTGAGTTCTATTCCTCAGAAGGGTTACCCACCAAGCAGAGTCACTGTAGTGTGTTCCCACAGTCATATGTTGCAACAACATGCCAAAACTGCATGGTACAAGCATGTCATTTCATATATCATGGTGGACAAACCCCCCAGACTCATTTCTTTCTACCCTAACAACTGTGTTACATCCATACAGTTCTATTTAGTCTTTTGTAGTCCTCAACAAAGCAGACCCACTTGGGTGGTGCCAAGTTGAGAAAGGGAGTGCATGTCCTACAACTTCCCCATTCCAGACGACTATGTGGACCTGGAATTAGTACATTTCTGTAGATACCTTCACCATTATATCCAAGTTTGTAGATACACATTCTCTTTTGTGTCTGGGCAGTTGTGGACCAGATTGAAGATGGGTGGTTATATAATACCATCTGTGAAAGAAGGCAACCCAATATATTACTATAACCATATTTCTGAAACTTCCCACCAAAGGTACCCAGATTACATTATATTTACATGCACTCAAAACTAATAATCAAATCTAGATTATTCAATAACATGCCACCAAAAGCAACTATTACTGCCCAAAGGAAGAATATAGCTAAATTCAATGCTGCCTGACTGGACCTACCAACCCAACATCTCACTTCCAATCTTGGTGGTGGAAACATTGAACTTGCAGCACAGCTTTCAGAGGCACAGGCCACTGTCAATATATTGCAAGCATCCAAACAGGCATTATCTAATCAAGTGTCTTTATTGAAGACTGAACTTTTCAAGGCTTTGGAGGCTTTAAAAATAGAATAATCTCAATCAGCTGAGCTTTACTGATGTTTCTGTGTTGAATGTTGTGTTCATCAGCATTGTGCAGCTCACAAGGATTTTCTTGAAAGTAAAATAGAAATCCTTCAGGTGACTAATGCACAGTATCATGCTGAACAAAAGCAGCTGATTTGTGATACTACATCATATGGTGAATGTTAGAATGACACTAACCACAAAGGATCAATGAGGCCCCCCAGACAAACAACAAGGAAACAAAAGAAGATAGTCTAGTAGTCTTTAGAGTGGTCATGCTAGTGGTAGCAGATAAACCAAGAGAACACAACCAGTGTCTCCAGGCAATATATTATGGTTTATATAGTACAGTACATGAGGTAGCCATGCTTCTACCATAAGTCATCAATGGGTGCAGCATGATGCCTATAGCATAAAGTGCACAGCTACATGTGCCTACCATGAGTCCAATTGTGCAGTGTGCCACCCATGTGTTTATACCTATCCTTAGCCATGTGATTGATTATAAGGATCTTACACCTACCCTTGACCATGTGTACATAAAAGTGTCCATATAACCAAACAATGAAAATAATAGATTTTAAAATGTCTTGTGTAGTCATACTCCTGACATCCAGTGTATAATGCCCCACAATGTGCCACAAAATGCTGGATTTTAAATCCAGCCCACATTTCAGTCCACTTGCCTGATCTCACACACACTCTTGGCACATGCAATTGCACTGTGATAAACAGCTGACACTTTGTCTACCAGCAAAACCTTGCAGTGGCACCAAACTGTATAGGTGCAAAGGTGTCTTAAAACAATAGTCACTTAATTTTATCAATTTATTCCAGCCCTTTACAGCCAGTTTCTTCTATTTAGCTGATTTTTGACACTGATAATCAGTGAATGAATATCTTGATGGATACATATGGTAATGACTAGATTTAATTAACAGTGAGTGAATTAGCTTCTTGCAATACTATCTTGATGCATAGGATCTGATTCTCCATTAGGATGATCCCCTGTGGTTGGTACATTGGGGGGTGTTTTGGTGCTTTCAGAATGTAGTCCAACATACATAAGGTGCATCACTGAACAATTCCTTTGCATTCAATTACTTACAGTGGTTAATTAGATACCTCACATGAAGGTACAACATCAATTCCAGCATTCTATGCCATGCACATTGATCATGCATTGTCTCTTGGCCAACTGTCACCAATCACTGCCCCCAGCTTCTTGGACAAATATTCATATCCATGATCATTCCCAACATCCCCCCCAGTTAATTCAAGCCATATTCACTCATGTGAAACCATCACATCAACATCTACAATCTACCATCATCCTAGTGCCCCATCCAATTCCTGCATCACTTCACAGTAACTCATATCCTCAAATTGGTATCTAGAAAGCTCAAATTAACCTTAAATGTCAAGATAGTACTTGGCACCTCCATGTACCCTCAATTCTCAACAATCCAGGGACAATTAGGGGTGAGGGAGTAGGCATGCATTAGGGGGAACTAGGAGTTATTCCAGTAGCAGTTTCAGGTGGCCTCTTGGATCAATACTCATACATGGGGACCTAGTTCAATTACTGTACTTCATCTTATATTAACATTATGTGACCTCAATAGAGCTTGGCAAGCCATTTTTCATCATGCTTGACAATGAAGGTACTATAATTCCCATGTGTGACAGAGTACCTGAATTCATCCAATTTGGCACCTCTCATATCAAAATATTCATAAGCCAGCAGCATCACTTCACAAAAATCTGGAGAGTCTCTCAGATGTGAGGTAACTTGTCTGTCTTGCTGTTTAACACTTCTAACACACAGTCTGGTTTACATCTCATGTATACTACCTTGTTTTTGCTAGCCTGACCAACTACTAGACCAGGCACAGTATAGTAGTTTTTTTTACTGAACAGTGTGCATGGGCATGTAGGGCAGGATTATAAGATTTGAGGATCTCAAGTTTCATAGAATGACATTGTTTGTCAGAGACATGATCTAGCAAGTCACAATCTAGCTTCTTAAGGCACTCTTGTACTAGTAATGTCCAACTATGACTGCAGCTTTATGGTAAAGCTCTGGCAATAGATCTTGGCCCCAGGACTTTGAGTGTGCTTCCACTAGCCAGGCATGCATCAGCATTGGCAAGGAGGGCAGTTCACAAATGTTTAGCATTTTAGTGTCATCTGAGATGTAAGATATGTGAAAGTGCTCAAGGGTCTCTGAGGAATGGTGCAGGCCAACAGAATGGCATTTAATGACAGCACTGGCAGGCAGGATAGTGCTCACCAGTTGGCCTCTGCTTGGGGTACATGATCATCCTCCTCTGATAAATGAGAATGCTTTTGAGAATCTGAAAGGGAAATACAGTTGAAGGGAAGTGGAGGAATACCAGAGAGTATGGGGTGTTGATGGGATGGGAGCAGGGCAGTGGAGGTTGGGAAGGGAGATGGTGGATGGAGCTTTGAATAGCAATGATCAATTGACAAAAGATGAGGCACACTCACTTGTGATGGAAGATGCACAAGTCCATGGAGATGGTCATCAGGCTGGGGAGGTTGTGCTGACACTTTGTTTGAAGGACTCAACCTTGAAGATTTCACCCTACAGCCTGATGCAACCTCAGACTATGTACAAGAGTACGGTTTCTGGTTCTAGCTGTTCTGCTTCTGTGAGCTAGCAAGTCAGAATCAGAGTCAGCTCCAATGACATGAAGCCATCAGCATGTTTACAGTTTTCAAGTTATGGTGGCCCATAGATTGTTGTTAGACCAGTGACCAATCCCTAGTAATGAGCAAGTGTTGACTTGTATGAGGTGGTCATGAGTCTAGATTGTTGTCACTAGGGCACGGAAGACCTTTTTTGTGCTTTTTCCCCTTCTTCAAGTGCATCAGCAAATCCTGAGAATTGCTGTAGAGCCAGTAGATCTGGTAGTTGTTGGTAGATGTTTGCAGTATTTTGTAGCAGTTGGTGGAGGTGGTAGACTGTAGACAACTGCAGAAAGTGGAATACAGTCTGTAGACATGTGTAGAATTGTTGTAGATGGTTTGTAGCTAGTGTAGGCTAGGTGTAGATGCTTATAGAATAGCATTAGTTGGTATGAATGATATTCATTGCCGCTCAAAGTGAGGATTTTCTCATTAATCATGTATCAAGTAGAGCATAAACAGTACAGTAGAATCAATCAAAATTTGGCCTGCCCTTTGCAAAGGGGTTTATGGGCATATTCAAGCTGAAAAAAAATCTGCAACCCAGTGCCAGACCCACATGCCTCATCCCCCTCCTCCCCTTGTCCCCATTGTCTCCCTCCCCATCCTGTTTTCCCACTGTCCACCCCATTGCCCCATGGTCCTTCTCATCCTTCTCATCTCTTTGCCCCTCTCACCTTCTGCCCCATCATCCCATTGTCCTATCCAGTGTCTTCCTTGCCAGCCTGTACCTCTAAGCTCATCACAGGGGTTGGGGGTGCTGTCAGGGGTCATGGCAGGTTGGGGACATGGTCGGTGGTGAGATGGCTCATCTACAGGCAAGCAGGGGTCCAGGAGGGAAGATTGGGGGCAGCAGCAAGGCAGGGTAGGCAGGGGGAGAGGTTGTCATCATCAAACATGATGTGGCAAGGGCAGTGGGGGGTTTTGTGGCAGCAAATGTGTGGCCATTCAGCCATTCTGGGTGCATGAGATGGGTATAGGCACATCTAAGGCAGCAGGGGGTCAGCTGAGGTGTGGGCAATGGCCCTGGGGCTGTAGATGACATGGCAGGATAGGAGGGCATCAGCATCATTGTGAGCAACATCCTGGCATTGCTAGGGGGCTGTTTTGTCAGTCTGGGGACAGGAGGAGGCTCTCGGGGTGTTGTGGCTCATCTGGGAGTCAGATGGGGCATTCTGGGCATGGTGGGCACTGTGGGGCTCTGTTCCAAAGCCTGGGGGGCCAGGGGCAGCATTGGGGGGGGGTCAGTGACATGGCAGGGAGTGTGGGAGTTGAGTTTGATGAAGCTGGGGCCAGGGGGATGAGTTGGGGGCTTGTGCAGGCACCTGATGTTGTCCTGGGAGTCCTGGAAGCACTCTGGGGCACTCTGGAGGCAATGGGGATTGCCTGGGATGTCCATGACATGGCAGCAGCCCTGGGGGCCACACTCAATGAGGCTGGGGTCTGGGGACAAAGTTGAGGGCCTGTGGGTCAACCTGGCCATGAGTGCCATTGTTTCTGAGGTGCTGGGGGCAGTTCAGAGGCTGGGGGTGCATTGTTGGTGGCCATTGTTGACAATGATGGCATCATTGATGGGGGCTGTGCAGGCATCACCAATGGTGATGTGGCTTGGCTCTGGGACACAGAAGGGGTGGAGCAGAGTGTTGGGGTTTGTCATTGGCCTGTGCACCAGTCTTGTGAGTGCAGGGGGATTCAGTAGATGTGGTGGCTCATCAATGGGTGCTGTTTACATAATGACATCAACAGTGGGGGTTGTGGTTGTTTGGGAGGCTGTCTCAGTGGTCATGGGCCCAAGTCTGCATGCATGGTCACACTGGTGCCCCTTGTCACCCTCACATCCTGGTTTGACAAGGAGGAAGGTGCCATTGGGTGCACATCACCTAACATTGTACAATGAAATAATACATTTACTTGGTTTATATCAACAATAAACAAACATTAAAAAACCAAGTCCCTACATAGTATGCCATGGTGTTGAAGTCCAGGCTCACATTGACACAAGTTTTGCATGCACATGACAGAAACTTCCAGAACTTTGTCACAGCAACACAGCCAAATTGAAGCACTGACAGTACAAGATATATAAACCTACATCCTTGAAGACTTCGTCTCTTTGTCTCTTTCTTCCACATTTATCACTGAGATTTCTTCATGTCTAACTCTAGTTTTTGTACTAATATGGGTGCTTTATTATTATAGTTCTATTATACAAGGTGGACTTCATTTTGTTAGTGTGATTTTTTTGCCAATCAGTATTTGGTTCTAACTCTAGTTCATATACTGATATAGTTATGTTATGTTATACAAGCTGGATTGGAGTTTGGTATTCACAAGTAAGTCAGTATTCCAATTTGAATTTCAATCTTCTAATGTATGCTTTCTAGTGTAAGATCTTTAGTATGCATGAAGTATGTATAGATATTTAAATAGAATGTAGATAGCAATCTTGTATTAAATATAACTTGAATAAAAACACTTTACTTCACCTTGCTAATTTCCTGGTCTCCATCAAAAATGAAATTGCTTGTACTAGTATTGAATTGAGTACTGTGGGATTACTATGTCAGTCTGAGGTTGTCTGTAGAAGAGGTATGCAGTGCTATTGCAGGCATGACAGGCTATAGTAGGCTGCAACAGGGTTGATAGGCTGCAGCAGGGTTGGTAGAGTGCAGCAGGCTGCAGTAGGGCTGGTGGACTGCAGTAGTGCCAGTAGACTATGGTAGACTATGGTAGACTACAGAAGGCTGCAGTGCTTCAAGTATGGTTGCACCTGATAGCAGCTGCTATCAATGACATCATCACCCAATGTAGCATATTATATAACGATAGCAGCTGCTATCATTACATCATCACCCAATGTAGATTATCTACCATTACATAATCTTCTCATTGGCCCATCTTGACATAACTCTTCTTCTGAGTGTGTCTGAGTGTGTTGCAGTTCATAGATCAACATATATAAGTCAGGATATGTAATTAATGTCTATACATATATGCTAGACTCATTTTCTTGGCAGGATCTTGTCTGATAAGGCTGCAAAGTTGTAAACTCTTATCATCTTAGTTGATATTGATGGTAAGAAATGTCATTGGGCTGTAGCCTGATGCCATGAAATACTCATTATATCATGATCATATAGGTAATCAGTGACTTGAGGATTATGATTATGATCTGGGAGCCAATCAAATTGATTTTAACAATTTATCAGACAAAGATGTAGAGCCTGAGGTTTTGAGTACGTATAATGATAATAAGCAGTGAGTGGCCACTGGCCAGTGTCTGAATCATGTAAAGTGATTTATCATTTACATGCTTGATCCCAGAATTGGAGATGCAGATTATGTCCTCCCTCCCTATCACATGTCTCCAAGAGGTGTACTAGCTATGGCCCTCTCACTAAGTCTGTAACCTCTTTCTCTTCCTCCCCATTGGACTAGCTCTACTAATTACTATGGAGCCTTTCCATGTAGCTTCTGCCTATGACAATTCCCAGGATAGAGAACAGGAAGATTCTTAGGTGGTTCTAATTCTAGTTACAGTATGTTATTATCAAATTATAATAATATTGGAAGCAGTGATAGCTCTTCGAGTCACAAGCAAAAGAGAAATGATAATCCTTCAAATGATTCAACTGGTATAAGAAGAGCTGCTGGAGAGCACAACAAGAAGAAATGTTGGAAGTAGGGACAGGAAAGGCAAGAAGAGACCAATGTAGTAATACCTGCATGGAATGTGGAAGAACAGATTGCATGGGCAAAAATAGCTGGCATCTGAGTTGGGCTTGTGGATATAATTGTTCTTCAGATGGTGTATAAAGCAGTACAGTATACACATGTGTATATATACCTTCAACAACATGTAGTCTCAGAAGATATGATTGAGATAATATAACAGGCAATCCTTTCCCTTTCCCTTTCTTTCCCTTTCCTTTTTTGGTTAATATTAATTATTTTCTAATTATTTTTAAGCCAGGTGCAACCATGCTTACAGTGCCGGCTGCAACAGGTCTGCCACAGTACTGTGCAGGAGATATACCTTCTCTACAGGCTCTGTCAGCACTGTAAATCACTGTGGGTTCTGTGCAGTGCTGCATAAGTCTGTGGCAGAGGGCCCAGGTTTTGCTGATGTGGTTGATGCTAACATGGGCATTGATAGTGGAGTAGTCTCACCATCAACACAGCATCAATGTGTGGTTCCTGTCCAGGCATTGTGATTTGATTGTGATTGGAGTAAGCAGTAGCAGTGGACAACAGGGACACAAGAGTGGAAGTTTTGCAAAGTTTGGAGCAGGACATCAAGTCACCACTACTTTTGTACAAACAATACTCTACCTGTAAAGTTTTGTCTTTTTCCTATTCCTTTAGCCAAAATGCTCCTTTTGATGAGAGCTACTGATTGGCTAGAGTGCATGATCTATTTCTCAAAATTGATGGAGTTATAAATGTTGGCCATATGAGATTGGCCAAGTGTGACAGATTCACCCACATATGGAAGACAATGTTACACAATTCTCCACCAAATCTAGTGAAGAATAGTATAAAGGGGTACAAATTTCCAGGCCTAATACCAAATGCTACTAGAATCCGGGCAAAAGCTAGTATGTAAAGTTGAAAAAATTTCCAGTTCCATTTTGGCCATTGTCCAAAATTGGTGGCCACTTGGTGGCCTGCTCCATAGACCAGGAGGACGAAGGATTTACAAAGACATTCGATATTCGCTTCGGACTCGTGGACAAGATGGTTCAGCAGATTTTCTACTTCTCTTTCGTAGCCGCGGCATGCACTACAATAATACGATCAGCAGTACTCTAAAAACCCCTGCAGCTTCCTCGCCGTTCTTGGCGGAAATTTAAATGCGAGTAGCTTGTCACCAAAAGTTCTTACTATTCGTGCTACCCCTTCTTTGAGACCTGTGCCAAGGCGTAAGCAAAGCAGGAAGGAAATGAGGGAGAGAGTTTACCGTCTTCAATATACCCCAAGATCTCCCCTGCACGTTCCACTTCCACCCTCATACGCTCTTGCTCTTCTCTCTCTTGTTCCCCCATCGCCGAGTTTTCATCCACAGAAGGTTGGTGTTCACAGTACTTCCCCCGCACCTCAACACGGTAGTCCTCCACCGCCTGGAGAAACGCCAGGAGCGCCTCAAGGATACGAGGGATATCTCTCTGCACTGTACCGTACATGTCCTCTGTTAGAGAGGCTGCTGTTAGGTGGGATAGGACTGGAACGGGAATGCGTAAGGGGAAAAATATTGAGAGTGGGGGGAGGAGCATACCATCGACAACGACAACGTCAAGCTCTCGATTCGGAAGACACGCCTCCACACGTCTGTTCAACCTCTCTCGTGCCCACCACGTTCGGAAGCTCACAGCGAGCTCTCTCACCTGCAGCGGTAGCCACTTCTCGGATACCGTGCGCAGAGTATTCTCCACTGTGATGGGCGACCTTAGGATCGTCAATGCAGCTCCGTCTTTTCTCTCCACAGCACCCTTCACCTCCGTCTTCTCCTTCTCAGGGGAATGCAAGATACTCCGGAATAGCTCAGGGATAGTTACACCCACATTCGCATTCACTGTCTCCGCACTCTCATCCAACGCCTGCGCCAACATACCATCCGAACCCAGGCCCTCCACCACCCTTCGTATGGGGCTCTGTTTGTTTGCCCTTGTTTGGAATATTGTAGGTTTCTTGATCAACTCAGCAGGTTTAGCAACTTCCACGGACAATGATGGTTTTGGTTTGATAGCTGGTACCTGTGGTGGCGGTACCGGAGGCATACCACGGCGAAGGAGAAGTTGGTAATCTCTCCCGAGCAGGAGGAGACTCTCTCGAACGAGATGAGTCCAGATGTGTGGGTTATGTTTCTGATCGTTGAACAGCTGCGCGCGGTGTGTAACATCAGAAGGGGAGGTAGACGATGCGAGGGAAAGGAGTTCGGTATAGGAAAAGTAGCGGAACGTGCCTTCCGCAGCGGAGGAAGATGCGCCAGACACTAGGGAGAGGGTGGCAGGTTGGGAGGGAGAAGAGGACGGCACAGTCGAGATGGGCTGTGTTATATACGCATCGAACAGTGCACTAGTAGACTCCCATACAAATGTCGTAGCAAACGCCAAGAACCATCCCCGGCAGAGCAGAGAGAAGTGGTGGAAAGGGAGAAGAAGGGTGTAGCCACTACGTGCATGGAGAAAGTGTGCAGTAAACGGGCGCAGAAGACGCGGGAGAATGGGGAGTTTGTAAAGAAACGGGAGGAACAACATCCGGAGTAGACCAAAAAGGAGAGCAGAGAAAGGAGAGATGAGTGTGCTAGACAAGAAAGAAATTGCTAGGGAGGAGATTGTGGCAAGGGAGTTGTACGGAGTTTGACGAGGTGACTGGTTACTTTTAGGGTTAGTGCGTATTTTTAGCTTGGTAAATAGAAGGGATATGTACTTGGTTGGCAAGTGTGAAGCTGAACACGAAGCGGTCCAACATAATGTTTCGAAGGGAGAATCCCAGTGCTACACAGAGCTGCGAGAGGATGAGGTAGAGGAGCTGGCCGTTAAGGTAGTGCGGATGTTTTCTGTACATGATCAGATGAAGGATGGAATTATGTGAGAACGACACATACTTTGATTTGACAAAAATACTCAATCGTGGGTCGCCATGAATGTCGGCCTCGTGCATATACGCCATGCCAACGTGGAGAGCCAGGACAATGATTCCAGATGAAGAATATGCCATGAAAGAGCGAGAAGTGCTGGGTTTTGCGAGTGCTGCATTCCATGAACCTGAGGGTGATGTTGCACAGGTCCGATTGCCTTTGGAAACGAGAATCAAAATCAAAGACGGCTTTTTGATACCGGGTAATAAAATACATACTGGTAAGATACACTTTTCTTAACACAACAACTGGCAACGCCACAAACACCCAAGTAACAAGTGCGCTGGCCAGGGTCAAAGGCAGAAACGGAATCACCAAGGAACCAGCCACCCCTAACGAGGATAGTCCGCCCTGATGCCATATGAACCACACAACGGCATGCAGCCAGGACAAGAGGGCAGACCGAAGAAAAATATTGTATATCAGGCGGTGGCGGAGGACACCGCGAACAGTGGGGTCGTAAAGTTGAGTCGCAGGCGGGATTGAGGGGGAAGAGCGTATGGAGAGCGTGGACGGGATTGCGCGCACAGGCGTCGTCGTGCGCAATGGCGTCCTCGACATCCCTGGCCACTATCCCGATGAGGAAGAAACTAAAAACCAAAACCGCGTCAGTCACAGACTGTTACTACTGTTACTATTATAGTATTAGTAATACTACCACAGTTGAACCAGACCTTGGCTCATAACGGTAATACCAGAGTCCTTGAGTTCACCTCTAACTGTGTAATGTCAGGTTTTGATACCGCACTTCGTGAAACTGACGCTCGTTTTTACTAATAATACTACACCCAACTTCAAAGTCAAGGTTATCCCTATCGGCCTGGTGACTTGGCGGTGGTCATGTAACGGAAAACTCGTTTGGCTTCATTAATGGGTTTGCACTATATGCGGTTGCGAAAGGAATTGAAGACCGTTGATGTTGTTTTTGTTGCGACCGAATGAGTTCTGCAGCGAAGCCGTGTTGGGCACTGGGAATTTACAGAGACTGCTGGACACTGATGCACAGAGTTTCGTTTGTCTTACTTTTTTGGTTGTCCTCGTTCAGAATATTGACCAGAACTGTAGGACTAACCTGGGCTGCCCAGCTTGTGGTTTTTAAGAGTACTGTATTTTCGAAAACCTGCTTTCTAGGAATTTTTCCTCTGAGATCCAGACAACAGGGATGCATATAAAAAATCCCTGCCTCGAATCCCAGGAATTGATCTCCTTTCTACACCTTTCTGCGTTTCGTTGCAGAGTTGCCTCCCACGTTCAGATCCTCGACGAGTCGAACAGTGAGTTCTCTCCGTGTGGCAGCTTTCAGGTTGTATTATTATGAAATGGCTGTGCCCAGAACGACGAGGAATCGAGAATTCTTCCAAGCGATCAAGGTTCAATTTTGTCGTTATGAAGACGTAAACCTCCATACACCGTCAATATATTATACTAATTTGCTTAGCAGGGTTCTGGAGCTACAAGGAGTCGTTCGATTACGCCACACTCCCCACTCTCCATAGGGACTCGTATCAGCTTACAACTTCTTTCCTTCGACGAAGGCAGGTACATAAACAACGCAGACACAGAGATGAACATATGTTGCCCGTCATTTCTTCCACGCACTCCAGATCAGCCTTCTTATCCCGGAGCAGTTGACACAACTACCTCCGGGGCTGCGTCATCGTCAACCAGCGTACATGTTGTCTTCCACGTCATGCACTGTTTGAACATTCACTCTTCTCACTGCGCTTAACTCACGTAGATGTCAGCAACAGGTGTTTTGTCAGTTACGCTGAGGCTACTGAGCCCTTGATGGGGATACTAATGGATGGCAGTGTCCCCATCCCGTTGATGTTACTTGGAGTATGAGTCCAAACTCTTGGAATCCTACCCATGACTTATTGAACTTTTTGGCTGCTGTATAGTGGCTGAATTACTGTTGTGGACGCTTGGCTGCGCAGGGTCGAGAACGAAACTAAAATACACAGACGTGGTGCTACATACACATCCTCACACTTCTTTGCTAGATTCTTGGCAATCCAATGTCAGTCCCTATCTACTAAATCCTCCTCGCTGGCGTATTTTTCCAGCCATGCTCTGATGCCTCCCTCGAGGATATACGCTGTTGATGTTGTTGCGGTTGCTTCGTTGAGATAATCTTGGTACCTGCAGACAGACATGAAATAGTAAGCAGAGAGCAGAACCTCCAACGCACCACCCAGCACACCTCGGGGCCCTCCCCGACGAACTCCCACAATAGAAGACAACCTTTTGTATACTATGGTACTGCTCGAAGAAAGTTGGGAGATCATCGTAGAACGACTGTGCGGGCCATTGGGCGCTGCCCCTTACATGGCCACCCTATATTGCATATATGTCACCATCGGAAGCCCATAGAAGGGTGTATTGGAAGGGGATAGGCACACCACATGATCGTCTCTTCTAACGTCGATAACGGCCACATTTTTGTCCTTAGCACGGAGAATTACAGCAAGCTCTTCAGGTGGAATGATGACAGCAGAGGACTTGAATGGTGGGTATGCATCCCACCAGTTCGATGATTTGGGTACATGGCTGGTCTCTGGTTCGATCATTGGTGAGTACGCGATGAGTCGGAGCTCAGATTTGAGTCTTGTGACGTTATCACTGTCATAATTGGCACGTGAGATCACATAAATCTTAGGCCCAGTTCGGATGCGAGGGTGTCACGGCAATTTGGACCTGTTGGGGGGTTGACCTGCTGGCGGGTGCTGAAAGAATTCATTCGCTGCCTCTTCATTTCTTGTGATGACTCCAGTTATCGATTATATGCCGATTGATAATCTACACCAACACATTCTTCACTACGCTGCTGCTGCCGTACAGATCTGCCTCCCTATCCTTATGGATGTGCTCCCTTCTGTCAATACCGATGATGCCACAGCATCTGAAGCTGTGAAGACTCAAGCAAAGAAGTGGTCAGATCAAGAAATTGAAGACCTCATCGATTTCTTGTACAACCGCCGTTCTGAAGCCAGCTCTCCAGGGAACTTCAAGCCAGTTGTCTGGACAGCAGCTAAGCTGCATCTTGACACCAAGCACCCACATTCTCTGAGAACAATAGCTGCCATCAAAGCCAAGTTTACTGTGGTGCGTGATATACTCATTCTACATCCTTTTCCTTGATTTTACCACTCTACTAGTATAAAGATATGTACAGGGTCATTGAAGATTACTATGGAAGGTCAGGAATGGGTGCAATGCCTGTTGGATCAGGCATCTGGGCACAAATGAGTGCCAAGCTTCAGCATTATGAAGATTTTGAGAAGAATTTAGGGAAGGAACGAGTACGTTGCTATTATATCGTTATTTTCATATTTATCTAACCTTCTAATCACAGAAACGGTACTGTCGTCAGCTCCTCAATGCGCCGTTTCCCCAATATATGAAAATGCAAGTGATCATGGAGAAATCCATTGCAAAAGGTCGATTTGCACACAAGGGGACTGCCCTAGCCCCTCCCAACCTCTCAATTGATGGGGATCGTGAAGATAGTGAGACTGTCCCTTCGTCTTCGGCCAGGATCATCTCCCCTGCCTCAAAAGATGGCTCGATTCCTATGGATCTTGATGATCCAGCTCTCCTATCAATGCCATCGGGTCCTTTACTAAGTCAACTATTAACAACAGCGTCATCTTCGCTCTCTACTGTCCTCTCAGTCTCAACAACAACTCCATCCTCAGCCCCTCCTGCTTCGGCATCCTCACATCCCTCTGCTTTGTCATCTTTGCATCCCCCTGCTTTGGCATCTTCGAATCCCCCTGCGTCAGCATCCTCACATCCTCCTGCTCCAGCATCAACTCCTAGCATGGGCTCGGCGAAATCTAAGTCATCAGGAAAACGCAAACACACATCGGGGGATGATCACATGTCCGATCAGCCACCATCCAAAACTGCTTCAAAGCTGCGATCAAGTGCAACAACATCAATGAAGACCAATACAAGCATCTCTGCTCTTGTTGGAGCAACTGGTGCCATCAACAATCTTAATACGACTATGCAGCAAAGCCTGTTTCAATTGGATGTGCGGCGAATTGAGGTGGCAATGGAGCTGATTAAAAATGCTGACTATATCGATGATAACGAAAAAGGTGCTCTCTCATTCTATTACAGCAATAATCCAAATGCTGCTGGTAGCCTCATAGCCATGTCTGATGTGCAGCTGGAAAATACATTGCGTTATGCTCTGCAAACAATCTTACAGCTGGCCACGTCCTAAATTTTTGTATGCTCTGACTGTACAATACACTGTTGTATTATTCTACATCTGTATTGTACAAGAATTCGTCGATGTCATCGCTGGCCCCACATTCTTGCAAAATCGCCTGATAACTATTCCACATTGACTGTGCAATCTGGTTTCGCCGATGTGTAACCTCCCCATTCGGGCTGTTGTCTTCTACATTGCTGGCTTGTCGCACAAATCCATCACCAGTCTGGCCACCTTGGTTGAGGTGTTCTTTGCCTGCAAGTTCTTCTTCCTGAGGATCATGAATGCGAATAAAATTATGTAGGGCACACAATGCTGCTGGAATTTGTGCTTGGATCGTTATGTCATATTCTGGTCCAATTGAAAGTATGCAAAAGCGTTTCTTGAGAACTTCAAAAATGCGCTCGATTACATTTCTTGCCTGAGCATGTCGCAAGTTGAAAAGCTCCTCTTTATTTTGTGGACTGGACATTTCATGAATTTAAGCATGTCTTGTGCTGAACAAATCATACCGTAACATAGCACGCCCCCATTCAGCAAGATGATAGCGGATGCCGCGATATGGAACGAGAAGCTTCCTGCAATGAGGGAAGCCTGCATCGGCAAGGAGATATGATCCCTCAGGTATAATTAGATCATCAGAGATCGCATGTTTATAAACTCGGGCATCTGATGCAGAGCCCTCCCATCCAGTAAGGACATATGTGAAAAGAAAATCAAATGAACAACAGAACAAGCAGTTCTGTGATATGAAGCCCTTCCGGTTGCGCCACGTTTCACGATACTCAGCACGAGCAGTGTCGTGGATATGGCTACCATCAATTGCCCCAAGGGCCCATCTGAAAAACGGCCATAATTTCGGATTGTTGAAAAGTTGTGACGAAGGTGGATCATTGGGAGAAATTTGTTTCACATATTTGGAATTGAATGGAGCAAATGCAAAGATACGAGCCATTTTACGGAAGTATCTGTGAAGATATGAGTCCAAAATGATGATAGCAGGAATAAATGAATTCTTTACACAGAAATTGTCTCAGGAGCATGTTGAAACCGTTCCTCAAGATGGCGGATAGGAAGACCAGTGACACAACAATATAGAACAATAGCGAGCTGCTCTTTGAGAGTGATGTACTTGGAATCCCCATGGCCCATCCTTCGTAATTCAGACAAGAGAGCCATGAAAACATGCTTATTCATTCCAAGAGCTGTGTGAATGTGCTTCGGATGACCATGGAGTAGTTCATTGACCCAAGCTTGCCCTGTGAGAATTGATGTGTAACACGGCTCCTTGAAATAATACTGCTGTATAATCCTCAAGGTTTCAGGAATGATGATGGTGACAATCAGAACAATGAGTTGCTGTGCAATTTGAGCAAAAAGTTCTTGCTGTGAGGGATTCTGCTGATGGGGAGGAAACATGGTGGTAGTGATTTGCACGTTTCATTGGAACACTCTCAAAGTACTATCATAGGCATCTATCAATCAATAATCATGAACCAATTAATTAAGGAAGGTATGACAGTGAATGAATTTCTTCGGCACCTACCGGCAGGTTCCTCTCCAACAGGTCCAAATTGCCGTGACACCCTCACATTGTGGTCATTCTGTTAAAGAGGGTAGCTCTTGCCCCAGTGCCAATGCACAAAGCTATGGCATGAATGTATCACAACCTTGAAGAGTTGTGAAAAAATGTCTGGAGTGAACTGATGCTGCAAGAGTTCTCTCTGAGCACTGAGGTCTCAAACATTTTAGTTGACAGTGGGCCTTGTGATAGTGAAATGTCTGTGAATACAAGAGTTAAAAGAGTTGTGAAAAAATGCCTGGAGTTAACTGCTGCAAGAGTTCTCTCTGAACACTGAGGTCTCAAACATTTTAGTCAATAGTGGACCTTGTGATGGCCATCACAGCTGTAAGTTTGCAATTGAAATGTCTGTGGATGCAAGTGTTAATTTCACTCACCAGAAGCATCTAATATTGAAATATGTGGTGCATCTGCCAAAACCACCAAACTATCCAACAGTGCATGGAGAGATAAGCATGTATCTTACACAACATAAGTGGGCTCCCTGCAGATTCTGCCATCTATCCCTGACAGCTACTGTGCCTGGTCAGGTACTCAGCCAGACCGACCAGGTACTCAGTCAGTCACCTCTACATCTTGATAATGCTTTTAGTGTGTGCCCCCTGTAGTACAGTTGAGTAGACTATACCTAGGGCTACACCCATGCCAACTCTTGGGTCTTCAATGTCCCTTTGTCACAAACACTGCCTATTTTGATGAGCAATCAATCAGGAATTACCTTATTTGACTATGGGAACTGAAGCATCTAATCCATCTGAGTACCAGTTCTCATCCATTTCACATCCATTTGGCCCCAAATCCCAACACATCAGCAAAATGGCATTTCAAATTCCAGGTTTTCACTGGTTTTCACTGGTTTTTAGATTTCCAGAAACCTAAAACTAGGAAACCAGGAAACTTATGTGCATACATAGAAGGTCATTATATTTTATGTCATACATACAATAACAAAAGATGTGGGGGTATTTGTTTGGTGCTTATATACTACAATGGGTGCATGGACCATTTGTTTAGTCTTGTTCTTATCACACCCCCCCAAACCGTGTCAGAAAATGTTTATGTAATCTTTGGGCTTTGAAAATGCGACATGTCAATATCATGGTCCTCTTGTTTGACTGTCAATGTGTTTATTCCTTTCCTTGCCTCATTATCTTTGCAAATTCAATTTGTAATTCATTGAAATATCAACTACAATGGAAGGAAGCATCCAAAGTGTCTGATCCTACAAGAAAATACCTGTCATCACAATACCAGAAACCCCAGATTATCTCAAATGTCACCTGCCATCTCCATCAAGTTCCTCCCTTCTGCCATCTCTGAATGACCTGAAGGAATCATTATGTGCTATGCTGTTATCACCTCTGCTCAGCTCTCCCTTCAATATACTCAGCTGGATGATGGATCCTCAAGCCAACTGCAGTAGATCTCTCAGTTATTTCCCTCCACTCTTTGTCATGCAAGTGCTCTGGGTCCACACATATCACCTGCCATCAAATGCACTCCTTAACCACATCTGCCATGTGGATTCCAGCCTTTTGTGCTTTGCTCAGGGTTTTGTGGCAGTATGAGAAAGTGGAGATGTTCAATTTTGTAAGTTTGAAAGCCTAGAGAACCATGAACAAGAAACTTGAAGAAATGAAGAGAAATATTATTAGCCAGTCCCTTTGTTGGTGTAACTACAATGCTGATGAAGTCCAGCTGGGTATTTGTTTGCATGTCTGTTGTATCCCATAAGTACAAGGCAAGGAATTGAAAATGCTCCTGATTTTCTGTCCCCAGTTGCAGTGCAGCAGAGTATGTCTTGCCCATCAAGGATTGTCAAAACAAGTTCAAGCTGTACTAGATGCAGCCCATTCATCCATGTTGGAATGAGCATCTTCACAATGGTATTGATCATTTCTAGGCCAATTGGGTCCTGCCAACAGGCTCTTGTAGCCATATTTGAAGGGTCACAAGTGGTTCAGATCATTCAAGAAGTGAAAAATGAGATTTCAAGAAAGAAAATGATTGGATTTCATTGAATATTGCATCAACAGGATGCAAACTATTGACATGACATGGTTTCAAAGTCCAAATATTACATAAACATTTTCTGACATGGTTCAGGGGGCATCAGGAAAACCAATTTCTGCCTCAGGTGATCCCAAGGACTCCCAAGGCCAGAGCCATTTCCCAAGGCTTGTCAAAGCACTGAATATTGCTTTGGAATGCCTTGTGACACTTTGGAATATGACTTACTATGATTCATAAGTCATTTTTTCCCACCCTTAACTCATCACTGTCACATGTCCCATTGCATCATCATCAATGTGCCATGTCATGGGCCCAAATGATGTATACTGTCATTTGGGTAGTAAGTTTTTTTCTTCATGTTTCTTTGTGCTATTTCTTTACTAACTAACCATCTTTAGGTTTTAAACATCTTTCAACAACATATGACGAGAGCAGGCAGCCCCCTTGACAGCCTAGCCAACCACTAACACTGCTGCCCCACAAGCCACACCTGACAATGAGCCGCCATGTCCACTGAGTGATGCAGGGACATCTATGGAACACCCTTGGACCTGTGAGATGGTTGTGCAGGCCTGCGACAACCTTCAAACAACCCCCCAGACCCCCATTGCATGCCCCAAGCCTCCCCAGCCCACCATCACATCACCTGTGATGATGGCTGCACAGCCAACATCATCAACTGACAACAATGGCCACCAACACTGTCCCCCAAGCCTCAAAACTGGTCCAAGCAGCCCAGGAATGATGGAGCTTGCTCCCAGGATGACCTATAGCCCTCTGGCACACCCCACAGCCCGGCATTCAGCCCCACAGCCCACCTCCAGCCCCAACAGATGCCCAGATGGCCACCACCTCTGATGGCCACCCTCAGACCACCTCTGGTGCCCTCAGGATGACTGTTGAACCCCAGGTCCCAGACACTACTGCTGCCCCCCCACCACTGCCCTTTGCCCCGCTGTCATCTGAAAGGCCCCCTAGGCCCCCATAGTAAGTACTTTTTTCAACTTATCAATTTGTATTTTATTCTTAAAGCTTCTGCCCCCTCACCGGCCAGCTTGAGCCTCTCTACTGCCTTCATCATTGCCCCATTCCTATGCCTACAACACAGGTCCAGAATGTGTGGGAAAGTTTGAAAATGATGAGATCAATTCCCACACTTGAAGCCAGGTGTGTCGCTTTCTTTTTACTAACTGCCTCATCCTGTGACATACCCACCCCATGACAGCTTCCTCCCATGTCTGTTTATATGCAAGATGACAAGATAGAGGGAGAGTGGGAGATGGTAGGGGGGGACTTTCTCTTATGGGGGTATGATGTGGCAGCTAATGTTTAATGATGAGGGGTGGGGGTGGATGGGATGGTGAGGGGGGAGGACCACTGGAGGGGAGGAGGGGATGATGAAGGTGGGGACATGGTTGAGGGAGCACAGCAGTGGCTGACAGGAGGAGTGGATTAGAAAGAAGGGTAGGCAGAAGAGGGTGATGGAAGAGGATGGAAGAGGGAAATCATTATGGGGGAGTGGAGTTGGTGTAGGCTAGTAGTTTTCTTTCATGCAATTGTATTGTAGATATAATAATGAAGTTGTTTTGTTTTACTTTACATTTAGCAGAATTTAGAGGACAGCCAAAGCTCTCAGAAGATGCAAAAGCTGGTCAAAATATGTGCCTTGGGGGGAACTTCAAGGCTCTCCAAGGCTTCCCAAGGCACCCCAAGCAGCGGTAACTTTCCATTATAGAGCCTTGTGGAGCCTGGGGATCTTTTCATTCTTGGCATCTTTAAGGACCCCTCAAGGCTTCCCAAGGCTTCCCAGGGCAGTCCAAGATGAAAGTGATTTTTCCTGATGGGTGTGATAAGAAACAAACCACATATAATGTGAACATACAATGGCTTCACTTATATTGTGGTCTGTCTAGGAGAGACTACCATTTGTTAGTGTTTGGTGAGTTCCTCAGATCAATCACCTGTTAGAATATCAGTAAATGGTCTGTGTGCCCTCTGTGGGTATATAAGGCATTGCACAACCCAAGTATTCCATGGGCATGCCCCACTTTGTTTTATTTACATAATTGAAAGCTTCTGAGGTTTCCAGAAATAAGGACATAAATTTCCAAGTTTTCAATTTTAGTCAACTTTCCACATTTTCACTGGTTTTCAATGGTTGCCTGAGTTGAGAAACCTCTGGAAATTGCAGATCTCAATTACTGATGCACAAGGTGGATGATGGTATGGGCTTTGTATACATGTAGTTCCTTCTCTTAACACTGCCCTCAATTCCATGTACCCTTTATTTCTTAGTATGTAATACCAAAATCCTGCTTCATGGTAGATGAAATCAAATTAAGATCATACTGAGGAAGGGCTAGCTAAACTGCTGTAGCCCTTTTGATAGGCCAAAGTATGGTACCATACCTCCATTTTCCCATTGCCTTGTGAATATTTCCAGATTTTGTTGCATGGTGTTTCAACACTTTTATGTTAATGATGAAATTACATAAGAGGTAATTGTTGAATGAAATTTCAGCAGAAGACATTAGACTGGAGAGAAATAGCAATCAGAATGGGAAAGCAATCATAATAGCATGATCTTGAAGGCCAATCAGCCCCTTGTCACTGGTATTTTAGTATCTCTAACATCATAATATTCCCACTTTGCCTCCAACAGCCATTCTATTACATATTACTATGCCCCTATTCACAATGTTTTCAGCACTAATTCCACTGGATATGCCCCTCTATACATTTATTTGAGTGAGTACTAAAGAATCAAGGCAGAAGAGATGGGATTGGACACCACCAAGCCAAAGTTTCAGTGGGTGGCTGAGTACCTGAAATTGTCCAATTTGGCACCCCCTGCAGCAAAATATTCATATCTATCTCTTCAACAACTACTAGGCCAGGCACAGTACTTTTAGAGACAGACAGTTCTGAAAATCCAATGTGAGCATACCTTGTGCAATTTGCCAACCAGCCCTGGCAGACTCAGGCATCCTTGATATCAAAGAAACTGATACCTTGTGGAAATTGCCATCCATCCCTGGCAGATCAAGGTATGTTGGAACAACAAGTGAGTACACATCTTGTGTCAGCCATCCCTGATAGATTCAGCTTGGGATAGATGTTTCTGCTTGTGGAATCTGTAACTCATCCCAGAGAGACCCAGTTGGGTATGGGTCCAATGAGGGTGGGTCATGTGGGAATCACCAGATGGGTGACAGTTGGGGAGTGTTTCCTGCATATCCAAGGCATTGATGTTTTGTGTTTTTCACCTTTCATGCCTGGTGGATGTGGACATGTCTGAACTCTCAACAAGTGGTCTGGATACATCATTAATGGATTTTAAATTTTTGGGTGCAGATGCTACTAGTATGCATTGGTGGATAGAGCTACTAGATCATCTACTGCTACTGGCTAGAAGTATCTTACTCATTCAAGTGAAGCCATGTTCTAGTTACTGGGACCCAACACAGCTGCAAGTCTCTGGGCAGCTCTTCTTTCCTTGATTTTGGCAAGTGCACTATCCTTTGTAATTGGATGCTTAGAAGAGGAATGAGTAGGAAATATCTGACTGTAAAATATGCCACAACATTTAACTTTATAGAAATGACAATGACAAGAGATTCACCAATTCCACCAAAGCAGAAGATCATTTACCTTGACCAGTTCTTCAGGGTCCCCAAAGAGATTGAGGATTCTAGAGTAGAACTGCACAGAATCTGTAACCATGTCTGACCTTGTGAAAACACTGGATGATGCAAGAGCAAACCTTGCCTATATATGAGACATTAGTATTGGTAGACCATAATCACTTGGAGCTTCAAGCAAACCTGCATGGCAGCATAAGTAAGCAATGCAGGGGTGACACAGGTCATGCCATGGATGAGAGCATTCCCTGATCTTGTTGCCTTTGGTTCCTTTTCTACTGAGCTTGGGGAAGTAAAAATGTGCTTATATGTCTGTGACAGTATGCCCATACCTGTCAGCACTTACATTTGGAAATGTGGCAAATGTACATATACCAGAAGTGCTCACAGGGTAGCAGGTGCTAACAGCCAAGGGCCAGCGCTGACATCAACGACAAAGACAGATGGGTGAAAGACAGATGATGAGGACATGATGAGGAAGCCATGCAGCATAAGCCAACACGGTGCAATACTACCCACTGACACCCAAGCAGCCCCTCCCATCCTGTTGATCTTATGTATTAGTTTTCATGACCCCACTCATAAGGGAACTTTAAACTATGCATCCTATGTATTGGTTTATCAGTGGCATGAATGCAATGGGGACATGACAACTGGATTACAGCCCAATGATAAAGTGTGAGGTGGATGTGCCTGGACTTGAAATGGTTCACACCAACTGTCCTAATCCAGCTTTGTGCCATATACATGCTCTCAGCATGCTTCTAAGCTGAGAAATTCATAGTGCTGGCCTCACATTCTTTTCAAACATCTGGATATGCTTGCCTGTTATTGGGGTCATGGACAGACATTGAGCTCCCCACTGGGGCCATGGTCTGCAGATCTCACCAAGATTGGTAAATTTTCCTTACACTTTCAAATCACAACAGCAAAAAATCATGGCAATCTGTCAGGACTGCAGCACAAACTTTCTGTTACTGAAGGATGGGGCCATTTGTCAAAAATGTCACATGCTTGATGGTCAGTCAGTAGTTGAGAAAACTGCTATTAAGGCAAGTTGAGTCTGACATCATTGTATTCTTCCATGTATTTCACATCCTTGCACAGGCAAAAGGGCAATGCAAGGCTTGTTCACTTGTCTACACAAATCTTGATCAACCATTGTGAAATGCACACTGCAACTTCTATGGTGCGACACACTGATATCTGAACACTCCCCCCTGCATATGGGTGTCGTCATTTCAAGAATGGTATCTCCACATTGGCCCAAATCTCTGGAACTGAGAGAAAGAATATGGGGAAGATCCTGCTGGGATGCCTTGTTGGAGTGATACTGAAAAAAGGCCAACTTGCTGTTAAATCCATTCTTGACTTCATCTACCTTGCACAGTATCAGACACACAATGACATCACCTTGGGTTATATGAAGGATGCACTGGATGCATGGGAAGAGAACTGTTCTTATTTTGTAGAAGATACACATATATGCAAGGACCTCAATATCCCCAAATTTCACTCCCTCCTTCACTATATTGACTCTATTCATTTTCTTGGAACAATGGACAATTACAATACTGAACTTTTTGAGTGGCTTCACATTGACTTTGCAAAAATGGGTTGGCATGCATCCAACCATCGCTATGAGTTCCCTCAGATGGTTACTTGGCTTTCCTGCCAGGAAAGAATTATGCAGTTCAACAACTACATCATGGATATGCTGTGCCCCCCCCCCCCCCCCAACCACATTCCTCTGAGGGAAAAAGTCCCTATCAAACTGGCCAAATATCCCAACCAAGCAGGAAAGTCCCTAGCCTCTATTGAAACTTCCCATTCTGTGCCAGGTTTCTCCACAAAGCTGAAAGAATACCTCAACTGTTTGCTGCCTACTAGGGCCTCCATCCCATTCCTATCCTCTTTCCTTCAACAAGCTGGATGTCTTTCATCAATTTAAATTTCACCCACATGCATTGCAAGATGATGATGAAACAAATATAGTCAAGGCCCATTCCCATCTCATGTGGACATCCATCAGGATGATTCAACACAGTTATTGCTTTGAGAACAGATGAAGCTGAGGCTACTGGCCTAAAGGGTGTGCTCATAACTCTCAATTATTATGATAAGCCATTGATGCATAGCTGCAGGAACTCAAGTTGGAAGAGTGCGGATGATCTTCAAACTTCCTGCTCATTTGGACTATGGCTTGGGATCAACTGAAGCCCTCTCCTCATGGCCACGAGAGCTGCTGGCTTACATCCAGTGGTATTCAAGGCTCAAAAGCTGTTCTGATGAACACCATGGTATGTATGATGTGAAGACCACCATAGAAGGAGCTATAGTACTGTTGGCAAGTATTAGGCAAACCTGCATGCTTATTCCAAGATTTTCCAATCCTTTTTCTGGAGACAGGACACTGGTACTGGCAGAGGCAGGGTGGACAAAGTATAATGTGCTGGACAGATGTTCTACTTTCTGGGTTAATAACTGGGTGCATATCAGACTATTTGGTAGCCATACTATGCAGCATAGACTGCATTTTATGGAAAAACCACCCTTAAAAGATGTGAGAGCTACCAGAGCAACCCTAGGCACCCTGAGGGCTCCAGGGGGCTCCTGAGAGTATAATTGTCTCCCTGGGAAATGTGCCTGGCCCTGAGTCACCCCCAGGCACAAAGTGATTTTCCTGATGTGGCATGTCCCCCTGTTCCCCACCACACCCCCTCGCTCTGAGGGACATCCCTGGGTGTGGCATGGTGGCGGCAGTGGGTGCTTGGTCAGTGGGCATTGGTGATGTGGTGGTGGTGGGTGCTCAGTCAGAAGGGAGGTGGCAGTGGGGGGGTGACGTGGCAGCGCTGGGCAGCTGGGGACAGGGCAGCAGCAGAGAGGCAGTGCTGGTGGTGACACACTGAAATGGGTGGTGTGTGTCTGACACTGAGATCCTATATCTTAACCAACACAAAACACACACACCAATGCACTATCTGAATGGTTGCAAGTGGGCCAAAGAGTTCCCTTGCAGAACTTATTGCCAAGCCTTTAGTTCCTAAGGTTCCTTCCTAAGCTCGCCTCTTCCTTAGAATATTCTTGATATCCTTAGATCCTTCCTAAGATCCTGCCTAATGTCTTTCCGTTTTCCTGTCGATTTCCTAAGGGTTTCCTAAGTCCAATTTCCTAAGAGTTTCCTAAGCTTTCCCTAAGCCTTGTTCCTACGTCCTTTAGAATTCCTAATCCTTAGTTCAAATCCTTGTCCTTGTGCCTCAGTTTCCCAATCTTCGACCCTAAGTCTGAAGATCCTAAACTTCGTTCCTTTATTCCTTAGATCCTTGGTTTCCTAATCCTTTATCCTTAGTAAGCTCGACGAGCCCGACGTTGTCAACAGCACTGAGCTTTCAACAACTTCGATGCGCAAGGGAGAAACTTCCCACACCTGATTTCCTATGTCCTAGTCCTTGGTTCTGAGTCTTTACACAACTTTGAGCGTGCTCGCCGTGTCACATGATGAGCAAGATGTGAGATTTGTGAGAGAGGTATATTCTGGGGTCTGAACTTCTCTACTGCACAGCTACACTACCCCCAGTATTTGTACAAGTACAAAATATGAAATAGATAATGAAACTGTCCTTTATATGGTATGTTGGAAATAGCTTGGTGGAGCTACCCTAGAAGATAGAATCACATCGTGATGGGGTGATATTGCCCCGTCCGCACGGTCTGTTAAATGAGATAGAAAAATGGTATAAAAGGAAATCTCGCCGACTTATGTTAGATAACATGAAAGGCTGCCTGGTTAGGTAGCCTCACTAAGTCAGACGGTAAGACAGGATCACGTTATCTTTGTTGCACAAGGTAAAGAGTCAGTCTAAGATACATAAGAAGGTCGGTAAACTATACCTTTGTTGCACAAGGTAAAGAGTGGGGCAACAAAGGAAAAAAAGATGGTATATATATGAGATTTGAAACCGTGTAGGAAAGTGGCCGCATCGAGCGTAAGTTGATATATGAGTTTGCCGATGTTTGCCGATGTTCAGGGTGGCTGTGTAGCCATTGTAAGCATCAATGTGTGCCGATGTTCGCCGATGTTCGTGGTGGCTGTGCATGTTTGTGTCGTGAGTCTGGTCGCAGGCTTACACTCCTCCCCACCTAAAAAAATTGTGAGGGTGTCAAACCTCTGTCCCATTCTCAGCTTCCCATCTGTCAAGTGCATCTGTCTCAGTCATTTCTGAACCAGGGCGCCACTCATCATGTTCTTTCCCGTATCCTTCATAGCGGACAAGGTATTGTACACCTCGTCCACGTCGGCGAGCATCCACAATCTTGTCAATGTACCACTCCTCAGTGCCATCTTCAGTGACAATGGGTCGTGGCCAGGCAGGCTCACGGTCAGGGAAGAGGAGGGGATTGTTCGGGATGTATCGTTTGAGTAGGTGGGCATGGAAACCAGGGAAGGTGTTTGGGTTGTTTGGGAGTTTTAGTGTATATTCTGAGCGTTCAGGGAAGGTGTGTGTGATGGTGTAGGGGCCGTCATTTCTCGGCATGAATTTTGCAACACGCATTTTTCCTTTGCGTTTGTAGTTCCGGCGCCTGTTTTCTGTGGAGAGCATGACAAGGTTGCCAATCTCATAGACATCTTCTGGTGCCCGATGTTCATTGGCATGGTATGCCTGTCTGATTTTTGCAGCGAGGAGATTGTCCTGCGCTTCTTGGACATCAATTGTGACTCGGGATATTATGTCATGTGTGGTAGTTTGTTCGGTAGTGGCATTACTAGGGAGTGGTGCGATCGGAGGGATGATTCGGGGGGATCGTCCAGACTTCAGTTGGAAGCCTGAGAAACCAGTGGATGAGTTCACGGTGTTCATAATAGCAAAACGCACACGAGGGAGTTTGGCTAACCACCCCTTCTGGTTGTTGTCAACATGGTACCAGATGGCTTGGTTCACAGTTTTGTTGGTCCGTTCGCTGCTGCTGTCGGTCTCAGGGTGGTAAGAAGTTGACATCTTCAGTTTTACACCAGTGAGCTTATGGAGGGCCGTCCAAAGTTCAGCAGTGAAGAGAGCATCTCAGTCAGAGATAAGATGGAGCATCAGGCCGTTTTCACAGTACCATTCATCAAAAAGGACAATGGCAACTTGGGCGGCAGTGTATGTGGAGTGGGTACCGGCAATGCGTATGTCAGCACCAAGAAGGTCAGTCATGGTCAGTATGGTGTCCTTTCCATCCTCCTCGGGGAGTGGTCCGATGAAATCCAGTGCGACAGTGTCGAAACGGTCATCAGGAACTGGTAGGGGGTGTAGGGGACCAGTGGGTTTGGAAGTGCGGGTTTTATTGCGCTGGCATTCAGAGCATGATGGGATGTATGCTTTCTCCAGGTCCCGACGCATGTTTGGCCAGTAGTAGGAGCCACGGAGGGATTCATAGCTTTTGTCAAAGCCAAAATGGCCCAGAGTGTCATGGGCAAGGTTGTAAAGGAGTTCACGGACTCGGAGATCTTGTGGGATCACCAGCCGGCGGCCAACATAAAGGAGTTGATCGGTGAGGGTTGCCCCTTCGATGCTCCCCATATTGATGTCCTTGGTGAGTTGTTTGGCAAAATCATCAGTCTCATAGCCGGTAATGATTGCGTCAAGTAGGGATTGGTCAGCGGCAATATTGAGTATGCCGGCGACTGGGGTTTTGGGTGCATTACGTGTGTGTGCCATCGCACAGGCCGCAAGGCAGGCATCAGGCACAGTGTCAGGCATGCGGGATAGGGCATCAGCAGCGGTGTTGTCTTCGCCGCAGATGTAGGTGATTTGATAGTCAAAGTCTGCAAGATACATCGACCATCTCATTTGTCGTCTCGACATCTCCTTCTGCGATTGGAAGTACTCGAGAGTTCTGTGGTCAGTGAAAACTTCGAACTGTGCACCAAGCAGGTGGGATCGCCATTTCTTCAATGCCTTGATAATGGCAAGAAGCTCCTTCTCATGGACCGGATAATTCTTCTCGGCGTCATTGAGCTGGTAGGAGTCATAGGCAACTGGCCGGGATGTATCCCAGGTTTTTCCAAAGCTTAACACAGCCCCAGTCCAGCGGTCACTGGCATCAGTGGTGACATAGATGTTTGATGCTTTGTCTTCGTAATTAATTACGGTGAGACAGTCAGCACTGAGAACAAGTTGTTTGATGTGGTCAAATGCATTCTGATGTTCTGGGGTCCATGTGGGGAATCATCGGTCACATTCCTTGGTAGTGAGGGGGGTGAGGACACTCGTGTATTCTGCGAGTGCTGGAAGGAAGGTGGCAATGTATCTGGTTAGTCCCAGGAAATCTCGGACATTGGTGGCAGTTGTTGGTTGGGGCCAGGCCGCAATACGGTTGGTTTTGCGTGGGTCAGGTTTGATCCCAGCCCCAGAGACAATGTGGCCAAGGAAACATAACTCAGTGGCAAACAGGCTGGATTTCACCTGGTTGCAATAGATGCTGGCTTTGCGGAGGGCCTGAAGGACTGTATTGCAGTTTCGTTCATGTTCCTCCATGGTTTGTGACCAGATGATAATGTCATCGAGGTACACATGGCAAATTTTTCCAATGTGTTCTCGGAGCGCATCAGTCATTCGGCGCTGGTGTGTGGCAGGGGCATTGCATCCACCCTGTGGCATGACAGTCCATTCATCATAGAGTCCCCACGGTGTTCTTACAGCAGTGAGGTGAATGTCGTCAGGGTGTACCCGTGTTTGGAAGAAGGAGTTAGTCATGTCCATCTTCCCAAAGATCTTTCCCTTCCCGCAATCGGCGAGTATGTCATCAATGCGAGGTAGGGGGAAGTTATCTCGGACAGTGTTACTGTTGAGAGACTGGTAGTCGTTTACCCAGCGGGGGTCGACTGTTAAGTCAGGGACGCCAGCTTTGTATTTTGGGACACAGAATGCTGGTGAGGCATATTCTGATGAAGATGGTCGTATTCGGCCAGCCTTTAGGTGGTCATCAAGTAATCCTTTCCAAGATTCTTGGTATTTCTTTGGTGCTGCATATCCTTTGCCATTATTGACCTTGGTGGGGTCTTTGAGCCGGATGCGGTGGAACATGTGTCCAGGGACTTCAGAGGTATTGTCTGGGAGTCGGAGTGGGAAGCGGTCGGCATATTTTTGTTTCATTTTCCGGTCTGCTTCTTTGAGGACCTCTTGGAATGCGAGGCCTTCAATGCGGTCTCGAACAGCAGCCATGATGGGGCCAGGGAGGAGGTAACCAGCAAGTGTTGGTGCTCCGGTCTGCTCGAGAGTGGTAGGCTTGGGTGCCCGAACTTTCTTTGGCATCGGTGGCTGTGCTGTTCGCCGATGTTCGCAGCTGTGTTCCAATCCTGAGGTGCGAGAGGGGGGGGGTTTAGGAGGTCATAGCCTGTGCGTTTGTCAATGGCCGTTCGCTCATGTGGGTCTATCAGGATCTGTTCTGATGAAAGAAATGGCATTCCTAGTATAATGGGGAATGGTAGCCCCTTAATTACTTTCATCTTGTGTACTCCTGACTTCCATATCCCCCGTTCAGAGCTGAGGTCTAGTTTCACATACTCCTCCGAGACAAGTGGCAGCATTGATAAGGAGGACATGTTGTTCTCCTTGGCAGGGAGACGATATCGTCGGAGACCAAGTTTCTCGGCAAGCTCCAGGCTAATCACTGTGCAGGCCGATCCAACGTCAATTAGTGGTTGGACTGGCATGGGGAATTCGGAGATGAGGGGGCCAGTAGCAAAGAGGTTGGTGTATAATTGTGGGACAGTGAGGGGGACATTGACAGGGGAAGGGACATACAAGTCTGTTTCAGAATCTGAGATGTGTCCGGCTGCCATTGCCATGTTTTGGGCTGGCGCTGTGAGGGTCATGTAGGTCACCGGGTCAGGCCATGAGTTAGTTGCAACCATTGGACAGTTAGTGAAGGTGTGCCCAACGTTGAGCTTCCTGCACCGGGTGCATCCATTGTGGTCACGGATGAGGGTTCTCTCGGCCTTGGTGAGGGCTGGCAGGCAAATTCTCTCGGCCTTCTTAGTTTGGCTGGTGGGGGTAGAGGTAGAGGCATGGGAGGTCAAAGGTGCATCTGTGAGGCGGGAGAGGAGATCCTTTTTTTCACCTTGGCGTGCAGTGCGGGCAGCGGCCAAGGCATCAATCATCTTTTGGGTCCGGGCGTTTTCAGCCCGCATACGGTCATCCCGCTCCTTAACCTCAAAGGCCCAGGTAGCGAGATCAGTGGCTAGGACTGGTTCAAGGCTTAGATTGAGCCTCAGGTCCGGGTGTAGGTTGGATTGTAGTTGGACCTTGAGCTGGTCCTTGGTGAGTGCTTTGCTTGGCGCTGAGGTGGTGAGGATTGCGTTGAGGTTCTCAACCTCTATTTTCCAATCCATAAATTCCCGGTTGCCTTGGGTTGTGGAGAGGATGGTTTCGAGGATGTCATAGGACCAGTTCTTCTCGAGGACCAGTTGGGCCAGCTCACTGAGATACTGATCCAGGGTGAGGGCATCAATCCGAGTTTGATCTGCCTGATACCAAGAAACGAGGCGCGGCTCAAACATCCCCTCAGCAACGTAACTGACAATTTCAGTGCTGGTCTTCCCACCATGCTTCTTGTATCGTTTGCATGCAAGGGTCCACGACTGCATGATGAGTGGGGTGATTCTGCCCACAGTGAGCATTGGGCATTCCTTCATCTTCGTGACCTTGACTTCAGCAAGGGGTTGTGTGGTTGGTGACATGGCAATTCAGGCAGCAGGTAAGGTAGCTTGGTAGTTGCAATGGGAGGTGGCTGTGGTAGGTGCACTTTCGTCAGTAGACGAGTCAGTACTAGGTGATGGGGACAGTGGTAGAGACACTGGGCTGTTTGGCTTGGGGCGTCGGTGTGTGTCCGTTAGGATCTGTAGTTTGGCAGGTTGGCCAGGGTCCTGCAACTTTCTTCTCGCACTCCTGGTGAGGAGTGGAATCGAGGTAGAGGGTTGCCGAGACAGTGTGGGTTCGTCAGGTATTGAAAGACGCAGTCGGTGTCAAAAAAAAAGTGAAAGGCTGCCTGGTTAGGTAGCCTCACTAAGTCAGACGGTAAGACAGGATCACGTTATCTTTGTTGCACAAGGTAAAGAGTCAGTCTAAGATACATAAGAAGGTCGGTAAACTATACCTTTGTTGCACAAGGTAAAGAGTGGGGCAACAAAGGAAAAAAAGATGGTATATATATGAGATTTGAAACCGTGTTGGAAAGTGGCCGCATCGAGCGTAAGTTGATATATGAGTTTGCCGATGTTCGCCGATGTTCAGGGTGGCTGTGTAGCCATTGTAAGCATCAATGTGTGCCGATGTTCGCCGATGTTCGTGGTGGCTGTGCATGTTTGTGTCGTGAGTCTGGTCGCAGGCTTACATAACACCCTCTATTGCTCGGCCTTCACCTCCTATGGCGTTCCGCCCCGCCATCAATCAGGTACGATGTCGATCTTTTGATCTTGATGCTTGATTTTCTAAGCTGATCCGCCGTTGCTATGGGCTCCTAAGGTGTCGGTCGGGTGGCTGTGCCTGTCCGCCCTGATCCGTCGATTAATATGTACGTTGCATCAACACCTGGCATCAAAACGGCTGGGGATCGGACGCTCAATGCGTGCTCGACGCTTCCTAAGTCCCACAGTCCCGCTTCCCCATACTAATGCTCGTCCTTTGGTGCTCAATTATTCTGTGAGTTCCTATATGTTCTTGAGAATTTTCCTAAGTTTTTCTCGACAATTCTCCCGTGATCGCCGCTTAGAATTTCCTAAGGCGTATCAACGCATCATTGTTCGGTGGCATGTGGTGGTGTTGGTGACATGGCAGCTGCCATCATTTGCTTGTCCTTCCCTGGCAGGTCCCTGGCACCTTCCCTCATTCCATGAAGCCCCCCACCTCCTAGCTAAGTGGGGAGGAGGGGTAGCATGTCATTGCATCCACAAAACTGAAAGAGAAAAAATATATATTTGATTAGCTTTAAATCAAGATGAAATAGAACTTAAATTAAAATACTTACCATGGGGGCCTATGGCCCCCATGCTGTGTTAGAGGGAGGGAGGGGAGGGGGAGGGGAGGGGGGAGGCTGTCATTGTGATGGTGGGTGGCAACATGTGAGCTGGCAGTCACAATGCATCACAGTGGCGATTGTGGCCATGTGACATGCATCCAGTTAGTTCAGTTAGTTTGGTTGTTCCTGGTTTGGGTATATTCTGGAAATTCTGGTCTAATTATTTAAACCGGAATTATTGTGTACAGTAAGAAATACACTAAAAAAAAGTACAACTGAAATCCGAAAATTCCGGATAAATTCCAGCTGGAATACATGGAGGAGTGTAATGTACTTGCTGGGGGAGTTATGAAGTATTGGGATTGAGCTACTCAGCATTGTCCTTGGGTGTCAAAGGTTGGACTTGACTTTTGCTCTGCACCAGGTGACTTTCACTGTTTTTATTTGTATCTTTACTAAACCTTTTGTATAGCATCTTCTGTTGATGCAGAGCATGCATTTTCTGTTGGGAGGCTTGAGGTTAACCATCTTCAGCATAACACTAGTCCACAAACATTCAAGGCTCAGATTGCCATTGGATCCTGGGCAAGAACTCCATTGTACCCAGGACTTTCAGAGACCATCAAGATTGTTGAGAAGCAGATGTGAGGTGAGAATAGGACAAGGGCAGGTGAGAAAGAAGCTGAGATAGATGATGAAGAGGACTCATGAAGGAGCCAGATTTTTTGTGATATTGAATTTGTAACAGTTGCCATGGTATTTGTTTTTTTGCATTTCTGATGACCAGCTCTCATGCTTTTGTATATGCAATATTCATTTGTCTTTTACATATTTTTGAAAAATTTTGTGCATATTATGCCAGTAAGGGTGTTTAAAGAGAGAAAAATAAATTCTTAATTTTGTGCAATATTTGATAAGAAAATCTCAAATACTATCCCACATTGGTGTAACTCTATATAAAACAATCTTTAGGCTATTTTCAAGGAATAAATAAATAAACACAAACAATAAATTATGTAGTCCAATACACAAGTCTTGTAAGCATCTACTCAGATATTTTCATGATTTTACATGCCTAATTGAATCAGTGACATTCAATTTCTCTTGGTAATATCCAAAAATGCATTGAAACACTAAAATTGCCTTTTCCTTAGTGATAGGTACTTCAAACACATAGCTATTAGTTGTACACTAGTAGTTACACATCAACAGTGCATATTACAACAACCTTTTGGCAAAACATTCACTTATCAGTTTTGTGGATGATGTGGATAATCCATGAATATCATCCATATCCACAAGAATTTATCCACCATACATGTCGATTATGAGGTTGGGAAAGAAGAATTTGTGCACCTCGTGTTGTGTGTTGAATTCCTTCATGACCAACTTTCTATGCATCGGATTTGTGTCGAAGAACTCTGGAAGGCCTTCCAGGAGGCCAACTCCAGTGATGAGGAGGACAACAAGTTGTAGTGGACTTTTTTTTTTTAGAATTTGTGTCTTGTGCTTTTCTTTGATCTTTTTGTTTTTCAATTCTTATAGACTTTGTTTGAGTGCTTTGTATCTAAAAGAAAAGAAAGGAAATGCTTTGCGAAGTTAAGGGTAAGTCAACTGAGGTTGTGAAGTGAAAGAAATAGTTGTATAAAGTAATTTGAAATTTGCTTGGTTTGCAAAGTGAGAGAAATGGTTTCTAAAGATATTGCAAAGTTTGCTGGGTTTGCAAAGTGAAAAGAAAAAGAAAAGAATAAAAGGAGAAGACTCAGTCATCATCATTGCCAGTAAACCCCTAAGGATCTGTGCAATCATCAAGGAAATGACATTGCAACTTAAGAGAGAATGGAATGTATGAGTGGGGAATAGTGGCAAAGTTTGCAAAATGAAAGGATATGTAAGAAAACAAAAGAAAAAGAGTTGAAAGTAAATGGATACAGTACTAGGATTCAGATGATTCTTCTTGATTGTCACTATTGCTGTCTGGATCAAGTAACTCTTGTTGTTCTTCATCTGTTGCTAAATCCATTCCTTCTAATTGTCAAAGGCATTTTGTGTTGATGTCAATAGCATCAGGGGGAAGATGAATAGTTTGTTGAGCATAATAGGGGACAAGGCAAAATGCTGCAATGGACCTATGCATGACTGTGCCATTGAGTTCACAAATGTTGTAGGCTCCTCCTTTGTTCCTGGAGATAATGATTAGAGGGCCTAAGTAGCGAGGTTTGAGTTTGCAATCCAGAAAATATTTGATTCTTGTATTTTGCATCAGTATGAGGTCACCATATTTGAAGTTGAAGTCGTGAATGGTGCAAAGATGTTTCTGTTCAAATCATATCATGGCTTGTTTTCACATAGAAAAGACTCTTGAATGTATCTTTGCTAAGTTGCTCTTGTGCTTCCACAGTGTGATTGCTCGTCTGGTAATGAGATCTGTGGTAGAAAGAATAGAGTCTGGAGGTGGTTGGAGGTAGGTGGCTTTGATGATGTCTAGAGGGATCAGTGGATGTGTGCCAGTCGCTGCGAAGTATGGGGAACAACCCATCATCTTCTTTGTCATAATTTGTGCCCAGAAGACTGAATAAGAGCTTTGGGACCATTTCGCTTCATCTCCATTTGCTGCTTTGAACAATGCCTGTCTGACATTGAAGTGGGCTCACTCTACCAGGCCATTTGCCTTGTAGTTGTAGCCCCTAATTCAAATGTGGTGGATCTTGTACTTGTGCCCTAAGACTGCAAGAGCTTTGAGGAAGATGGGGGCATTGTCTGTGACTATCTTGCGAAGTGCGCCCCATCTGCAAATAATATCTTGAAATATCCAGTTGGCTAGCAAAGTAGTGTTCTCATTTGCAAGCATGCAAAATTCTGGCCAATGTACAAGAGAACAATGTCCTTGAACAAGATACTTGAAGTTCCCTGACTTTGGCATGTGCATCATATCTATGTAGATCTTTGAGAACAAGGGAGCTGGGGTGGCAATGACAGGGGGAATCCGAATCTTCATAGTCTGTTGGACCTGGCAAATGTGGCATGTTCACACATACCATAGCAAGTCTGCATGTATGTGGGGCCACCAGAATTGTAGTAGGAGTGCACTGCATGTCGCATAATATTGCTTGTGTCCGATGTTATCATGGAAATTTCGCAGGATGTCTAGTCGTCGGTAGTGTGGAATAACGAGCTTGTGAGCTCCATGGGAGGTCTCTCTTCCAAAGGTGGTCTTGATCGTGGAAGAATCTAGTTGCATATTGGATAAAAGTGGCATATTGCGAATCATTCAGTTTGCTAGGTCTCTGTAAGTCTTCATGCCAAGCCCATACTGCTTCAAGCTTCAAGTCATCTTGTTTCAATTTGAGCGGTAGTGAGAATCAATATAAATGAAGGGGTTGTTTCAATGTAGTGCGAAGTTGGAGGTGGGGAGAGGTCATGGATAATATGAATAAATCCTTGTAGTTGGTCAACCCAATCTTCAAAGTTGTCTTCCTCTAGTTCTTCATCATCTGGTTGTCCTGGTCACCTTGGAAGTCCATCAGGACCATGAAGAGTACCTTTGACATGTACTAGTGTAAAATATTGCGATAATCCAGTGATTAATACTCACAGAAGGATTAATGTCTGGGTGTGCAAGCATTCCTTTAACATAGCAGGCATCCATCTTGACAACTAGGTTGCAAACCCCAATAAGCCAGAGTTGGAGGGCACAAAATGCACAAAATAAACCATAGATCTCCAGCTTTTGTTGTGAAAACCTAGCTTCTCTGTTATTGAGAGTAATTGATCCAAAACAATTGTAGTATCAAATCTTCAGGTTGTCTGGAGCGCATTGGCATAGAAAGTAGCCTATCGCAATGTATGAGGTGTCGACCGCTAGAATGACTCTGTAATTTACACTCCCCCATGTGTCCTTGTGGACTCTGCACGGAATCCGAGTGAGTTTGACCTTGTGCTTCCCAAAAAGGAAATTGTGTGCAAATTGTGTGTGGAGTCCATGTGAGTCCACACGGATTCCACACAGAATGAGCAGATTCCACACAGAATCCAGACTTAAAATTTACTAATTTTTAAATAAATGTACTTATTACCTATTTACATCTATATAAAACATTTTTAAGACTACAAAAAAAGAAGAATCCACCCCCTTGAGATGGGGGTCCCCATTCTTAGTGCGATCATGTTGCGGTGCCCTGCCCCTCACATAGCACCCTGTTCCACCCCACAAGCAATGGCTCATGGCAGTGGCTGGGGGTGCTGGCATGTTGGGCTGTGGCCTGCTCTGGTGTCATCATCATTCCACCTGCGCTCCACCCCACGAGCAGTAGCTCATGGGGCTGGGCCAGGTGGTGCTGGTCATGTCCCCCGCATCCCCTGTCATCTGGTGGTGTCCTCCTGTGTCCCCTGTTGCTGCCCCCCCCGCCCCATTCTGTGGCATGCCCCCCCATTGTCTGGGTGCACCCCCTTTGCCTGAGTGTCCCCCTGTCGTCTGGGTGTCCCACTTCACCTGGGTGTCCCCCCGTTGTCTGGGTGTCCCCTTTTGCCTGGGCACCCCCCTCATCGTCTGGTGTCCCCCCCATCATCTGGGTGTCCCCCCCTCATTCAGTGGCGTCCCCCTTTTGTCTGGGCACCCCCCTTGTCATCTGGCATCCCTCCTTGTCATCTGGTGCTCCCTCTCATTCCCCCCCGTTGTTTGGCATCCCCCCCTCCCCGTCATCTGGTTGCATCCCCCTGTGGCCCCTGTCATCTGGTGCGTCACCCCATTCTGTGGCATCCCCCCCTTCATTCTGTGGCCTGGGGCCATTGTCATTCCACCCCACAAGCTGTTACAATTTCCTTTTACATCTATTTCTTCCTTCATCGCAGCAGTGCTTACCTATCCCTTTCTTATCTCTGACTCATTACTATGACTCTAGTTGGGGCAGCGCCCATATATCCTTTTCTGTTAGACACTGAGTAGATAGCTGTTCGCTTACCTCATGCTCTACAGCTTCGCATAGCATTAGATAGCGTACTGACTCTTACAATACGTGTCGACACATATAGAACACGTAGTCTTAGGCGTAGCTATATAAACTGTAGTAGACAGTGGTCAAGGTTCTTCAGCTTGACCTTAGGCAATTATCAGCCTTAACTGCTCCAGAACATGCAACTCGACCTAAGCAGAAAGCCTCTGACTTAGCGTGATACAACTTAATGATGAAAGCCTTGTTGTTAACAAACTCAATAACTTGTACCTAGTAGTTGAGGCTCCCACCTTAACAAAAGGTCAAGCTGATCCACAATGTCCTCTTTTTCAAGATCAGACTCCTCCCTCTCCAGACAACCCACCCGACAATCCCCTGACCGACCACTGCAAGGCGCCACCCCTGAACCTGATACCCTTTGGTACAGACACAAAAGGCGACTAGTATGTTACTCAGACCCCTCAGAATGCTGGTACAGCCAGAGAATGAGCACTGAACCACCTCAATACATTCCCGATGAAGAATTCGAACCACTCAACCCAGACGAAGAAACTGAATCAGAACCCACCAATCAATTCCTTGACACCACTGACACTGACGCTTACAATATGATGTCCAAAGAGATCAAGATCTGCGCACCCACTGACTTCCACGGAGAAAGAACCAAAGCAAGCACATTCCTCTCTCAAGTCTCCCTCTACCTGCAAGGAAACAAAGATATTTATGACACCGATGACAAGAAGATCATCTTCATGCTCTCGTTTATAAATGAGGGCACAGCAGGAGAATGGGCAGAGTTGAAAGCAGGAGAAGTGACCTTAGGGATGTGGACAGACTTCAAAGCATCATTCAAAACCATGTTCTCTCTGATTGACGACGTGGGAGACACACAACAGAAAATGAAAGCACTCAAACAGACCAGAGACATCGAAGATTACATTGCCCAATTCAGAATCTTGAAAGGAAGAGCCGAGATTAAAGAAGACGTTTCCCTTATCAAATATTTCATTGATGGATTACATCCCAAGTTGACAGAAAAAATCTACAACATGGAGAAAGTCTCCACTACCCTCAATAACATGATGGAAGCAGCCGCAAAGTATGACAGTCAATGGAAATGAGCACGCGCCATCGCAGGAAAGACGCGCACAATCTATGAACCCCGATCTGCCTCTTTCATCAAAAAAGAAGCCACCGACATCAATCGACTGACCACCGCCGAACAAGTGGAGCATATGCAAAAGGGGCTATGCTTTATTTGTCACCAACCTGGGCACCGCTCCAGAGATCACAAGAAAGATGGGACGACTACAACATCTCCCTCTCCCAAACCTTGGCAGAAGAAGATGGGACAAGGGTTATACAACAACCTCCATACTATGATGGGAGAATTAGACAAAGAAGAACAAGAGAAAGCCTTCGCGATCCTTGAAGAGAAGGGTTTTTAAAGAAGCGGACTGCAACAACTTCAGACCCTGCTGAGTTAATGGTTTCCTCTGTATTAGTAGCTGATATGAGACAATGCTCCATGAGAGTACCCATTAAGCTAGAAACAGGAACCAAAATTGTCAAAACTGAAGCACTCCTTGACTCAGGAGCTGCCGGAACCTTTATCAATCAAGATTTCGCGTGCAATTGTGGATTCCAAATGACTCCCCTGGCTAAACCAATCAAAACTTGGAACGCCGACAGCACCCTGAACAAAAAAGGAACAACCCACTCTACTACGGCCCGACTTACCATCGGAGAAAGACAAACAGATGAATGATATCTGATAACCGGCTTGGGAAAAGAGTCAGTGATCCTAGGATTACCTTGGTTCAGAAAGGAAAACCCTGATATCAACTGGAGAAAAGGTACCATCACTTGCCCTGATAAAGAAGAATGATTTGCCCAGATTCGGAGAATCATTGCTAAATCTAGGGAAATAACGAAAGACATGGTGTTTAAACAAGGCACTAAAGAACGAATCAGAAGGATCACCCCTGCCAAAGAAAATCACTCAATCAAAGACATAAACATCAAAACCTCAGAAAAGAAAGATGACATAACACCTGACAAAACCACAACTGAACCAAATGAAGAAAACCTTGTCATTGCCTACATCAAAGGAGAACCCATCATTGGAATATTCGACCCTACTACCACCAAACCACCCCTTACCTTGGAAAATGATGCACCAAAATACAAATATTCAGGGAAAACAGGAAGAATATCAAGGGTCTTATCATCAAGAACTTCGCCACAATTTTGCTTTGGACAAGGAATCTGGATCAGGGCTAAAACCTCTATCTCACAGAAGCTCGCTCACGACAACCAATCTGACAACCTGGAAAAGGCAAAAACCCTTGATGATATCCTACCAACACAATATCAAGAATACCAAAAAGTGTTCAAGAAAGCAGCATCGGAACGGTTCCCTGAATTGAAACCTTGGGATCACGTGATTGACCTAAAAGATGATTTTCTACCGAAAGATTGTAAAGTCTATCCTCTGACACCAGCAGAACAATTGAAAATGGACAACTTCCTTGAAGAAAACCTGAAGAAAGGATACATCAGACCATCGAAGTCACCCATGGCATCACCCTTTTTCTTCGTTGCAAAGAAAGACTCCGAAGACATTCGACCCTGTCAAGATTATTGGTACCTCAATCACGGAACGATCAAAAACACCTACCCGCTCCCATTGGTCAGTGACCTCCTTGACAAATTCGACATACGATGGGGTTATCATAACATTCGAATCAAAGAAGATGACCAACAGAAAGCAGTCTTTAAAACAAATAAAGGACTGTTCGAACCAACGGCAATGTTTTTCAGATTATGCAACTCTCCTGCTACATTCCAAGCAATGATGAACGAGCTCTTCAGAGATATGATTGACAAAAGATGGGTCATCATCTACATGGACGACATCCTCATTTTCTCTAGAGACAGACAAGAACATCAACAATGAATGCAGTGAATCCTACAATGATTACTCAAAAATGACCTGTATCTCAAACCAGAGAAATGCAAATTCAATGTCCAAGAAGTCAAATTCCTCAGACTGATCATCAACCCAGATCAAATATTGATGGACCCCACAAAATTAGCAGGGATCAAAGACTGGCCAGAACCAACTAACATGGCCAGAAACATGCCAAACATTGTTCGACGTGCTAAAAGCCAAATTTGCACAGGCACTGATCCTATCAATGCCTGATCCAGCAAGACCCTTCACGATTGAATCAGATGCTTCAAAATTTGCTACTGGTGCAGTACTCCAACAACAAGATACTAATGGACAGTGGCACCCATGCAGGTATAACTCGCATTCGCTTGATGCAACCCAATGGAATTACAAAATCTATGACTGAGAACTCCCGGGCATCATACACGCTCTAGAAACATGGCACCACTACCTTCAAGGAAGCGCACACCCAGTAACAATTCTATCCAATCATAAGAATCTGACATACTTCCACACTGCTCAGAAGTTGAACAGAAGACAAGCCCGATGGAGCCTATTTTTATCTGAATTTGAACTAAATCTTTTGCACATGCCAGGGTCACAAATGATACAATCTGATGTGCTATCACAAAGAGAAGACTGGAATCAAGGAACAGAGAATGACAACGAGAACATTACACTCCTCCCTCCAGAAATCTTCGTAAACACCATTGACACAGACATGCAGACGGCTCTGGTCCAAGCAATGATGAAAGATGAACTGGTTGAAGACACAATCAAGGCACTTAAAACAAATGGAACACCACCGATCAAATCCAATCTGACACATTGGGAAGTGAAAGATGGTCTGATCTTTTATAAGAACAGGTGTTACATACCACCCGACACCGAACTCAGGAAAAAGATAATTGAACTCTACCACAATTCACTGCTGTCCAGACACCCTGGACAATTCCAGATGATCGAACTCATCCCCAGAGATTACTGGTGGCCAGGAATGACGGCACTAATCAAAAACTGGGTAGAGGGTTGCGCTAAATGCCAACAGATGAAAGTCATTACACACCCAACAATGCCACTGCTCTCACCAATAAAAAGTACCACAACATGCCCATTCACACTTGTGACAACTGATTTCATCACGGACCTACCCCTCTCTGACGGATTCGATTCACTCATGGTCATGGTAGACCATGGTCTTACTAAGGGGGTAATTTTAATCCCTTGCAACAAAACGATTGATGCATTAGGAGCTGCGGACGCGTACTTAAAAAATGTCTACACCTGGTTCAGATTACCAGACAAGATTATTTCAGACAGAGACCCCAGATTCGCATCAAGACTCTACCAAGAACTCGGAAGACTCCTCAGAATCAAACTTGCAATGAGTACCACCTTTCATCCACAGACGGATGGAGAAATAGAACACGTAAATCAAGAAGTCAAAATCTACCTCCAAATATTTTGTACAAACAACCCTGAAATGTGGAGAAAATTCCTTCCTACAGCAGAATTCACCCACAACCAGCAAATGCACTCCACAGTGAAACACTCCCCATTCTACCTCATGATGGGATATGAACCACAAGTGATACCCATGGCCTATCAGAAAAGCGACATACCCACAGCAGAACAACGCCTGATTCAATTATTAAAAGCACGAACTGAAGCACTTGCAGTGCACAAACTAGCTCGACAAATTATGGTGGAACAGATCACATGAAAATTCACCCCATTTGAAAAAGGACAGAAGGTGTGGCTCAACTCAAAAAACCTAAAACTGACAGATGTGACAAGGAAGCTCTCTCCGAAACGAGAAGGACCTTTCCCCATCAAACAGGTTCCGTCGCCACTCTCCTATGAATTGAAACTCCCTCATCAATGGAAAATCCACCCTGTGTTCCACACTGCCCTCCTCACACCCTACCATGAAACTGCCACCCTTGGTCCTAATTACCTGAGGCCACCCCCTGACCTGATCGATGGACAAGATGAACACAAAGTAGAATCAATCATCACTCACAAAAAACAAGGCAGAGGACACATATTCCTGGTGAAGTGGCTAGGCTATTCCATGTCGGAAAACACATGGGAACCTACAGATAATTTAAGAAATGCTGCAGACCTCCTTGCTGCATATAAGGAGAAGAAACACCTCTGAATTGACCCAGCAGATCCATCTGCAACCATCACCACCGAATGAACAAGTATGTCTGACTGAAAGGCTGCCTGGTTAGGTAGCCTCACTTAGTCAGATGGTAAGACAGGATCACGTTATCTTTGTTGCACAAGGTAAAGAGTCAGTCTAAGATACATAAGAAGGTCAGTAAACTATATCTTTGTTGCACAAGGTAAAGAGTGGGGCAACAAAGGAAAAAAAGATGGTATATATATGAGATTTGAAACCGTGTTGGAAAGTGGCCGCATCGAGCGTAAGTTGATATATGAGTTTGCCGATGTTCACCGATGTTCAGGGTGGCTGTGTAGCCATTGTAAGCATCAATGTGTGCCGATGTTCGCCGATGTTTGTGGTGGCTGTGCATGTTTGTGTCGTGAGTCTGGTCGCAGGCTTACACTCCTCCCCACCTAAAGAAATTGTGAGGGTGTCAAACCTCTGTCCCATTCTCAGCTTCCCATCTGTCAAGTGCATCTGTTTCAGTCATTTCTGAACCAGGGTGCCACTCATCATGTTCTTTCCTGTATCCTTCATAGCGGACAAGGTATTGTACACCTCGTCCACATCGGCGAGCATCCACAATCTTGTCAATGTACCACTCCTCAGTGCCATCTTCAGTAATGATGGGTCATGGCCGGGCAGGCTCACGGTCAGGGAAGAGGAGGGGATTGTTCGGGATGTATCGTTTGAGTAGGTGGGCATGGAAACCAGGGAAGGTGTTTGGGTTGTTTGGGAGTTTTAGTGTATATTCTGAGCATTCAGGGAAGGTGTGTGTGATGGTGTAGGGGCCGTCATTTCTCGGCATGAATTTTGCAACATGCATTTTTCCTTTGCATTTGTAGTTCCGGCGTCTGTTTTCTGTGGAGAGCATGACAAGGTTGCCGATCTCATAGACATCTTCTGGGGCCTGATGTTCATTGGCATGGTATGCCTGTCTGATTTTTGCAGCAAGGAGATTGTCCTGCGCTTCTTGGACATCAATTGTGACTCAGGATATTATGTCATGTGCGGTAGTTTGTTCGGTAGTGGCATTACTAGGGAGTGGTGCAATCGGAGGGATGATTCGGGGGGATCGTCCAGACTTCAGTTGGAAGCCTGAGAAACCGGTGGATGAGTTCATGGTGTTCATAATAGCAAAACGCACACGAGGGAGTTTGGCTAACCACCCCTTCTGGTTGTTGTCAACATGGTACCGGATGGCTTGGTTCACAGTTTTGTTGGTCCGTTTGCTGCTGCCGTCGGTCTCAGGGTGGTAAGAAGTTGACATCTTCAGTTTTACACCAGTGAGCTTATGGAGGGCTGTCCAAAGTTCAGCAGTGAAGAGAGCATCAGGCTGTTTTCACAGTACCATTCATCGAAAAGGACAACGGCAACTTGGGCGGCAGTGTATGTGGAGTGGGTACCAGCAATGCATATGTCAGCACCAAGAACAATACTTTACACTGCCCCATGTATTCTGCACGGATCCGCGCGGACTATGCGGACGTCCGCGGACTCCACATGATTTGAATGTGGAGTCCACAGACTCTGTGCTAGTCCGCACGGATTAGCACAGGCTCTGCAATTTTTACATAGATATTTACAATTAAATTACAATAATTTATTAAACATGGTGTCCCCCTCATCTTGTTGGCCCTGCCCCTCGTCTGGGCGGGTCTCGCCCCCCCTCGTCTCGTCGTCTCGTCGGCCCCCCCCCCCCTCGTCAGGGTGGCCCCTGCATCGTCTCATCGCCCCCCCCCCCCCTTGTCTTGTCGGTCCCCCCCTCGTCTGGCGTCCCCCCTCCCCCCTTGTCTCATCGGCCCCTCCATCGTCTGGGTGGGCCCCCCTGGTCCAGTGTGTTCTGGCACGCCCCCCCCTTGTCTGGGCAGCCCCCCCTCATCTGGCGTCCCCCCCCCTTGTCTGACGCGCCCCCCCTGGTCTCGTCGGCCCCTCCGTTGTCTGGGCGGGCCCCCCTTGTCTGGTGTGTTCTGGCGCGCCCCCCCCCCCTTGTCCGGGCAGCCCCCCCGTCATCTGGAGTCCCCTTGTCTGGCGCCCCCCCCTCTCGTCTGGTCCCCGTCGCGTCTCGGTCGCGTCGTGGCGGTGGGAGTGGTGGTGGTGATGTGGCAGGACACAGTGGGGGCGGCCGTTAGTGATGTGGCAGCAGGGGGGGCATGAGGCGCATACCTCACGGGTACCCCGCTCCATAGGCCTCCCGGGACCTCCCTCGGGCTGTCCTATCCGCCTTTGAGTCCCCCCCTCCCAGCTCAGTGGGGAGGAGGGCGCGCTGTTGGGGGGCCGTTGTTGCATGTACAATAGAAGCAATGAAAAAAATTAGTTAGCTTAATAAAAAATGATTAGAACACAAAAACACTTACTATGGGGGCCCCAGGCCCCCAGAATGGTGGAGTGGTGGAGGGGGGGGGGACCCAGAAGTGAGGGGGCGAAGGGGGTGGCCATCGTTGCATGGACAGTAGAAACCACTAAAAAAGAAATAATCAGCTATTTATAAATTGATTGGGATTATAAAAAAACTTAAATATGGGGGCCACAGGGCCCCCTATTGGTGGAGTGGAGGAGGGGGGGTGAGGAGGGAGGAGGGAGGAGGGAGAGGGAGGCAGCGTCGTGGGTGGTAGTGGTGAGGGTGATGAGCTGGCAGTCACGGGGTGACATTGGTGACATGGTGACAATGGTGCCCAGTAAATCGGCACATGTTGGTGTGGCTTATACAGTCTGTTTGTCTAGTGGTTAAATTGCTTACCTGTCACACTCACGTGGCCTTGTGGTTGTGGGTTCGAATCCTCCTGGCCCCCCTACCTTTTAGAGATTCACAATAATAAAAATATTAATATTAATCACTTACTAATAAAATTAATTACTCCCTCGGATTGGCTCGGACGTCCGAGCTGTCCGACCTGTGCTGTACTCGGACTCGGATGGAATAATTCCGTGGAATCTGCGCAAAAAGAAAAAATCCATATGGATCCGTGCGGACTCAAAATCTGGAATTAAGCAGGACTACAAGCCAAATGAATTTCTCAGAAGTCCGTACGGACTAACTCGGAGTCCGTGAAAATCCGCGCAGATCCGTGTGGAACATATGGGGCACTGTAAAGACCTCACCAAGAAGGTCAGTCATGGTCAGGATGGTGTCCTTTCCATCCTCCTCGGGGAGTGGTCCGATGAAATCCAGTGCGACGGTGTCAAAACGGTCATCAGGAACTGGTAGGGGGTGTAAGGGACCAGTGGGTTTCGAAGTGCGGGTTTTATTGTGCTGGCATTCAGAGCATGATGGGATGTATGCTTTCTCCAGGTCTCGACGCATGTTTGGCTAGTAGTAGGAGCCACGGAGGGATTCATAGCTTTTGTTGAAGCCAAAATGGCCCAGAGTGTCATGGGCAAGGTTGTAAAGGAGTTCACGGACTCGGAGATCTTGTGGGATCACCAGCCGGCGGCCAACATAAAGGAGTTGATCGGTGAGGGTTGCCCCTTTGATGCTCCCCATATTGATGTCCTTGGTGAGTTGTTTGGAAAAATCATCGGTCTCATAGCCGGTAATGATTGCGTCAAGTAGGGATTGGTCAGCGGCAATATTGAGTATGCCAGCAACTGGGGTTTTGGGTGCATTACATGTGTGTGCCATCGCACAGGCCGCAAGGCAGGCATCAGGCACAGTGTCAGGCATGCGGGATAGGGCATCAGCAGCGGTGTTGTCTTCGCCGCAGATGTAGGTGATTTGATAGTCGAAGTCTGCAAGATACATCGACCATCTCATTTGTCGTCTCGACATCTCCTTCTGCGATTGGAAGTACTCAAGAGTTCTGTGGTCAGTGAAAACTTCGAACTGGGCACCAAGCAGGTGGGATCGCCATTTCTTCAATGCCTTGATAATGGCAAGAAGCTCCTTCTCATGGACTGGATAATTCTTCTCGGCATCATTGAGCTGGTAGGAGTCATAGGCAACTGGCCGGGATGTATCCCAGGTTTTTCCAAAGCTTAACACAGCCCCAGTCCAGCGGTCACTGGCATCAGTGGTGACATAGATGTTTGATGCTTTGTCTTCGTAATTAATTACGGTGAGACAGTCAGCACTGAGAACAAGTTGTTTGATGTGGTCAAATGCATTCTGATGTTCTGGGGTCCATGTGGGGAATCATCGGTCACATTCCTTGGTAGTGAGGGGGGTGAGGACACTCGTGTATTCTGCGAGTGCTGGAAGGAAGGTGGCAATGTATCTGGTTAGTCCCAGGAAATCTCGGACATTGGTGGCAGTTGTTGGTTGGGGCCAGGCCGCAATACGGTTGGTTTTGCGTGGGTCAGGTTTGATCCCAGCCCCAGAGACAATGTGGCCAAGGAAACATAACTCAGTGGCAAACAGGCTGGATTTCACCTGGTTGCAATAGATGCTGGCTTTGCGGAGGGCCTGAAGGACTGTATTGCAGTTTCTTTCATGTTCCTCCATGGTTTGTGACCAGATGATAATGTCATCGAGGTACACATGGCAAATTTTTCCAATGTGTTCTTGGAGCGCGTCAGTCATTCGGCGCTGGTGTGTGGCAGGGGCATTGCATCCACCCTGTGGCATGACAGTCCATTCATAGAGTCCCCACGGTGTTCTTACAGCAGTGAGGTGAATGTCGTCAGGGTGTACCCGTGTTTGGAAGAAGGAGTTAGTCATGTCCATCATCCCAAAGATCTTTCCCTTCCCACAATCGGCGAGTATGTCGTCAATGCGAGGTAGGGGGAAGTTATCTTGGACAGTGTTACTGTTGAGAGACCAGTAGTCGTTTACCCAGCGGGGGTCGACTGTTAAGTCAGGGACACCAGCTTTATATTGGGACACAGAATGCTGGCGAGGCATATTCTGATGAAGATGGTCGTATTCGGCCAGCCTTTAGGTGGTCATCAAGTAATCTTTTCCAAGATTCTTGGTATTTCTTTGGTGCTGCATATCCTTTGCCATTATTGACCTTGGTGGGGTCTTTGAGCCGGATGCGGTGGAACATGTGTCCAGGGACTTCAGAGGTATTGTCTGGGAGTCGGAGTGGGAAGCGGTCGGCATATTTTAGTTTCATTTTCCAGTCTGCTTCTTTGAGAACCTCTTGGAATGCAAGGCCTTCAATGTGGTCTCGAACAGCAGCCATGATGGGGCCAGGGAGGAGGTAACCAGCAAGTGTTGGTGCTCCGGTCTGCTCAAGAGTGGTAGGCTTGGGTGCCCGAACTTTCTTTGGCATCAGTGGCTGTGCTGTTCGCCGATGTTCGTAGCTGTGTTCCAATCCTGAGGTGCGAGAGGAGGGGGGTTTAGGAGGTCGTAGCCTGTGCGTTTGTCAATGGCCGTTTGCTCATGTGGGTCTATCAGGATCTGTTCTGATGAAAGAAATGGCATTCCTAGAATAATGGGGAATGGTAGCCCCTTAATTACCTTCATCTTGTGTACTCCTGACTTCCATATCCCCCGTTCAGAGCTGAGGTCTAGTTTCACATACTCCTCAGAGACAAGTGGCAGCATTGATAAGGAGGACATGTTGTTCTCCTTGGCAGGGAGACGATATCGTTGGAGACCAAGTTTCTTGACGAGCTCCAGGCTAATCACTGTGCAGGCCGATCCAACGTCAATTAGTGGTTGGACTGGCATGGGGAATTCGGAGATGAAGGGGCCAGTAGCAAAGAGGTTGGTGTATAATTGTGGGACAGTGAGGGGGACATTGATGGGGGAAGGGACGTACGAGTCTGTTTCAGAATCTGAGATGTGTCCGGCGGCCATTGCCATGTTTTGGGCTGGTGCTGTCAGGGTCATGTAGGTCACCGGGTCAGGCCATGAGTTAGTTGCAACCATTGGACAGTTAGTGAAGGTGTGCCCAACGTTGAGCTTCCTGCACCGGGTGCATCCATTGTGGTCACGGATGAGGGTTCTCTCGGCCTTGGTGAGGGCCGGCAGGCAAATTCTCTCGGCCTTCTTAGTTTGGCTGGTGGGGGTAGAGGTAGAGGCATGGGAGGTCAAAGGTGCATCTGTGAGGCGGGAGAGGAGATCCTTTTTTTCACCTTGGCGTGCAGTGCGGGCAGCGGCCAAGGCATCAATCATCTTTTGGGTCCGGGCGTTTTCAGCCCGCATACGGTCATCCCGCTCCTTAACCTCAAAGGCCCAGGTAGCGAGATCAGTGGCTAGGACTGGTTCAAGGCTTAGATTGAGCCTCAGGTCCGGGTGTAGGTTGGATTGGAGTTGGACCTTGAGCTGGTTCTTGGTGAGTGCTTTTCTTGGCGCCGAGGTGGTGAGGACTGCGTTGAGGTTCTCAACCTCTATTTTCCAATCCATAAACTCCTGGTTGCCTTGGGTTGTGGAGAGGATGGTTTTGAGGATGTCATAGGACCAGTTCTTCTCGAGGACCAGTTGGGCCAGCTCACTGAGATACTGATCCAGGGTGAGGGCATCAATCTGAGTTTGATCTGCCTGATACCAAGAAACGAGGTGCGGCTCAAACATCCCCTCAGCAATGTAACTGACAATTTCAGTGCTGGTCTTCCCGCCATGCTTCTTGTATCGTTTGCATGCAAGGGTCCACGACTGCATGATGAGTGGGGTGATTCTGCCTGCAGTGAGCATTGGGCATTCCTTCATCTTCATGACCTTGACTTCAGCAAGGGGTTGTGTGGTTGGTGACATGGCAATTCGGGCAGCAGGTAAGGTGGCTTGGTAGTTGCAATGGGAGGTGGCTGTGGTAGGTGCACTTTCATCGGTAGACGAGTCAGTACTAGGTGATGGGGACAGTGGTAGAGACACCGGGCTGTTTGGCTTGGGGCGTTGATGTGTGTCCGTTAGGATCTGTAGTTTGGCAGGTTGGCCAGGGTCCTGCAACTTTCTTCTCGCACTCCTGGTGAGGAGTGGAATTGAGGTAGAGGGTTGCTGAGACAGTGTGGGTTCGTCAGGTATTGAAAGACGCAGTCAGTGTCAAAAAAAAAGTGAAAGGCTGCCTGGTTAGGTAGCCTCACTAAGTCAGATGGTAAGACAGGATCACGTTATCTTTGTTGCACAAGGTAAAGAGTCAGTCTAAGATACATAAGAAGGTTAGTAAACTATACCTTTGTTGCACAAGGGGTATATATATGAGATTTGAAACCGTGTTGGAAAGTGGCCGCATCGAGCGTAAGTTGATATATGAGTTTGCCAATGTTCACCGATGTTCAGGGTGGCTGTGTAGCCATTGTAAGCATCAATGTGTGCCGATGTTCGCCGATGTTTGTGGTGGCTGTGCATGTTTGTGTCGTGAGTCTGGTCGCAGGCTTACACTGACCTCCCCTCCTCCCACGCTCTCAAAACTCTAAACATCCTTCCTCCCCTTGCTGAATATACGTCCAACTATCTGAAAAACCCCAGACATCACGCCGAAATCCTCTGCAAAGTTCATGACCAACCACTTGAAGAAACCCTCCAACAATTTGACCTCACCCTCGACACCATCGCAAACCTAGAACAACTTGCCCACAGCATGATGTCTCAAATGTTAGAAAAAAGAATGGCTTCCGTAGTTAGTAATTACGAATTAAAGTATACAACACCCAACACCTCCACCACCCTGACACAAACTCAAGCAGAAATGCATGCCTTGCAAATGCCCCCATCTGGATCCACAACCTCTTCCTCCTCCTACCACCTTCAAAAATCAGCATGAACCATATCCACCAATGCCTGGCAGCCTTCTCCCACAAAATGAACCGACTGACCCCCAACCCCATTCTACGTCTGAAGCATGACCCTGACCACTAACCAACCGTCCTCCACAGTACTGCCCCACATGAAGAAGGAGGCTTGTTTTTAATGCAAAGGATTAGCATTTTGTGTCCTATTGCCATCTCTTCACATGTAATGTTTGCAAGAAATGAGCGCCTGGACACTATCCTAGGGACTGCCCCCAAAACAAGAAGCAATCAATCACCCCTGATCAAGGGCAAACTGGAAGCGAAGAAGAAGAAGTGTACATGGCAGCTGAATATTTCTCAAACTTTTTTGTTGACGTCCCCCAAAACCAAGAGCCATCCCACACCAGTCATGACATACATGCAAATTATCACTCTCACTCTCAGACTCTTTTTCTTCACTTGTTGGATGATCCTCCTCTCCCTTTCTTACATCTCCATTCATGAAACTGATCAACAACATGACATCTACGAGCTCAATGAGATCCTCTCCCACATTTCCCCGACACCATCCTCAAACACCGTGGTTGATCCAGTCCCCACTACCCACATCAATATGCCCGTGCCCATCTACACCCCACCTGCACCACATGTACCACCGCCATCGCCGCCTATTCTCCTTCCAATTGGCAAACAATTATGGCTTTATTGACCACTCAATAGGTCTACAGATTGGGTAGAAAAAGGGTTAGAGTAAGATGAAGTTGGAAACTTCGAGGATAAGGGGGGGGTAGTGTTACAATTTCCTTTTACATCTATTTCTGCCTTTGTCATGGCAATGCTTACCTATCTCTTTCTTATCTCTGACTCATTACTATGACTCTAGTTGGGGCAGCGCCCATATATCCTTTTCTGTTAGACACTGAGTAGATAGCTGTTTGCTTACCTCATGCTCTACAGCTTTGCATAGCATTAGATAGCTTACTGACTCTTACAATACGTGTCGACATGTATAGAACACGTAGTCTTAGGCGTAGCTATATAAACTGTAGTAGACAGTGGTCAAGGTTCTTCAGCTTGACCTTAGGCAATTATCAGCCTTAACTGCTCTAGAACATGCAACTCGACCTAAGCAGAAAGCCTCTGACTTAGTGTGATACGACTTAATGATGAAAGCCTTGTCGTTAACAAACTCGATAACTTGTACCTAGTAGTTGAGACTCTCACCTTAACATGAGCAGTGGCTCATGAGGCTGGGCGCAGGTGGTGTGTCATCTGCCATTCCTGCCGTTCGATGCTGTGGGTGTCACTGGCATTGGTCTTCCGGGCTGGGTGTGGGTCCCCCATCATATGGCAGCAGTTGGTGATGTGGCAAGGTGGCAGGTACACCTGACCTTCCCACATATCAAGCCTAATAATAGTTGGGCATCATGCTTGTGACTTAGTTTCATTAGGCTTGATGTCATTAAAACTCAACACCGGCATTAAGTCCTCCCCCAAATAGTGAAGACTTTAATAATAACTAGTACCTCTGGTCCCTATTCCCCCCCGCCTCTCTGCCACTTCTATATCTGGAGCATGGCTATGCCTTACCAATCAACCACCCTGAGTCAGCGCCATGTCACCTCTCATGCTCCCAACAGCGTTGCATTCATCATCAGCAATGTCGAGCTCAACGTCAGGCCCCTTCCTCTGTCCTCTCCATCTCATGTGTCGACCTACCCCATCATTCCTTTGGTCAGCAACACCCGTACACCCAGCATATCACTCCCATGGTCCCTATGCATGTTCCTCCTCTTGCATGTTCAATGTTGGCAACACCAAACTTGGCTTCCAGCTTCTTTATCTCATATGCAGTCCCACCTCGTCATTCTTCTCAACAACAACTCTCACAGTTCCAATGTGCACATCTTCCAACACCATCAACACTGAGCATGAAACCACACCTCGACGTCTATGTGCGTTCTCTCCCATGTTCCACATTGGCGACACCAAGCTTGACTTTCAGCTTCTTCTGCTGGGCACTCTGTCTCATGGCACTTCGCACCACCTTCAACACACCTCAGCATGAAGCGGGGCAATCTATCTCAATGACATCCATATTCCTCTTACCGTTCCGCCAAGTGTGTGTTATCACATGCATCAGATCAAGCACAAACATTTGCTTTCAAAGGTGATTTCATTTCGCTATGGTTCCATACTTTTAGAGCACTAACCGACATTGGTGTTCCAACAGATCTCTCTCAGTGTAGGACATGATTGACACATACTTAAGATTGGAACCGAGGACGTGCTGATCATAGCATGGTCATCACCTCACCGACCCTTCAACAACTTCTCAACAACCCCTCAATGACTTTTCTACGACCCCTCAACGACTTCTCTATGACCTCCTCCTCCCAACCGCCATCAACATTGCTTGTAATCATTGGTTCTGCATGAATCCTTCCCATCTTTACAACATTGATACCACGGTTGCAGCCTTGAAGACAGTGTTTTCTGTGGTTGTCTTGCTTTGGATGATGCACAAGGTATGTAATATTACTACGAGTTCTTCATTATTGTTCACATGCATATCAATGTCTAGATATCATTGGATGGGCTTGCTTGTGGTCCCATAACGGCAGCGCTATCGCCGCTGTTGTTCAATTCTCACTCCACTTGGCAGCCTTCTTCAATAGAAGCACAGCTATGCCCTCTCCTCCATCTGGACCTTAGCTACGCTCAGTTCAGAGACTCAGTGGCAAAGATGGTGATGGAAGTGAGTGTGGTGGGCAAGTTGAAGCACCATTTTCACTGTATTATACATGTATACTTTTACTGCTTGTCTCAGGACATCTCACTTTCCTGTGAGAGTGTCGTATGTCTATGTTGATAAAAAAAAATCATTAGTTCCTTGCTATGCCTTGTCTACCACGTGCTTGTATCTACCTGATGTCAGCTTTTTTTTTGCCACTGACAATAGCTCATTGGACTCGACTATGGAAAGAAGGCTGGGCACTGCTAGCAAACATAAAGGCCTCTTGAAATCAATCTGTCAACATGGATTTCAGCATGGCAAACAACATGAGACTAACATTTTACATTTGAGCTTGCCATTTACTATTGCGATATCACAATCTTCAGAATTATCTCAAGAGGATTGTGAGGCTGTTGAACACATGGACCTTGATGCAGGCCATCTTGCAGATGATGTAACTGCAGTATCACACATGGCTCCCCCTGGAGAGGAAGGATTTGATATCAGCCATGAGGGTGGTGAGTGCGAAGTATTTGATGATCTCGTGGATGGTCTTGCTCAATGTAATGGGTTTGTTGAATCTTTTCTTTTCTTACTGGAATAGACCACTCATGCAGACCCTTTGCAGCCACCGAATCAACCATCGTGACCGCTGCGATAGCATAGAAATTCAGACCACACATTGGAATATACAGATGACAAACCTAGTTGACGCTTATCTCGACTTTTGCTGCCATGATGCTGGAGAAGGCATGCCCAACATTCCAAGCCACCTCAATGATACCAGCTCTCCTCCGATCATCATTGATGTGCTTGACATATTTTGTAAGTCCCAGTGATTTGAGACTGAGTTTCCACTACACTTAACTATCTCATAGTTCATTGACAATCAACGTTCCTGGTCTTTCCCAGAGACATGTACCCCAACAAAACACTTGTATGCCATGGATACATTGGCTGCTCCCCACTGCAACCATCACTAGCAATTTCTTTCTGAACACTCGCAGCTTATTGACAGTCTCATCAGTCATGTCCTCAGTACAGCATTGAAGCACAATGCAAAATGCTGTGCAGCATGCACAACATAAGCTATCATTTTTCTTGTCAATTGCATCTAGATACTGAACATCCCCAATGGTTGAAATAAATGCAGGTGCCTTACCTTCCATATCTGTGTACCCAGTTCTCAAACACATACAACACGTATCTTGATATCTACTGACATGTTGACCAGCAGATTAATGCTACTCTCGGATACAATAGTTCCTCCTCACGTCTCCTTCGATCTTGTCCTTGTTGCTTTTACCAGCTCAATGGCAAACCTGAGATGGAATTTTCATCTTTTGTCTCAATTGATGGTAATAACTCACTAAAATGCCTGGGATCATCAGTAAGTGGTGTCAATGATCACCTTGATTCACGGACTATACTTTCAGATCGCTGGTTGACCCCTGAAGAGGTTGATTGTTTCAAGGATGAAGTGAAGCCTCGTGTAAGCTCTTCTTATTTCTTTGTATCCATAGAAATTTATCTCTATCTCACCAGCAATCCAGCAAGGATGATGTTAACAATGACTGGGAAGATGTTGACAGTGAAACTCCAGGTTTGCGATGTGTTGACAGGTGGCGTAATGCAGGGCCCAAGGAGCGGAAGAAAATGTTTGCATTATTCCAGGAATCTGGTATTTTTATTGCTTCCTGCTGCCACTGACTAGTTCTTCTGGTGTGTGATATGATTAGGAGTGGAGAACTGTACGTCATTGGTCTTTTTGGGATGTATTTTTCTGATCAAACCAAGGGCGAAATATGCGCTTGCAATTGTCGATTGACTGATTGATCTTCTTGGCCCCAGGGTTGGTTGCGCATATGACATCGGTTGCGCATTTTCAACAACTGTTGAGAGCAGTAGCCCCTCCGAAAAGGTGAAAGATGCACTCTTTCGGCTTATGGTTGGTGCATTCCACAGACATGCACATAATTGCATCTGCCAACTCAACTGGCACCCTCTTTTCATCAAAGGCACAGGACATACTGAAGGCGAAGGTTGTGAACATGTTTTCTCATCATCCAATGATCTTGCCAGGAGTACTTGGCATGCTACTCATTTCCACCACCACCAAGCGATTGAGGAACATTTCAACTTTTGGGATCAAGACAAATGTGCTAATCTCAGTATGCTTTCTCTTTCCATGAAGTACTCAATAATGACCAAGTAAACCTCTTCTGCCAGGTTGTTTTCTGCAAAACCACTATTGGGAAGCTGTTCTTGCTGTGAAAACCTTCGAAGCTGAGCTTGCCATTTCACAAGCTCAGTTCGGAATTGATGATGAAACATTTGATTGGTACCTTTTGGAAGAGAGGCAATATCTCCATGGTTTGAAGGAACCATCCTCTGCTTCGACCCTGAAAGTTCAATATGTCCAAGCGCTCAATGAGCTTTCTCAATGCAGGTAAGTCCGCCATTCTGTATGTGATCAAATGTAACTAATACATTACTAGACAAGAATGGAATGCAGCTCGCAAAGCTGCTAATGAAATCTTTTCGAGTGTCGCTTGTAGTTCGATCCATACTGCACTGATGCAAGTTCAATGATGCATTGACACTGCATATTCGAAATTGCAAAATGCCAAGTCTTATGTCGAATCTCTGGAAAATGGCCTCAATATCAAGGAGCGATGGACTGAAACATCTCCCGAGTACAAGACATTCTATCAGGAAAATGTGTTGACCAGCTATGAATGAGCCCTTGATGAGTTAGAGTGACTTGTGGTCATGCAATTGTTTGAACTTGCCAAAATGAGCACATCTGGGACGGGCATGTACACTTTACTGCGAGTTTACATGAATATTAATCTTGAATAGGCTACAAGCTTCGTCGACAAATTGGAAAGGCACTCCAGCACCAGTCAGAAGCAATCAAGAATGCCATTAATCGCTATAATACACAGGCCGCTAAACTAGATCCTCCGCACCCACCATTATCATGGAAGAAGATTGTCGACTACACTTTTATTGGCAAGTTTGACACTTTACGCCATTCTCAGTCAGAAGTTCATAGTCAGCCATGGGCACAAATGGCGCATCGTGAAGCGACTGTCAAGTACTTCAAATTATGCCATGCCCGGGAGGAGGTGATGTGGTTGAACATTGAAGTTTGCCATCTTTGTACCTTGATCCATGATGAATCTATTCATACTCAAAATACTATTTCTCTCCTTTCGACAACTAACCCACATCTAGCTTTTGAACTACAGCACAGATGGAATCTTTGTAATGCTGTCAATTGTTTACATGTTCAGCGTTTGGATGCAATCAAGAATCTGTCTGTGTACACAGGAGTGTGTGGCATAGGGACTTGCCTTGCATCTGCTAGTACATCATCTTCAGCTGTTGGGGGTAGAGCAGAAGAGAATAAACATGTCAGTGAGAGGGTATATGACGATGTACATGGTATTGATCTCAATGAGGTGGATGATGATGAGGCAGAGCAGGAAGGGAACCATGATCTCAAAAAAGTCACAATGTAGGACATGATGTACACATAATATTTAGTCCTGAAGTATAGAAATATAGCTGATATATGTCTCAACACCTACTTATTGTACTTATAGAGTGATCATAGAAGAGCAGGATCAATGGGTATAGTTAGTCCGGCTGGTGGCATCGAAGACAGCTGCCAAGTGGTTTCAGGGGCAACGGAGGGTGCAGCTGCAGGGGTTGCGGCTATGGAGGTTTTGGCAGCATGGGGCACCACTGCCAGAAGAGCGGGATCAATGGGTATAGTTTGTACAGTGGCACCAGAGGGCACAGTGGCAGTGGCAGTAGCTGAGGGTGCAGCAGAGGTGGAGAGTTCAGGGACAGTGGGGAGTGAAGGGGATTCAGCGGTATGTGGTACTGGAGGAATGGGTGCAGCAGCAGCAGACATGGCAGGGGCAGGGGTAGGGGAGGGCACAGTGGCAGTGGACGGTGCTGCTTGGGGTACTGCTTCTTGACTAGCACAGGGGGATTGTTCACGTGAAATGCCTGGTGTTGTAGGAGACTGATGCTCTTCATCACTACCATTATCAGTATCTTCCACCTCTTTACTGGATTTGTACTGTTTTCTTAGTTGTTTCTTTTCATGATCAGACTGGGGTTGACGTGGCACAGGGGCAGCAATTTCACTGTTCTCAATCTGGGCATTATGTTTGAGATCAAGATCATGAAACTCCACGTCACTAAGTTTCCTCCAGTATGTTTTTCTGCCACGCCATCTACATAGAAGGTTAGTAAGATCATGTAAGGGACTTGAGCTGTACTTTACACTCCCCCACCTAGTCCACGCGGACTCCCAGCTGTCCGCATGGACTCCTAGCTGTCCACACAGATTCCTAGTAAAGTCCGAGTAGTCCGCACAGACAGCTCGGACATCATGCGGACTGAAGAATTGGGCCAAGTCCTAGCATCTTGGAACTGTAAGAAGTCCTAATGATGTCCGAGTTGTCCTAGCTGGTCCGAGTAATGTCCGAGTAAATAAAGACTTGGTGAATTTTTTCGTGAGAGTAAGATCAAAATATTGGTGTACCTGGCAGGGTTTGAACCCAAGGCACTTTGATCAAGATTACACAAACTGGGCACAATTAACCACTGTGCCAAATGGGCACACAATATTGATATTATTACTACTATTTATTACCTATTCCAAATACATGCTAGCAATAAAAGAAAAGTTACTGTTGCTCACATCAAGCAACGGCACTCAAAAGGTGTCGTTGCCCCCCCCCCCCTGTCCCCCATTCCCTCCCCTTTCCCGTGCCCTTCCATCACCCTCGCCTATTGCACCCCCTCTGCCCTGCGAGCAGTCACCCGCAGCAGTGGTGGGGGGTGCTCTGTCACCCTGGTGTTGTGTGGTCACGCGTCCCCTCGCTATGACAGAGTGGTATTTATATTAATCAAAATAGAGTACAAATAAAATAAATATACAAGAAAGAAAATTAAAGGGGAGGGGGGGAGGAGTGGGGCGCGGCGCGTCGCCCTCTCGTTGCCCCCCTTCCCTGTCCCCCCCCTTCCCCGTGCCCATCCGTCACCCTTGCCTACTGCACCCCGCCTCTGCCCTGCGAGCAGTCACTTGCAGTGGTGGTGGGGGTGCTCTGTCACGCTGGGTGTCACGTCAGGTGCATCCCCCTGTCCCCCGGCATCGCCCCTCCCTCCTATGGCGTCCCCCCATCCCCCGGCACGTCCCCCTCGGTCCTGGTGCATCCCCATCCCCCCACACGTCCCCCTCAGTCCTGGTGTGTTTGCTTGTCCCCTGGCGCGTCCCATCATCCCTGGTGCATCCCCTTGCTCTGAGGGACCTCCCCCTGTCCCTCCTGGGCCTGGGGGCAGATTGTGTGTCAGTGGGGGTTGTCCCAGGCTGGGGTCGGGTGCTGGATCGGTGGGCAGTGACATGGCGGCGGGTGCTGGATCGGTGGGTGGTAGTGACATGGCAGCAGGGGGTGCTGGGTTGGTGGGCGCTGGTGACATGGCGGCCCGTTGTGGAAGTGAAGGTTGACATCCCTGTCAACCTCTCACTCCAGCTGGTTCCTCCTCTCTTCCAAGAATTACATCAAGGGGTCGTCCTTTTCATTTTCGAGTTGAGCTGATGTATACATTTCTTTATTTCTTTTTCTTTTTCTTTTTTTTATATCTTCATTTCTTTTCTTTTGCATTCTATTTCTAATTGTTCTCACATTGTCTGATCCTACATATCATCCCCCTTCCCATGACAAGTTGCGTCTTGTCCCGAGAGGCTGATCTGCTGGATGAGTAGGGTCGAGAGGCTGTTGTCGGCATGTTCTGCGCTTGTTGGGGTCCCGAGCGACGCACGTCAATAGAACATACGACACGGTCAACTCCCTGAGCAATTCCCAGTAGTTGAGGTCTCGAGGGGCGGGATTCGACGACATCGTACCGACAGCCGTCATCGTATTACATTTTGGACTGACTTGTTCCATTTTTGAACTCGTTCTATTTTTAGTAGCCTCATCATTTTCTTATCATCCCCAATGGTTTGCGCAAGAGGACGCGCACTTTCACATGATATTGTAGATGTAGACAAGTTTGTATAAAAGGTGTCTCCCCACCTTTCGAATGGGAGAATCTCTCTTTCCCCTCATTCTTCTCTGTTATCGTTCCCACAAGTTGTGCAACTCAAGACTCAAGAAAGTTATACACGAAGTATAGCTCATCAAGTTAAGTAGCCACGACTACTCGTTCTCTTGTACTTTTCCCCAGTCTCTTTGCCTCGAAACCCCCTTTGTGTACGGCATACTATCGTTTGCTAGTCCTCATTGAACATTTCCCACGGGTCACATACTCGTTGAACAACAGAGTTCTTACCGCGTCAAGAGATATCTTTGACATGATTCCAAGAGGAGCGACGCGTTTTCTCGCGCATACATTCGCTTAGTACTTGTACCACTGATCAGGGTTCCTTGGAGCCGTCTTTAGAGTTTTCTTGTTGCAGTATTAGATCGACCTAGCACGGTGTACCACCGGATTATCACCTCCACTTCTTCACCGTTGTCGGCATCGTGCTCCCCTCGCGTCCTCCTTGCATCCGGCATGAAGAGGTGGAGGCGGAGTGGCGGCGGTGGGTGCTGCGTCGGTGGCTGGTGGTGACATGGTGGCCGTCGTCACCCCCTCTCCCTCCTCCCCACTTAGCTGGGAGCTGTGGGGCTTCATGGGATGAGGGTCAGCACCAGGGGGGTGTCAGGAGAGGGGCAGCGTGTCGTTGCATACAGAAAGAAAAACTGAAAGAGAAAAAAACATTTTATTAGCTTTAAATAAGAATGAAATAGATTTTAAAATACTTAACATGGGGGCCTTAGGCCCCCATGTTGTGCTAGAGGGAGGGAGGGGGGACAGAGGGAGGGGTGGGGGGGAGAGGGAGGCCATCGTTGTGATGGTGGGTGGCAACGCGTGAGTTGGCAGTCATGATGCGTCACGGTGGCGATTGTGGCCATGTGACATGCATCTGGTTAGTTCAGTTAGTTCAGTTATTCCTAACTGTCCGAGAATATCCTCTCATTGGGTCACATGACTTGCTAGGACAGTCCTTGCGGAATCCGTGCTGGGAACTCCTAGTCCAAGTTAGTCCACACAGACAAAACTCGGACATCACTCAGACATCACTCGGACATCACTCAGACTTGGAATGGAAATTTGGCATTATTTTATGCCAAAAAAAATCCTAGTGAAGTCTGAGCGGACAGCTAGGACTCCGCGTGGAATCCTAGCTGTCTGCGTGGATTAGGTGGGGGAGTGTAAAGAGCTTGACTTGAGGCTTCACTGAGATTGCGGAATGGAATGTTGTCTGGCCATCCTTCAATGATAACCTGGTACTGTCTGACAACGTTGCGCCAGTAAAGTTTCCATTCCATATGAGCTGTGTCATCACTTGCTATCATTCCTATATGTGTCTCGCAATCAATATCCTTATATATATATACAAGCAGGAGACAGCTCACAAAGGCCCTCATTGATCTCATTGCATATCTTGGCGTGAATCACTGAGATGCGGTGTTGATGATTTTTTGCCACCCCTGTCATCAGCAAATTTAGTTGCAATGAAGAGAGTTAATAGCACTGTTGGCCAACCTTTGACACCTTGCACAGCAAAACCTTCCATCTTTCCCAAAAAAATCCTGTGGGTCAGACTTCATAACTCCTTCCAGAAAATGCTCGACACCTGGAGTCGCAAATGTTACTCCCTTCATAGGTAAGTCAGTGGATCCATGTGTCACAAAGAGCATGGTTTCAACTCCTGTGCGTGACTTTAAATTATTCAACTACATGACAATTAACCTCAAGCGCTAGAAAATAAAATAAAATAATAGGCACACCTTGCTCTCAACAGCTGCAAGTGTATGTGTTGCATTGTTAATCCTGGACTTCATAGAAACACGAAATGCCTTCGTCTGAGTTGCTTTTTGCTTCTCGAACTCCTCAACAAGATTGATGCACTCTTGTTTTGACAGGTTGTTGTATTTGTCTTGGTTATTGCGGACGAGGTCTTGCAATACATCCTTGCCATGAGCAGTAGGTACATCTGTGTTGGGGTTTGGGTAGACATTAATCAGCAGTGGACATTGACATAACAAGATAAATTTCTGACTGTTCTCCTTTTCCTGTGACTTTTTCCAACAAAATGCATTCCACACATTGGTCTTCTTGCACTCTGTATGGCTCACTTGATGGCCCATGTGAAGCTCCAGTTGAACTTGCCAAAGGCTCTTGTGGTGAGCTACAGCAAGATTCTCTGTTAGCTCATCAATTTTACCCAAGTTTCTCTGAGTGTGCTTTTGTAGCTTTGAGATGCAAGCTGCCGATGGGCAGCAATGGCTGCACACACATCCTTGGTTACCTTCGGATGGCTAACTTTTCGTGCAATGCCCTGGGTAGCCTGACCAGGTATGGTAGATGTTTTGTAAAAGTGAGTCCTCATTGTGGAAGGTGGGTACACAATCACAGGGTAGTAAGTTAAAAACCTATTAAATTATTGCATTCTGGCCCCAGGTGTCAACGCGCATGCATACCAACATGTGCTGCTGGAAAATCATTCACCATGCCCAACTACATTAGGATGTACACGTCATCCTGCATACGGAATTAGATTTCAAGTTCACTTGTGTAGGCGTCCATACCAATCTATGCCTAACTAGATACAGATACGGAATTAGATCTGTTTGAGTTCACTTATATTGACATGGCGAAAGGTGCACCAAAATTTAGTTGCGGAAGTGTCAGGTTCACGCCACAGTGAAAAATACAAGTTGGTTCACTACGGATATGGAATTAGATCTGTTTGCGTTCGCTTATATTGATGTAGTGAAAGGTGCACCAAAATTTTAGTTAAAACAGAATTATTTATATACACAGATATCCTCTGAAGTCAGGTTCACACCACAGTGAAAGATACAAGTGATGAGATCATAGAGTAGAAATTTGGAGACCATACCTAGACTTGCAATTTACAGTTGCTCTGAATCTCATCCTCTAGGATTAGATATACAGGAGGATTCCAAAAACCTTACCGAATTTTATCTATGTAAACAGATTTATTTCAGGCTCACTCTCTGTTTAGAAGTGGAGATTCGCGGACCATACCAAATTTGATTTAGCATAATTAGATATCTGGGTCTTCAGGTTCACAGTTTACAGGCCGCGGTTGTGCTTGTCCATCGGAATTAAGTATACACAGATCTATTCAGGTTTGATGTGAGGGAATAAGACAGTGGAAGTAGAGACTTACACTCACTCGGAACACTCTAACCCCAATTCACAAATGATCAATTGTGGAGGCAGAAACTTATCTGTGTGTCCACAAATTAGACTAGGGGTAAGGCAAGATTCCGAAACCCGAATGAAAATAGAAACCAAAAGAACCTAGTAAGTTTTAGTATGTGATTTTAGTCGGATACTACAAGGTTCAAAAATTGCAGCCCCTTGGGTTCAGAAAAGGAACAACCCAAGATAGGCAAACATGACAGCAAGTAAAGTAAAGAAAAAACAAATGTTCACCATGACATTGATGACTATCCCACTTGAGATCAAACAGAAACAATGATAGGAATATGAAGGACTTACTTGGACTGGCTGAGCTTGCTGAGCTTTGATATCACATTGCATTGCATTCACCAAGTTCACTGCCTGTTCATAGCTCAATCCCCACTGCGTAGTCCGCAAGGTCCACTCCCACTGCGTATCATGAATAGTGCGTGTGAGAATGCGCAACCAAGGGACTAAACTGTCTTCAAGTCCAAACTGATCCAGAGCCACATCAGTGTGTGGCCCGAGACTGATAATTGCACCTTGGAATCCATCAGCAGCACTTTTTTGTGGAGCTAATTTTTTTGTCAATATAAAAATTCGATCCCACACAGAATCACTTACCCTTGATGACAGGCAGAGGGGTGTCATACTTTGATGCCTCAATGACCACTTCCTTTAGCCATCCAGGGTTATTGTCAAAGGCTGAAATTTGACAGACCTGAGACCAGAGGACAATGGGTTGAATGGGGTATGAGGTGGCTAGCTCAGAGGTTGACTATGGATTGCAATGTCTTGGGCATACGTTCCTGCAGGACGGCATCGACAGCAAAAGTGTGGTCCACCTTTCATAATGGGTGGAGGGAGGTAGGAAGACCCATCTACCATGAGCTCGTTGCCTGGAACTAGAGGCAGAATGTATTAATGTTAACTGCCGAGCTTGAATAAAAACTATACCTGGCACAGATGGAGACCTTACTCCTTCCACAGCACAACGCGCTTTGAAACAATGAAGGTGAGGCAGTGCAATATCGCTGCCAAATGGCTGCACGAGGAGCGCTATATGCTTTGTCAAATCCTTACCACCTTCCTTCAGTTCATGAGGTGATATGTAAGTGTCAATGGTCATATGCTCGGCACCAGATCCTTCTGATGGCTTGAATCCCGGGCACCATAGAAGAACAGATATGCCTCCATCTATCTGATCAAGAGTAGATATCTTTGTTGTTTTATAAGTACCATGAGATGAATGTAACACAAAAACTCACCACATTGAATAAGTCAGACCGTGATGCTTCCAAGAGCTTCTTGTTTTCCTTGAGCTCTTGCTCACTAGCACTGCCAAGTCCATGTAGCTGGAGATACATCAGGTGGAGGCCTCCATCCGTTCTGGTTTTGCTATGATTGGTTGTGTGCTGATTGTATCGCAAGACTGTGCATGCTGCTGCTTGTTTTTCTGGTGGCAAGAAAGCAGAGCCAAGCAAGGAAACATAGGAGGCAGCAATTCCTGAAGCATTGAAGAGTTGGGCTTTCCCCTCAAGTTTTACTGGCATAGTAGGTGTAGGTAATGTGGCAGAGATAAACTCGGTCAAGAGTCGAATAGAGGTCAAATAAGTATGAACAAACAAAGATGATAAGATTAAATTGTAAAAATATAAAAACTGTGAACTTGAAGGTACATGTGTTATCGACTAAAGATTGTAATTCTGTAAGCCTGAGTTGGACTACATCTGTGAGTAATTAATCTACTCATAGCAGTAGTTTGCAGGATCAGATTTGTGAGATTCACTGATAGTTGGCATGTACTAGAAGTAGTACTATTACGCCATGTAATACTAGTCTGTTCATTCCATGAGTCCGAGCTATCATGTAGTCTCATTGTACAGTTCCATGATACTACTTTCAAGGTATTCAAAAATATATTACATGATAGTAATACTACTCAGTTCTACCATAAATAATTTGAACTACTCGGGCAGTGTTGGGCAGCTTGAACAGTCGTACTACTACTACGATGATCATGATCATGATATTCAAGTGTGATAACTGATGTTCACCAGTTCTACTTACATTGAGTGATTCTATATTAATTATACTGTCATTGCTTATCTGTTTTGCAATTTGTTCACTTAGACAGTGATTTTATATTAATTATATACTGTCATTACTATTTGTTCACTTACTAGTAGATGGTGGTGCCGTTTCGTCAACATCTGCATGGCACAATGCCGCCAATCCCAGTTCTACTTAGTGCTGTTTCATCAACATCTGCATGGCACAATACCACACATATCTTAATGATATGTCCATTCATTTTTAAGTTGTTGCACTTGCTATTGCCCAAGTTTCAAATTTATCTACTACCTGATTCATCATTTACATGGTTTCCGAAGCATTTCCAACATAGTAAGCACATTTTAATCTACAATAGTCAATAAAAAATCTGTGACTTTTTTGAGATCATGGTTCCCTTCCTGCTCTGCCTCATCATCATCCACCTCATTGAGATCAATACCATGTACATCGTCATATACCCTCTCACTGACATGTTTATTCTCTTCTGCTCTACCCCCAACAGCTGAAGATGATGTACTAGCAGATGCAAGGCAAGTCCCTATGCCACACACTCCTGTGTACACAGACAGATTCTTGATTGCATCCAAACGCTGAACATGTAAACAATTGACAGCATTACAAAGATTCCATCTGTGCTGTAGTTCAAAAGCTAGATGTGGGTTAGTTGTCGAAAGGAGAGAAATAGTATTTTGAGTATGAATAGATTCATCATGGATCAAGGTACAAAGATGGCAAACTTCAATGTTCAACCACATCACCTCCTCCCGGGCATGGCATAATTTGAAGTACTTGACAGTCGCTTCACGATGCGCCATTTGTGCCCATGGCTGACTATGAACTTCTGACTGAGAATGGCGTAAAGTGTCAAACTTGCCAATAAAAGTGTAGTCGACAATCTTCTTCCATGATAATGGTGGGTGCGGAGGATCTAGTTTAGCGGCCTGTGTATTATAGCGATTAATGGCATTCTTGATTGCTTCTGACTGGTGCTGGAGTGCCTTTCCAATTTGTCGACGAAGCTTGTAGCCTATTCAAGATTAATATTCATGTAAACTCGCAGTAAAGTGTACATGCCCGTCCCAGATGTGCTCATTTTGGCAAGTTCAAACAATTGCATGACCACAAGTCACTCTAACTCATCAAGGGCTCATTCATAGCTGGTCAACACATTTTCCTGATAGAATGTCTTGTACTCGGGAGATGTTTCAGTCCATCGCTCCTTGATATTGAGGCCATTTTCCAGAGATTCGACATAAGACTTGGCATTTTGCAATTTCGAATATGCAGTGTCAATGCATCATTGAACTTGCATCAGTGCAGTATGGATCGAACTACAAGCGACACTCGAAAAGATTTCATTAGCAGCTTTGCGAGCTGCATTCCATTCTTGTCTAGTAATGTATTAGTTACATTTGATCACATACAGAATGGCGGACTTACCTGCATTGAGAAAGCTCATTGAGCGCTTGGACATATTGAACTTTCAGGGTCGAAGCAGAGGATGGTTCCTTCAAACCATGGAGATATTGCCTCTCTTCCAAAAGGTACCAATCAAATGTTTCATCATCAATTCCGAACTGAGCTTGTGAAATGGCAAGCTCAGCTTCGAAGGTTTTCACAGCAAGAACAGCTTCCCAATAGTGGTTTTGCAGAAAACAACCTGGCAGAAGAGGTTTACTTGGTCATTATTGAGTACTTCATGGAAAGAGAAAGCATACTGAGATTAGCACATTTGTCTTGATCCCAAAAGTTGAAATGTTCCTCAATCGCTTGGTGGTGGTGGAAATGAGTAGCATGCCAAGTACTCCTGGCAAGATCATTGGATGATGAGAAAACATGTTCACAACCTTCGCCTTCAGTATGTCCTGTGCCTTTGATGAAAAGAGGGTGCCAGTTGAGTTGGCAGATGCAATTATGTGCATGTCTGTGGAATGCACCAACCATAAGCCGAAAGAGTGCATCTTTCACCTTTTCGGAGGGGCTACTGCTCTCAACAGTTGTTGAAAATGCGCAACCGATGTCATATGCGCAACCAACCCTGGGGCCAAGAAGATCAATCAGTCAATCGACAATTGCAAGCGCATATTTCGCCCTTGGTTTGATCAGAAAAATACATCCCAAAAAGACCAATGACGTACAGTTCTCCACTCCTAATCATATCACACACCAGAAGAACTAGTCAGTGGCAGCAGGAAGCAATAAAAATACCAGATTCCTGGAATAATGCAAACATTTTCTTCCGCTCCTTGGGCCCTGCATTACGCCACCTGTCAACACATCGCAAACCTGGAGTTTCACTGTCAACATCTTCCCAGTCATTGTTAACATCATCCTTGCTGGATTGCTGGTGAGATAGAGATAAATTTCTATGGATACAAAGAAATAAGAAGAGCTTACACGAGGCTTCACTTCATCCTTGAAACAATCAACCTCTTCAGGGGTCAACCAGCGATCTGAAAGTATAGTCCGTGAATCAAGGTGATCATTGACACCACTTACTGATGATCCCAGGCATTTTAGTGAGTTATTACCATCAATTGAGACAAAAGATGAAAATTCCATCTCAGGTTTGCCATTGAGCTGGTAAAAGCAACAAGGACAAGATCGAAGGAGACGTGAGGAGGAACTATTGTATCCGAGAGTAGCATTAATCTGCTGGTCAACATGTCAGTAGATATCAAGATACGTGTTGTATGTGTTTGAGAACTGGGTACACAGATATGGAAGGTAAGGCACCTGCATTTATTTCAACCATTGGGGATGTTCAGTATCTAGATGCAATTGACAAGAAAAATGATAGCTTATGTTGTGCATGCTGCACAGCATTTTGCATTGTGCTTCAATGCTGTACTGAGGACATGACTGATGAGACTGTCAATAAGCTGCGAGTGTTCAGAAAGAAATTGCTAGTGATGGTTGCAGTGGGGAGCAGCCAATGTATCCATGGCATACAAGTGTTTTGTTGGGGTACATGTCTCTGGGAAAGACCAGGAACGTTGATTGTCAATGAACTATGAGATAGTTAAGTGTAGTGGAAACTCAGTCTCAAATCACTGGGACTTACAAAATATGTCAAGCACATCAATGATGATCGGAGGAGAGCTGGTATCATTGAGGTGGCTTGGAATGTTGGGCATGCCTTCTCCAGCATCATGGCAGCAAAAGTCGAGATAAGCGTCAACTAGGTTTGTCATCTGTATATTCCAATGTGTGGTCTGAATTTCTATGCTATCGCAGCGGTCACGATGGTTGATTCGGTGGCTGCAAAGGGTCTGCATGAGTGGTCTATTCCAGTAAGAAAAGAAAAGATTCAACAAACCCATTACATTGAGCAAGACCATCCACGAGATCATCAAATACTTCGCACTCACCACCCTCATGGCTGATATCAAATCCTTCCTCTCCAGGGGGAGCCATGTGTGATACTGCAGTTACATCATCTGCAAGATGGCCTGCATCAAGGTCCATGTGTTCAACAGCCTCACAATCCTCTTGAGATAATTCTGAAGATTGTGATATCGCAATAGTAAATGGCAAGCTCAAATGTAAAATGTTAGTCTCATGTTGTTTGCCATGCTGAAATCCATGTTGACAGATTGATTTCAAGAGGCCTTTATGTTTGCTAGCAGTGCCCAGCCTTCTTTCCATAGTCGAGTCCAATGAGCTATTGTCAGTGGCAAAAAAAAAGCTGACATCAGGTAGATACAAGCACGTGGTAGACAAGGCATAGCAAGGAACTAATGATTTTTTTTTATCAACATAGACATACGACACTCTCACAGGAAAGTGAGATGTCCTGAGACAAGCAGTAAAAGTATACATGTATAATACAGTGAAAATGGTGCTTCAACTTGCCCACCACACTCACTTCCATCACCATCTTTGCCACTGAGTCTCTGAACTGAGCGTAGCTAAGGTCCAGATGGAGGAGAGGGCATAGCTGTGCTTCTATTGAAGAAGGCTGCCAAGTGGAGTGAGAATTGAACAACAGCGGCGATAGCGCTGCCGTTATGGGACCACAAGCAAGCCCATCCAATGATATCTAGACATTGATATGCATGTGAACAATAATGAAGAACTCGTAGTAATATTACATACCTTGTGCATCATCCAAAGCAAGACAACCACAGAAAACACTGTCTTCAAGGCTGCAACCGTGGTATCAATGTTGTAAAGATGGGAAGGATTCATGCAGAACCAATGATTACAAGCAATGTTGATGGCGGTTGGGAGGAGGAGGTCATAGAGAAGTCGTTGAGGGGTCGTAGAAAAGTCATTGAGGGGTTGTTGAGAAGTTGTTGAAGGGTCGGTGAGGTGATGACCATGCTATGATCAGCACGTCCTCGGTTCCAATCTTAAGTATGTGTCAATCATGTCCTACACTGAGAGAGATCTGTTGGAACACCAATGTCGGTTAGTGCTCTAAAAGTATGGAACCATAGCGAAATGAAATCACCTTTGAAAGCAAATGTTTGTGCTTGATCTGATGCATGTGATAACACACACTTGGCGGAACGGTAAGAGGAATATGGATGTCATTGAGATAGATTGCCCCGCTTCATGCTGAGGTGTGTTGAAGGTGGTGCGAAGTGCCATGAGACAGAGTGCCCAGCAGAAGAAGCTGAAAGTCAAGCTTGGTGTCGCCAATGTGGAACATGGGAGAGAACGCACATAGACGTCGAGGTGTGGTTTCATGCTCAGTGTTGATGGTGTTGGAAGATGTGCACATTGGAACTGTGAGAGTTGTTGTTGAGAAGAATGACGAGGTGGGACTGCATATGAGATAAAGAAGCTGGAAGCCAAGTTTGGTGTTGCCAACATTGAACATGCAAGAGGAGGAACATGCATAGGGACCATGGGAGTGATATGCTGGGTGTACGGGTGTTGCTGACCAAAGGAATGATGGGGTAGGTCGACACATGAGATGGAGAGGACAGAGGAAGGGGCCTGACGTTGAGCTCGACATTGCTGATGATGAATGCAACGCTGTTGGGAGCATGAGAGGTGACATGGCGCTGACTCAGGGTGGTTGATTGGTAAGGCATAGCCATGCTCCAGATATAGAAGTGGCAGAGAGGCGGGGGGGAATAGGGACCAGAGGTACTAGTTATTATTAAGGTCTTCACTATTTGGGGAGGAGTTAATGCCAGTGTTTAGTTTTAATGACATCAAGCCTAACAAAACTAAGTCACGAGCATGATGCCCAACTATTATTAGGCTTGATATGCGGGAAGGTCAGGTGGGCAGGTAGCTGGATAAAAAATGCAGCCCCCTACCCACCCCGCAAGCAGGGACTCGGAGGGCTGTTTTGGGGGCTGCTTTAGGGCTGTTAGAGGGAGGGGGGGGTCGTTAGTGAGGTGGCAGCAAAGGAGGGGGGGCATTCAGGGCGCACCTCCCAGGCACCCAGCTCCTTGAGCCTCCTGGCACCTCTCTGGGGCCATCTTAACCTCTATTGAGCCCCTCATATCCCAGTTGAGTGCGGGGGAGGGGCGGCACGCAGTCGTGAGCCTGTTGTGGGGGGAGCCATCATTGTAGATACAATACAAACCACTGGAAACAAACAATTAGCTAGCTAATAATATTAATAAAAAAAGAAAATACTTATTATAGGCCCCCATAGAGGTGGAGAGGCAGGAGGGAGGCAGCGGCATGTGGTAGTAGTGAGTGATCAGTGCTGGCAGGATGCATGATGATGGAATGTGAGGCAACGTGATGTGGTGCATTGACAAGGGTAGTTAGTAAACAATAATGTATGTAAGTAATATGATACTTTTTTTTTTTTTTTTTTTTTTTTTGGTTCAACAATTTATAACGCGGTGCACGATCGCAGTCCGCGGGCATGAGGTAAGAATACAATCTAGTACACTACGATTCAACTACACTCTTTCCCCCGCCAAGGTGACACCCCTCCGTCTTTTGGTAGCCGCTAAGGTGAGCATTAAGTCCACAGATAACGCCCTTGAGGGTGTGAAGGCCCGCCACACTCGTGTAGCCCATGAGCCGGAAAACTCTCCCCCCAGTGCTTCCACGGTCCCCCCACACGCAGCGCCAGCCAAAGCCAGAGCCGGTGAGCAGTGTCAATTCACCGCAAGCCCCCAGGTCCGAGGACCCGGAGGTTAACCGCTTCCCCTATCCAGGAAGAGAATGGTGACCGCCCCCTCATCGGAGGCAGACCGTTGACCCAGCGTTGCTGCTGCCCAACGAAGAAACCTGGCTGTGACCATGTACGGCCCAAACGACGCCGGTGAAGGTGGGCAAGCAGGGGGAAGAGGGTGGTTGGTAACGACCCACTTCTCCTGCTCATCCAAACAGGCCCAGGACGAGTCCCAGGAGCACTCTACCCGTAGCGGCAGAGTGTGTGAAGGGCCCCGCCCCCCTTTAGAGGGCAGGCGGGATGCCTGACGGCACGGGCGGGGGACAGCCGTAGCTAGTCCCAGCCTCGGAGTGAAGGATAAGTTATGCCGCCATTGTGGACGATGGCGGCGATGGGGAAGGGGCCCCGTTGGAGCCTCAGTAGCAGCCTCAGCAGGCTCGCTTCCTGATCGTCCAGAAGAGCCGCGGGCCGCATTAACGAACGCAGCCGGGGGGGGATAAGTGTGGTCCCCAACACACAGTGTTGTAGGCCCATAAAGAGCAGTGCTGGGGGAGCGTTTCCCCCTGCCCTCTGCTGTCTGATCTCAATGATCACAGATACTCCACTGCCCCCTGCTAACAGGCGGACAATGGGAGTGGCTCGGTCTCTTGTAAGCAGCAGGGATCGCCAGCCCTGCGCATCCTGGATGAGCGGATAAGTCCCCAGAACACAAGCCCAGAGCGCAGGTGTCCAAGGGAAGCATGATGAGAGGAAGCGCCGGCGCGCAAGCCCCTAATGCGAGGCAAGGACCCACTCACGGGGAGAAAGCAGTGTCCTGTAGTCGTAGAGTAGCTAAGATCCCAAAAGGAAGTGAAAGCAGACGCACCAGGTCCCTAGATCCTCTCCAGGGATCTGGCAATCCAAAGGATCGCCCCCCTCCCAAAGCGTGTTCTCCCCCCGACCCCAGAGCAGGACCCCCAGCCTAAGCCGGCAGTGTTACTTCACCGTCAAACCCCCCCACCGATTGGTGGAAGGTGCCCCACCCCAGAGCCCAGGATCATCGAGCCCAGGTAGGTAAAGATGGCGGACAGTAGGACACTCCCTGAGCGGGCATCCGTGCACGATCTGTAGGGATCGGTCAAGCCAATCGCCAGGGGGGTTGGGATAGCTCCCAAACGACTCCTGGGGAGTGGGATAGGCTGGTCTGATCAACGATCAGGCCGGGGGATAGACTGCTGGGCACCGAGCCAGACAGTGTGGAGGATGTTCCCACGGCACACGGTGGTGGTAACAAGTCAAGAAGAGGTTGGTTGAGTAATATGATACTGTAGTGTGGTGGTTAATGCTATTGGTTATCTCATAGGTTATCCCAAGGGCTCTGGTTCAATTGGCTGCCCTGGCAAATATTTTACTCTCTATTACTTTATCTGCTCAGACTGATGACGGACCAATGCAGATGTCCATGCTGGTCCTAGTCCACACTGATCACAATTAGCTTGGACTTGGACGCTCAGAATCTGCGATTCCACATAAAACAGCACAGATTCTGCGCAGACTGACTCGGGCTCCATGCTGCTGTTACACAACTAAAATATATATTTAATTGTGTGCAGACTGACATGGATTCCATGCAGAATACATGGGGGAGAGTAAAGACCTTGAATGACTGGAGATTCTGAATTGTAGTCGATGAGTAGTAACACAGGAGACAAAAGTAATGCTGTCTTCAGGTTTTCTTGGGCTTTAATTTGTTCTTTGCCAAATTTGAAGGGAATGTCCTTGCATGTGAGTTTGACCAATGGGTGTGCACATTGTGCAAAGTTGCGAATAAAGTTGTGAAGGACTTCTACAGTCCCTAGGAAAGCACGAACTTCTGAAATGTTGTTGCATGGTCCCCAATTCTCAATCACTGTGACCTTTGATTCATCAGCTATTCTTCCTTTGTACATGCAGCAGTCCTTTGTACATGCAGCAGTGACCAATGACCCAAAACTTCAGAACACAATTTGAGAGTTTGGTGCCAGAGAATGTTCCTCCACAGTACTTCATGCATTGTATGATCCTGTTGACATTGTTAAAGTGTTCCCATACAAATCTTCGAATTTGAGGGTTCTCTTGAATGGTCTCAAATGATCCATCTTCAAGGATGTATTGCGAAGCTGGACCCTTCACTGGAACATCGTCAATATAAGGGATTGTGAGATTGGGGATTTCTGGTTGTAGGATAAATGTAATGTCATTGTGAAAGATAGAGACCAAATTTGTCCATCCCATGGGCAGGGTAACCAAGCAAAGTGTGCCAAAAGGTGTCTGGAAGGATGTGTAATCATGCGAACTTTCTACGATGAGTCGTTCATTGTATCCAACATATAGGTCCAACATTGCACCACATGCCCTACCAGCAAATTGTTCTGCTAAATGGTCGGGAATGGGTGGGACTCCAGAGTGTCTGATGGTAATGCAATTGAGCAGTTCCAGACTGTGGACAAGTCTTAGTCCTTTGCCATCTTTCTTCAGAACACAGAACCATTGTGTGCAATAAGATGAGTTTGAAGCTTTGTAGACACCAGCTGCGATCTTTTTGTGAATGATAGCACAGACTTCATCATATATTCCTGGTGGTATGGGGATGTTCTTCTCAATGAATGGTATGTGGGGGATGGTTGAGATATCAATTGGGGGAAAGAAGTCAGAGCAAAAGCTTCCTCGTTTGGAGTTGTCCCATGCGAAGGCTTTGTTCTGTTTACACATGAAGTCATGCATTAAATCTTGCTCATGAGGCCATAAGAAATCTTCGTGTTTCGCATCTAGGGCTTTGTGATGATCATCTGTATAACATCCTGTGGGGATAAATGGTGGTGGATTTGGGTTGAGTGTTGGTATATCGGACAATGGATTGCCTAATGTCATATCCCATGCAAGCCTGCGACGGATCTCCGGCAGATCACCGACGGAGCCGCCGTCATATCAAAAAGACTATTTCAAATTGTATTTCAAATTACTCCTGTTTTGTTTATATCACATATCTATCATTGCTGATCATCTTACTTACTGCGTACTCGGTACTCCGTTGATCCCGCCGTAGTTACCCCGGTTACTTACTTACTATAAAACTTAGTATAACGTCACTTGTAACTTCAGTTTGATAATTGTATTGTTATCTCCACAACTCTCTCACTTCTAAGTCCTCGCTCTCTCTTAACTTCCGGACCTCCGCCGGACCTCCGCTCTCATTACCGTCACCTTGTAAATTGGACATTGGGCATAGAGAAGGGCGCAATCCCTTTTAGATTGAAGCCAAGTCCAGTGCCGCCACGGAACTCCGTCGTAACCCCGCCTACGAGATCAGTTTGTAACAGTATTATCAAACTCACACTTCTTACGCCCATTTTCACGAACCTATTAACATCTTATGTCAAGTTCACAAACAGTCACTATGCGTACATGCTCTACTACCAATTTGCAATGCGCAGGTCTCCGCAGCGGATTGCAAGCAGTGCACAGATCCCGACTTTCCTCACCAACCCTCCACCGACCTTTGTCAACCTTCGGTACTACACCGCGACCTTCGAACATCTTTCCTGGCCTGGGCGCAAACCCAGAAAATCCCGATGAACCACCTCCAACAACACCGCTGGTTCCCTGTGGTACTCCAGTCGACAACCAACCTAGTCATGGCTATCCTGATGGGCCTGATGACCCTGATGGTGATGACCATCAATCCATTCCCGAGTCGGAGCCCCGCAACAACCAGTTATTCCTACATGTACTACAAGAGTTATCGGACAGCATCTGCTCCTCCTGCCAACCCCATAATGAAAAGGTCAAAGTACGCGAACCTGACACGTTCAACAGAACGGACCCGCTGAAGCTCCGTGATTTTCTAATCTCTTGTAACCTTCACTTCCGTGACCGTCCTACTCTTTTTGCATCTGATGAGAAAAAGATTCTATTCATTCTTTCTTATCTGAAGGGAGCAGCACTTGGTTGGTTTGAACCAGGGCTGATGGACAACACCAATAGTGCCAATTGGATTTGGGACTTTGAAGCCTTTATCAACAAGCTTGAGACCAACTCCGGCCTGCACGACCCCGTCGGAGATGCCGAAAAGTCTCTCTACACACTCAAAATGAAGGAATCAGCACACATCGTCAAGTGCAATGTCGAATTTTGGAAGTTGGCAGCCCGAGTTGATTGGAATGACTCGGCACTCTGCGAAGCGTACTTCCGTGGACTCCCGCTACAGATCCGTGTTGAAGTCCTCCGAGGAGGCAAGCCTACAACATTACCAACATTACGTCTCAAGGCCCAAGAAGCCGATGAAGTCTACTGGATGCAGAAGGACGAGGCAGCGCTTGAAACCCGCCCCGCCAAGTCTAACAACAACAAGTCTAACAACAACAACAACAAAACTGACGACGCTTCCACCTCCGGCGGTAAATCTGCAAACTCCGCCGGTAAATCCAAGAACTCTAACAAGTCCAACTCCGGTAACAACTCCAACACTTCCAACAATGCTAGCGGCTCCAGCAACAACAAAACAAAGCCCTCGATAGCCGACAAGTTAGGGAAGGATGGTAAGCTCACCGGAGATGAACGGGCCCGCTGCTTGAAAGAAGGGTTATGCCTTTATTGCGGAATAGCGGGTCACGAGGCAAAGGATTGTAGGAAGGCAGCTAATCCTAAAGGCAGAGCAGCGACAACGGAAACCGCCACACCGGCGGCCCCCGTGGCGACCTCCGCCGATTCAAAAAAATAGTCAGCAACCCTCTAGTTGCCTCTGCACGGGCTGGGGGTTGCGTTGACACCGACTGTGCACCAAAGGAGGTCTGCCTCAACACCGCCGCTCTTTTTGACCCTAAATCTTTTCAAATTGCTTTAACATCTATTTATGACCCTACTATGATTACTCTTTTAGACAGTGGTTCAACTCATTGTTTCATAGATTCGTCGTTTGTATCAAGTCACAGTATTCAGACGACAACTATACCACCGATACAGCTCCGCCTTTTTGATGGAACGTCCAATACATGGATAACACAACAAGTACAGTTGCTAGTTTCATTTCCTACTGGCGAGTCATTCGACATATTGTTTTACGTTACCCCGCTCGACTCTAGCAACTCTGCCGTACTTGGACTAAATTGGCTTAGGCAAATCAATCCGTTGATTGACTGGACCTATGGCCAAGTCGCTTTCCGGACGGCTGGGTACAGAGGTCCTGCACCGTCGACATCCTCAGGTGAAGCAATTCTCCGATATCCGCCACCGTCACCAAACCCATCAACATTTCGATCATCAATGCCGCCGCTTACGCTCGTGCTGTTCGCCTTCCTGGCTCCCAGACTTTCTCAGTCTCCCTCTCTGACGACAGAGTCTTCAGCAAAGCCACCGCGCCTGTCGCGGAGGACGCGCCAGACTTATCCAAAGTCCCTGAGGAGTACCATGATTTTGCGGACGTCTTCAGCAAAGGAAAGGCCGACACACTCCCACCACACCGACCTTACGACCTCAAAATTGAACTCAAGGAAGGGGCGGAACCTCCGCCGGGTCGTATGTACTCCTTGTCTGCCTCAGAGCTTAACGCTCTCCACGCATTCATTGAGGAAAACGTCTGGATAGGTTTCATACGGCCATCTAAATCCCCGCACGGAGCCCCGATCCTTTTTGTTCGCAAGAAGGGCGGTGAACTCCGGTTATGCGTCGATTATCGTGGGCTTAACAAGCTTACAAGAAAATATCGCTATCCGCTACCCCTCATCTCCGACCTACTCGACACCCCGCGCAACGCCTGCGTCTACACCAAAATCGACCTACGACATGCTTATCATCTGGTACGTATCGCCGACGGCGAGGAATGGAAAACTACATTCTGTACCCGTTATGGTTCCTTTGAATGGCGTGTAATGCCTTTCGGACTTACTAACGCTCCTGCCGCTTTCCAACGTTTTATGAATGACATTTTTAGTGATATGCTTGACGTCTCCATCATCGTTTACCTGGACGACATCCTGATCTACTCCGATGACATGTCTCAACACAAGAGGCACGTTAAGGAAGTATTACGACGACTCCGCAAACACGGCCTTTACGCGGCTCCGCAGAAATGCGAATTCCATGTCGACACCGTAGAATACCTCGGTTACATTCTCTCACCGGAGGGCCTACGGATGTCCGCCGACAAAGTCCAAACAATTATGGACTGGCCAGAGCCTCGCAAGATCAAGGACGTACAATTGTTCCTAGGCTTTGTAATTTCTATTGGCAGTTTATTCACAGGTATTCCGATATCACCGTTCCCCTTACCAGACTAACTAGAAAGAACGTCCCCTGGACTTTCACTGACAAATGCCGACAAGCCTTCCAGAAACTCAAGGAAGAATTTACGCATGCCCCGGTCCTTGCACATTGGACTCCGGACAACACTATGATCATCAAAACGGACGCTTCCGACTGCGCGCTCGCCGCTATACTGTCAACGTACACCGCCGACGGCAAGCTGCACCTGGTCGCCTTCCACTCCCGTTCCTTCACACCTCCCGAACTCAATTACGACACACATGACAAGGAGCTACTAGCTATCTTTGAAGCCTTTGAACATTGGCGTCAATACCTTGAAGGTAGCGGAACTCCGGTCTCCGTCGTTACTGATCATAAAAACTTAGAATATTTTTCCACCACGAAACTACTCACACGGCGGCAAGCCCGCTGGTCCGAGTACCTCTCCCAATTCAACCTCATTATTTGCTTCCATCCTGGGAAACTTGGTACGAAGCCTGACGCTCTCACTAGACAATGGGACGTCTACCGCAAAGGGGGAAATAGCGATTCCATCACGGATAATCCGCATAACCTCCGCCCGGTATTTTCCAAAGAACAACTCACTGCGTCATTACGAGCTACTTACCTTGCTGAACCAATATTACGCAGCGCTGTAGCCCTCAACATAGAAAGCTTGCACACGGATATCCGTGCGGCACTTCCGTTGGACCCCGCTATAGCTTTGCACCTTACTACACCTTCCGCACCCTGGTCAATTGGGGATGACGGACTTCTTCGTCTCAATGATCGCATCTACGTCCCGGACTCCGCAGACCTCCGACTACTCGTTCTCCAATACAAACACGATCATATCCTTTCAGGCCACTTCGGCCAAAATAAAACATTACAACTGGTATGCTGAGAATATGTTTGGCCTAAACTCAGAACATTTGTAAAGGATTATTGCAATACGTGCACTTCGTGTAAACGCACCAAGTCACCGCGGCATAAGCCCTACGGACTATTGAAGCAACTACCGATCCCGGAGAAGCCGTGGAACTCCATCTCTATGGATTTCATTGAACACTTACCCCCATCCCTCGGTTATACCTCCGTTTTGGTTGTTGTTGACCGACTTTCTAAACAGGGCATATTCATTCCTACAGTTGACGAAATTGACTCCCCGGAGCTTGCCTGGCTCTTCGTCCTTCACGTATTTTCTAAACACAGAGTTCCGTCACACGTCACTTGTGACCGCGGTTCTGAATTTGTCTCTAGGTTTTTCCAGTCACTAGGTAAAGCCCTCGACATGAAGATCCACTTCACTTCGGGTTACCACCCGGAGGCCGACGGACAAACCGAACGACTTAACCAGACACTAGAACAGTACCTGCGCATCTTTTGCAACTATCAACAGGATAACTGGTCGGAACTCCTTCCCCTCGTCGAGTTCGCTTACAACAACGCGCCTAGCGCTACTACCGGTATATCACCATTCTACGCTAACAAAGGCTACGACCCTAACATCACCGTCTACCCTGAACGTGAGCTGGCTTCCCAGAAGGCTAGGTCTTTTGTCATGGACCTTGACGAACTACATACGGAACTCCGCCGGCAAATCAAACTTGCCCAAGAGCGTTATCAAGTTCCCGCGGACCGCCGCCGGCACCCCGCTCCGCCGTTTAAAGTTGGTGATCAGGTCTACCTTAATGCTGAAAACATCCACACTACTAGGCCTTCAAAAAAGTTGTCAGAAAAGAACCTTGGTCCCTTTGAAATCATCGCCCAAGCTGGCACACACTCCTTCACCCTTCGCCTTCCGGACCACCTCCACGCATTACATCCGGTCTTTCACGTATCACAAATTGAACCCACACCCGTCAATACCATTCCTAACCAGATTCAGCCGCCGCCTCTGCCGATTACTATTGACGACGAAATTGAATACAAGATTGCAGAAATCTTGGACTCCAAACTTGATAAGCGGCGGCGGTGTCCGTTGTTATACCTGGTGCGCTGGTCAGGTTACAAGAATACTGACTTGGAACAGTCCTGGTTACTTGCCGAAGAACTCGAGCATGCCCAGGAAGCCGTCGCGGACTTCCACGCACGGTACCCCGACAAACCCGGTCCACAATAACTTCACCCTCACTTCAAAATTAATAAAGCCATTTCATTTTTCCTTATACGTACTATTACTTACTAAAATCAAAGCCATCAGATACCGTCACCCTACGTACAACAAAACAAACAAAGTCAACATTACCTATCGAACACCGTCATTACTTACAAGAAAAAACAAAGCCATTTCATTATGATTCAAAAAACCGTCACCTTACTTACAACATTACTTATCAGATCACTCCTTACTTACAAAACAAAAACAAAGTCAAAACAAAAAAACATTACAAAACCGATCTATCTACATACAAACCAAAGTATATACATTTTACGGTCCCCATCGGACCTCCGTACATACTATGTTACTTGTACTTTCTTTTTCTACTACTACTCCTCCACTTCTAACTCCTCCTCCTCACTCCAGTTCGAGACCTCGTCGGTCTCTGTCGGCTCCCGCTCCGCTTGCCACGCCTTGAACGCGGCGTAATCTTCTTCTTCCACCTCCAGTCGCTCCAACTCCCGCTCCACTTCCACCTCTTCCCCCGGGTACAGGAGCTCCTCCACCCAGTCCTCGTCTCCCTTCTCAGTTTCTCCACCCCACCTCTGGAACTCGCTCAGTTCCATCATCACCGCCGTCAAGTCCGACAGCCCCTTCGATATCGACACAAGCCACCCCACTAGTTCCTTGAGGTGGTCTCGTTGACCTACCTCCGCCGTTCCCACTGTCCCCGCCGTCATCGCCCTTGCCCCTCGTTGCACCCCGCCCTTGCACTTCTGCTTCAGCTTGAAGCAGTAGTTGCAGGCAAGGTGTCGGGTCCCGCCAGACCTCACGCACGCCTGACCCGCATATCGACACCTAAAACAAATCAACTAAAAAAGAAATAAAAGTGGTGACAAACACCACTTACCTGTTGCAACGGGCCTCCGTCGATGGCCCCGCGGTCTCTCCGCTACCAGCGGCCTCACTTGCCACCGCCTTGGTCTTCTTCTTCTTGGGCGGCTTTGTGACCACCCCTTCGTTGTCCTCGGCGGCAGACTCCGCGGCCTTCCGCTTTTCTGCGCGGCATGCCTCACGACGACGCGCTTTCTCTTCCCTGCGCTGTCTCTTCTCTTCGGCGGCTTCCTTTTCCACCTCCTCCGTGGCAGTTTTCTTCGCGGCCTCTTCCTGCATGGCAAGTTCTTTGAGACGCGCCATCAGCTTCATGCGTTCCTCAGCGGCAGACGACAGGGGGGCGGGTAGGGATGTGTTTTGTGAGCTGGACATGATGGTTGGATGTTGAAGAACTGCGGACGTCAGAATTCCTAAATACGGAATCCGAACATCACATGACCTCGAAGGCTCGGTCCTAAGGGGGGGATACTGTCATATCCCATGCAAGCCTGCGACGGATCTCCGGCGGATCACTGACAGAGCCGCCATCATATCAAAAAGACTATTTCAAATTGTATTTCAAATTACTCCTGTTTTGTTTATATCACATATCTATCATTGCTGATCATCTTACTTACTGCGTACTCGGTACTCCGTTGATCCCGCCGTAGTTACCCCGGTTACTTACTTACTATAAAACTTAGTATAACTTCACTTGTAACTTCAGTTTGATAATTGTATTGTTATCTCCACAACTCTCTCACTTCTAAGTCCTCGCTCTCTCTTAACTTCCAGAACTCTGCCGGACCTCCGCTCTCATTACCGTCACCTTGTAAATTGGACATTGGGCGTAGAGAAGGGCACAATCCCTTTTAGATTGAAGCCAAGTCCAGTGCCACCACGGAACTCCGTCGTAACCCTGCCTACGAGATCAGTTTGTAACACCTAAGATGTTTCGCACTATGCAATATCATTCTGGTAGTTCGGCCACAACAGAGCAAACTTTCTGTGCAACTGGCTTGTACTTCTTCTTTGTAACAACTCCTTTCATCTTTGGAATAGCATCTATAAAAGTTGACAGTGGTGAAGAGGTCATTGAGGATTTGTAAGAGGGGTGTGATATTTGTGAAGTGTTGGAGGAATGTATAGGTGAGAATAATGGAATGAGGCTTGTTTCTATACTGTTTGGGCGATCGCAAGCTGCTAAATAAGATCTGGAAACAATTGAATCTGTGAGATTTGGTGAAGTTGAATGAGGAAGAAGGGCATAAGCATAAATAGAAGCTGAATCTTGAAGTGAATTGAAATCTATAAGGAATGCAGTTTCTCCTTGATCATCAATCAATTCCTCAAAAGTATGTGAAAATTTCCATCTGGACCTTTCTGTCGAAACCCAATGTGTCTAGGCTTTCCTCTAGGGATGGTAGGGATAGTGCTGACTCATCCTGAATTCAGATCTATAATAGTGATTGTCTGGTCTTTGTTCTTGTAGTTCTTGACTGCGCTTTCAGTTAGCACATTGAATGGTTGGCCAATGAGGATGTCATATGCAGGGTTGTGAATAACATGAATCTGAAAATAGAGAGTGATTCCGCCGAAGGTACATGAAACATTTCTTGCTAATCCAAGTGAGTGATCTATTTTGCTGTTCGCAGATTGCATATTAAGTTGTATTGTTGGGTCAAAATGTAGGCCAGGGTTGTAACAGACAACCTCTGACATTGCAATGATTTGCAAACCAGGATCAATAATTGCCTCAATATGCTCCTGGTTATCAACTAGCATCATGATTGAGCAAAGGGCATGCAATTCCTTTGTGATGGTTATAGTCTTTCGTTCTTCACCAGGTTGTAGGTTGCTCAAATAAGTGTCATATGCATCCTGAACTACGAGTGCATCAGATGGAAGGGGTATTCCATTGGTGCCATGTGAACTGGATTCTTCATCAGGTTCTAGTTGTGGCCACTCGTCTTGGAAGTGTGTGGCGACTGTGGCCAAAACCTTCTCTATCTCTGTTGGATATACACATTTGGGGGTGACTGCATCACACATCTTCTGGCAATATTTGGGCAAAATGGATAGTAGTTCCTCTGGCGATAGAGTAACAAATGGTGCTTTCTTGGTTTGGGTGTATGCAAATTTCAAGTTGTAGATAGGTGTGATAGTCCTATAGGCTGGTTCTCTAGACGGTTTCTCTTTCTCAGGTGTGGCAACAGTTCACAAAGTTGGTGGGGTATACTGCACTTCTGGAATGTTTGCAAAAGGGTGTATGGGTGGTTTTGCTATGGCTGGTACAGGTTGTGCAGCTGTAGTCAAAGGTTGAGCATTTGTCTGTGAGGGCTGGGAAGGAGGCTGGGAAGTGGTCGATGGTTTGGCCAATGTCACTGTGTTGTCACCTTCTGTAATGCGATTCAGAGGTCCTCTGTGAACCCTTGGTACTTCGACCCCATCGAATACGGGTTTTGTGTGAAGTGCGAGGAGTTCACATTCAAGCACATTGATATGTTCCTCTGTGGAAATGTGTGTCATGGTTTCTGTGATCACTACTTTGGGTTTGGGTTAGGCTTGAGGGGGAGTGTTGGGATAATGTATACAAGAGTATACAGACAAGCCAAGGCAGTTAACATGCCTAGGGAATATTGCCAGAATATGCTAAGTCATATTAACACATGTTTAACAGAGGTTAACACATGCAGAGACATATAGGGGAATCCACAGTTAACACATGCTACAACATTAATCATCCTGCAGCATGTCTATCATAGGATAGGCAAGATAAAGTCTAGGACTTACCAAGCCATGATATCATATGTCACTATTATTGACACTGTTATAGGGGATATGACATAGTTATTCCATTATTAACTGGTACAGGGGTCTATTACAGAATACCTCCTTTATATATTAAAGGAGTGCATTACACTATACCTCCTAACTGTGTAGTATAAATATTGCACATCTTGTGCTCAACTTCCTGATCCCAATAGGGGATAAGGTCATAAATTATTGTGGATGTTGCTGGGGATGTAGAGAGCGATGTGACCATTACTTGTCCAGGATTCAACCTGTGGTATTTGTCCAGTCTATCCGCTAAGAACTTCCCAATGATCATGGGGAAGGAATGATCCTGAAGGGAGAATGACTTTGCCTTCTGCATTTCACTTGCATTTTCCCGACAAGATGTACAATGTCAACTTCGGACACTGTAAAATAAAGTGGCCTTGTTTGCCACAGAAGTTGCAATTGCCTGAGTTCGGCGGGTGATTGTCCTGTGAAGGCTTTTCTCCTGTCTTCGCATTGACCTCTATGATTATTGTCTGTGTGAGCTTTTCAAAGATACTGTTCAGATCTTTGATCTTTATACTGTCTTAGAGTGTAGCCTTGATTTGCCACTTGGTTTGGATGCATGATCATTAACCTCATCAACATCCTTTCCCAAAGGTGATGAGGTATTCCTCAAATGAATGCATGACTTTGTTTGTTCGCAGAGATCCCAGTTTGATCTATAAGGAACCTTGAAATGGTGTAGAATTGCCTGTAGTAGTCCACAAGATCTTTGAGCATTTTTATCCCTAGATGTGATTGCTTGCCAACTACTTTGTCTAAATCTGCTTCCATCCAATGGTTGGTGCTACTAGTTCCGGGGTACAACTTCAAAATTGCTGCCTTCCAGAGAGCATAAGTGACTGTTGCATTGTATTCTGGTAAAGCTTCCCAGAGTTCTGCAATCTCAATCACAATGTAGCGACATGCATGTAGTTTCTTCTGATCATCAACTGTTATCTCACACAACCTGAACAACAGTTCTAGTTCTGCAAAGTATTGTCTGAGTTCACAAGGTTTGTCTTGTGTAAACTTTGGGGCACTAGAATGTCCTCTAGTGGGCATATTGGGCGCCGGTGTAGCCACCGTCGGTAATGTAACTGGGTTTGGTGGTTGCAAAGTGAGTGGCAAAGTGTTTGGAGAAGATTCCTGTGAGTCTGACATGTTCAGTGTGTGTACTTCGAAGGTTGCTGGTTGTAGTAGAAATGCTTGGTTGAATATCATGCTAAATGCTTGTGATGGTCAAAGTGGGTCAGTTGGAAATCGGTGGTGGTATGTGGATTTGAAGGTATGGTGGACTGAATTAAGTGGGTTGGATGAAAATCCCTTGTTTGTTGAAGGTTGTTCCGACAAAATCTTTAAAGAAAACCCTCATGGTGGGCTCCAATTTTGATGTGTTCCTAGCGTTCCTAGCTGCGAAGAAGCACTGGAAAACTAGAAGAGGGAAGAGTTAGTTTAAAGTGTCCCAGAACCGGCCTTCTTCTACAAGGGTGGAAGTCTGTGATGTCTACTGTTAACAATGTACAGCCTAAACAAAATGCGAAGAATGCAAAGTTAGTAGAAAAGGTTAGCAAAATGTTGCAATAAAAGGTAATCAGTAGTTCGTAGTCTAATAATACAGTTTGATGGAAAGTACTTTACCAATGAACTAGGATTGTCCCAGTTCCTGGTTGCAATAACGCAGTGATGATATTCAAATAAGTTGCAAGTCAACTTTGCAGTTGAACACGAGAGGAGATGAGATCTCTGTTTCTAATATTTTACATAGACTTTTTATACAGAATAGAGTAAAGTGGATACTCTGTGAACTGCGGATACTGTCCATGTCCATCGCTAATGGACTGCCTACACTAACTAATTAAGGGTAACCTAGGTAAGTATGAAGTGGGTCAGTTTGTGAACTCCACAAAGTAGCTGCAAAGTGTGCAAAGTCTGTAAAAGTGAAATATAGGTAGGTTTGGTTAACAATGGGTGTTTGCATGTCTTTTGAAAGGGAATGGAGAGAAACAGAACAAAGAGGAAGATCACCCTGCAACCCTACAATACCGTGAAATGCAATTTTGTTGCCCATACCTGGTGGAAGCCTATCACTGTGCCTACCCATACCTGTAACCTGCACATCCCTAGTTGTGACCTCTGGGTGGAGGAGGGCTATGGTCCATTGCAGGAGCTGACAGAGTGGCAGCTGAGGTATTGGAAGGTCCTGGACATTCAGTGATTGACACCACAGGGGAAGAGGGGATGGGAGGCAGGGAAGGAGCATGGTCCATCACAGGAGCTGACAGAGCAGTGGCTGAGGAAGTATCGGAAGGTCCTGGAAAATCCATGATTGACACCACAGGGGAAGAGGGGCTGGGGCCATTGAGTGGAGAACTTGGCATGCACCATCCAAAAGAATCCAAATTGACATTGCCCTCAGGCTCATCATATTTTTGCTCAGAAGATCCATTTTCCTCCAATTCTTCCTCTTCTGATTCTTCTTCCTCCTCACGTAGAGGGGTTGAAGATGTGTCTGCACTGCACCAAAGGGAGCACATTGAATGTAGAGTGTTCACCAATAGCTCTTTGTCCAGGCCTGCCAGGGTAAACCAATTACTCTTGGATGTGACCTGGTCTGGACTAGGGATCCGCACGGGTAACCCGCGGGTACGCTCAAGCGTACCCGTACCCATACCCGTGCCTTACCCGTACCCGCAACCCGCGGGTCATGAGCCACGGGTCACGGTGGGTACGGGTTTCGTCAGGGGTTATACTAACAAAAATACAATTATTAAATTATATACTTAACTACAATCATTCAAACCACCCTACGAGTTGTAGGCATGGGGTGGATTGCAGGTGGGCCACCAAAACAAAAGAAAGAAAAAAAGAAACGGTCCAGGAGCATGTCCCCTGGGCCAGAGAAAAGAAAGAAACAAAAATACCCAGGAGACGAGTGTCTCCTGGGCCCCTCTCATCGTCCCTCTCTCTCGTCGTCATCCCCTCTTGTCGTTCCTCTCTCTTGTCGTCATCCTCTCTCGTCATCGTCTCCCCTCCCTCGCGCCCACCCTGCGAGCAGGGGCGGTGGTGGTGGTGGCGTCATCCCCATCGTCGTCAGTCCACCCACGATCCACCCCATGAGCAGTCGCTCGTGAGGCTGGGGGCGGGTGGTGTGCTTCGTTGTTGGTCCTCTCCCCGTGTCGTCGTTGTCTCCCGTTGTCGTTGTTTCATCGTTGCGATCCACCTTGCGAGCAGGGGTTCACAACGGTGGTGGCGGGTGCTGGTCGGCTTCGTTGTCCTGTCGTCGTCATCGTAGTATTCTAGTTAGTACCTAAAAGGATTGTTAGCAGCAAAATAATGAAACAGGAGTAAAAAAAACTTACCAACCGCCCAAGAGACGTCAAACGACGAGTCTTGGGCCTTTTTTTCCATTTCCTTTGCCTCCTCGTTGTTTCCCCCTCAGCTCCAGTCGTCTCGTCATTTGTTTGGCCTGGTGGCGGCGTTGCCGTTGTCTCACCATTTTGAAGTGGCACCGATTCCGACCCCGCGAGGAGTTGCTCGCGGCAGTGGTTCTCGTTGTGTCATTTGGGCCCGTGGCGGTGCCAGTTGATGCCATCGTTGTCTTTGTTGAGATGAGGGGACCAGGGAGCGGCAGCGACGTCCCCTGTTCCCAGTAATTTTGAAGAAGTCCCACCCCACGAGCAGCTCGCGGCGGTGGGTGTCGTTAGAGGGTGGTGGTGGTGGTGGTAGCATGTAGGTTACATCCTAAACAAAGGAAACATAGTCAATAAACAAAAGAATGAGAAGAGCAAAACATACCTGGGGCCCAACGACGATTTGCGTCGTTTGAGCCCTGCTCCTGGTTCTCCTCCTTTCTCCCTCCCATTCGTCGTCACCGTCGCCTTCTTGTCTTAGCCCGTGGTCCTCGTTATCGACATATTCGTCCCGTTTGTCGTCGTAGTGGCCACGGAGCAGGGTGGAAGGTGAAGCGAGGTCCTGACTGGTTCTGAACGTTGTGGTGGGGAGCCAAACGTGTGTAAACAACGCGTCAACATTCAACGAAGACGCGATTACCTGTGCACACAAGGCCAAATGGCCCGTGCGCATATATAAGGCCTCTTGTTTCAACCACCTCACCCTGGGTTTGCCCCACCTATGTATTTTTTAATATCTAGATATAATAGTTTTACATATAGTAATTGAAATTAATAGTTATTATAGACTTCGAGCCCTCGCCCCCACTTTGGTGACGGGTATGGGCACAGGTCCACGGGTACGCCAAGCGTGACCCGTACCCGTACCCGTGAGTACCCGTACCTGTAACCCGCGCGGGTATGCCAAACCCGTGCAGATCCCTAGTCTGGACCAATGGGGTTCAAATCCATGCACATGAGGATCATCAGAAATAATATGTTGTATGTCTTGTAGCCTATGTCTTATAACATCCTCCAGTAGCCAGGACATTGTTGTGATTTCAATTACTGCTCTCCAGAGCCTGTTCTCTGCATCCTTGATTACCTGAGGCCTTTGATTTCCAAGTCCTTCCCATAGCTGTAGAAAAAGTTAATCTGAATTCTGATATGCACATCTATGATCTTTAGCTTTCCAATAGAAATGTTCACAAGCCACCAGGTGCCAAGTAAGAATAACAGAGAAATGCTGAGGGCCATGTCCAATAGAGCTTGTAGCCTTTCTGGAGAAAATGAGAACTTTTCTCCAACCTGATGCCTTTGCTGCACAACTCCACCTTGAGGGCATGCTTATCCTTAGGTAAATGAAGCTTTCCCTAGCAAAACAATATTCAATCCTACAACTATGCTGAGAGTATGCATGCACCTTAAGAATATAGCAAAGGTGAAATCCTGCAGATGCAAAGTTGTGGAATAAATTACTTTGATGAACACATTTGGTGATATTACACAAGTGGTGGAAACAATGTGATAGTTGTAGGTCTGCTGAATTTACTCCTGCCAGCACAATGGCTGATGGGAAATGCGAACACTCAGATTGTGATTGTTCCAGATTTTGTGCAACAGCATGAATAAGATTCAGCCAGTGTTCAAGACTAGAATGTCAATGGGATTGAGTGGGATTGGAATCAATCAATGTACCAACAAGGCATCAATAAGAATTTCGACTTTTGTTCTTCATGTTCTCTACTCCTTTACCATGAAATTGGGCAAACATATCCAGGACACAGTAATAAAGAAACTCCTTCACTAGTAAATCTGCATCTGGCTTATGGAATGTCATATTTTGTATTCCTGTATTGCAAAATTTGTGTAGTAACTGTAAACCTTGCACAGGGGCACAGTCAGGTGGAAAAAGGTCAGCTTCTCTTAACTTCTCTGCTGGATGAGTTTCAGCCCATAGCCAATACTCTCTGACCTCAATCAAATTTATATACAGCTTTAACATCCTTCAGATTCCATACAACATTCAATAAGGTTTGCAGGTCTGGTCTGGTCTTTCACCCCTTTTGGGCTTGGACCAGAACCAGGACTGGTCTATTTTTTACTCAACTACAGAAGGACCAAGACCAGATGGCACAAGACCAGTCCTAAACAGTTCAGTCTCAGTCTTGGACCAGTCTTGACTGGTCTTTTGTACATTAATCTACTATAATTAAAGTATTCAATAAATTAAATAAGTCACATCCCCTCGCATTTGCAAGTGAGAGGGGCAGCATGAGTCAGGGGCCTTAGAGTACTCTACAAATAAAATAAAATACTTTTTGCCCAAGGGGGTGGTGGCACAAGTTGGGGGGGGTGTTGCTAGTCAGTGGCAGCTGTGCCATTGGGTGGTCCATGGAGGGTGGTGATGTGGCAGTGTGGGGGTCGCTAACAATGTGGTGGCACAGGATGTTGCTAGTGACATGGCAGCATGGGGGTCGCTAATGATGTGGCGGCAGGGGGGGGGGGGGGGTTGCTAGTGCTGTGGTCTCAGACTCCACCCCACAAGCAGGGGCTCATGGGGCTGGGGCCAGGTAGCACTGTGGTATTTCACAGTAAGTTCTATCCTATAAAATAAATAGTAAGTCAGTTATAAAAAAAAAAAACAACATAAAAAAAAGCTTACAGGGCCCAAACAACACTGGATGTCATTTGGGCTGGGGTGGTGGTGGTGGTAGTATGAGGGGATTAGCATTGTTTCTTGATGTGGTTGTTGGCAGTGTTGTTAATTATTTGTGTGGGATCAGAAAAAAAAACAAAAAAAAGATGGCATCTATCAAAAAATCACCGTAGCAACACTAGCCCTATCAAATAAACATGTGCAAACTCACCAGGGGTATATAAACCCTTGAGATTTTGCTCTTTTGATCCCCTAGGCTTGGCCCATATAATGTAGTGTAGATATAATTAAATTAGATTTGTTATAATATAATAAATATTACTAGATAATAGTTGACTCTTGGTCCAGTCCTTAACCAGTCTTTTGGCAAGTTGAAATATCAGTGGACTGGGACTGGGACTGGGACTGCTCTGTACATAGTGTAACCAAGACCATAGGTCCTGGTGAGACCAGTTACAGTCTGGTCTGATCCATGGTCTTTTCCAGTCTTTGAGACTGGACCTTCAAACCCTAATGTTCAACACAGATTGATGTACTCACTGACAATTCAGGAATATCTCTCAGTTTGTCAAGCCCATCAGTAGTGCAGAGGATGTCTGTGTGCCATGGGATATCATTGAACACCGCACTTTGAACTTGGAAACAGTCCGTGTTCAAGTTCAGGTTTGTACTTCACAATGTCACATTCAAGTTCAGTTGGTTGAAATATGGGTTGTGGGAACAGGATCAATGTGACAAACAGGACCAAATTTTTCTAGAAAAGCCCTAACCTTAATGCACTTTCCAATAGTAAATTGTAGGTGATCCCACAGAATGGTCTTCAACTTTGAGCCAAATCGCTGAACTTTACACTCCCCCACATAGTCCTGGAGGAATCCTGGTAGTCCTACCAGGAATTACCAGGACTCACCAGGACTCCTGGAGGATTCCTAGCAATTATCTAAGCACTTTGGACTTGGTGATTTGTATAAAGTGCCCACAAAATAAAGTTGCACAGTGCGAGAATTGAACCCAAGACCTTGTGATTAAATAATCACACAAATAAACAAACAAGTGTACTCACCAACTGAGCCACAGGAGACTTATATGCTACCAATATAATTCTTATTTATGATACTCAAATTCCAACCTAGTTATAAAAAATTAATTAACTACCTCCCTCATGCCTAGTGCGAGGGGGTAGGTATAATAAAAATTACATATGAAACATGTGTGCTTAAAAATTATTAACAAACTCGCCCCCCCGCATTTTTGCTGTGGGGGGGTGGGGGGGTGCATCATGTGTGCATTGGCTGCCACTGCCACCCTCCTCTCTGCCCTTGGCCCTGTCCCCATCTCCACCCCACAAGCAGTTGCTCACAGCAGTAGTGGTGGCATGGGGGGGGGGGGGGGGGCATTGTGGTGCTGGCCATCATCAGTCCCATCGTGCCCTTCCCCTTGCATCGCTGCCACCATCAAAATCGGAGTGTGGCCCCGCCGATGTGGCTGCCTCGTCCTGGGTGCATTGCCACCACTCCTGTCTTCTGTCCCCTCCTATCTGCTCGCCCTCCCCCCTCATCATTCCACCATCACCCCCCCTCCCTCTCCTCATCGCTGTTCCACCCATCACCCATCATTCAACCCACTACCCACCCCACAAGCAGTCACTCGTGGGCCTGGGGGCAGGTGGTGGTGTGGTGTCCCTTGCCTGTTTGTCATTGTGGCCCTGGTGGTTCATTGTTGTCGGCACTGGTGGGTCCTGGGTGGGCCTGGGGTGGTTAACCATGATGTGGCATGGGGGTCTGGGGTGGTTAGTGGTGATGTGGCACAAGGTGGGGGTGGTGTGCATGCTTACCTAGTGGGTATCCCCCTGCTGGGGTCTCCTAGCATCCCTCCCCATCCTCCTGAAGATCAACACCCCTCACATCCCATTTCAACAGGGAGGAGGGGGGTAGAGCGGGGGGGTAGAGTGGCATGGGCATCATTACAGCACAAATTTCAGCCTAAAAATGTAATATAGATAGTTAGTAATTATACTGTAAACAAAAAGAAGAATAGAAAAAACTTACTAAGGGCCCAAACAACGCTATTGTTGTTTGGGCCCTCATTGTTGCACTGCATTGTTCATGGCCATTTGTGGCACTTGCTGGCAGTGAGGTGGGCCTGGGAGTGGGCATGGGACTGGTGGGGGGGGGGGGGGGGGGGCATGTTGATGGAGTGGCAGTGGGAGGCAAGGGAGGGATGGTGGTAGTGTGGGGGTGTGGGAGGCAGCATCATTGTTAGGGCATGGCAGTGGTAACCCTTGGGTTTTTTTTGCTGAACCCATACCCACACCCGTAAACACCATACCTGTAAGGGTAAGGGTATGGGTACACCTACAGAAATCGCAGGTACACCATAGAATTGCAGGTACACCATGATTAGCACGGGTACACATGAGGCCACGGTTTTGCATTCCCTCGGCAAGGCAGACAACTAAGCTAGTGAAATTTGATACTACGAAATAAGTCCTATTTGCTCTTTGCTGACACAGCGGCTACCACATCATCAAACACCACAAGGCCGCACCGTGCCCAGGAGCCAAAGCAAAGAAAGGCCCGAATTGAGTAAGGCGAGAGGCTGTTGCGCGTAAATGGGAGTAGGTGACGGCCTTGTGAGAACACGCGTTCGACAGCAGTAGAAGTGGCTAAAACAAAATATCAGACTTCTTCGTGTAGATTAGAATAGTCTGACTTACCAGGACATTCGATAACACATGTTTCACCCACTTGAGGGGATGAGCGATTGCGCTGGCCCCTTTCTTGATACGCTTGACACCACGCCCAATGACCTTGGCACTAGATCTGATGGCCTTCGATAGAGAGGATGCTGAGGCTGCGGATTGGAGCGATGAACGTGAAGACTTCGCCAAAGACTTGGCTGCAGACTTCGTTGTCGAAGAGGGAGGCATCAGTTGGCTGACAAAAAAAAAAAAAGTTTCTGCTCACTTTTAAATGGTTGAGCCAGATCTCGATGGATTGGTTTTTGGCTTCAGCTTCAGCGGAGTCATACGCTCCCATGAGGAGTGTAAGCTAGTAAAGCTAGAAGGCATAGTTGCTTGGTTGCCAGTGTGATTGATTGAGCTCAGTACAACTTTCTCACGGGCCGATAATCAAAGGCAGTTCAACTGTGACTTTCAGTTCAGTTAGGATTGGCTTCAATGGATATTCAGTACAAGTTTACAACCACTAAATATTGTGTACAAAACCCGTATACCCGTGAGTAAGGGTATGGTGTTGCATGGGTATGCCAAACTGAAACCCGTGCCCATACCCGAACATACCCGTGACCTCATTGTCACGGTGTTACCCGTACCCGTGCCATGCCTTAATCATCGTCTGTGGTGGTGGTGGTGGTGGTCTGACAGTGATGTGCTGGCATTGTTGTGGAGTGCTTTGTCATACACAACAGTGCCAACAGTACCTAGTAGTGTTTGAAGGTCCAGTTGCAAGACTGGAAAAAGACCAAGACTGGACCAGACCAAGACTGACAAAGACCGAAAAATTAAGACCAATGAAGACCGCAACTGCGGTCCGGTCTTTGGTCCCTCATTATTTTAATAAAATAAAGACCGGATGAGACTGGTCTTAACCAGTTAAGACCGGTTAAGCATAGTACATACAAATATTTAATGTATTCTAAGTTAACTACATCTTACATTACATGGGACAAGCCCAGGGGATCAAAAGAGCGAAATCTTGAGGGTTTATATACCCCTAGTGGGTTTATACATGTTTATTTGATAGGGCTAGTGTTTCTATGGTGATTTGTGATAGATGCCATCTTTTTTTTTTTCGATCCCATCTTTTTCTTTTTTTTGATGTCACACAAATAGTTAACAACACTGCCAACAACCACATCAAGCAACGACGCTAATCCCCTCACATTACTACCATGCCCCCCCTGGCCCAAACGATGTCCAGTGTCGTTTGGGTTGTGTGTAAGTTTTCTTTTGCATTGTACTTTTTATTACTGATTTACTACTCATTTTATAAGATAGAACTTAATGTAAGCATGCTGCCTGGCCCTGGCCCCAGCCTCATGGTGTGGAGTCCGGGTGACTGCCATGTCACCACCTCTATGTGCTGCCCAACAGCAATGCACTGCCACTGACTAGCGACCCCCTCCCCCCCCTGACCTGCAGTGCCACCCATGGCCCATGCTGCCACCTGACACCCTGACTTGTGCTGCCACCCCCCCCTTGCACCGCCCAACGGCGACGCAGCTGCTACCAACTAGTGACCCCCCCCTCCCTCAACCCACGGTGCCGCCCCTGACCTGCTGCTACAACAAAGTGGCTGCCACCAACTAGCGACCCCCCCCCCCCCCTGACTCATGCTGCCACCCCCAACTTGTGCTGCCAGCCCCCCCTTGCATGATTATGTAATTTAATTTAATTTTGTAGAGTAGTACTCTAAGGCTCTTTTTTTTTTTTTTTTTTTTTTTTTTTTTGGTTCAACAATTTATAACGCGGTGCACGATCGCAGTCCGCGGGCATGAGGTAAGAATACAATCTAGTACACTACGATTCAACTACACTCTTTCCCCCGCCAAGGTGACACCCCTCCGTCTTTTGGTAGCCGCTAAGGTGAGCATTAAGTCCACAGATAACGCCCTTGAGGGTGTGAAGGCCCGCCACACTCGTGTAGCCCATGAGCCGGAAAACTCTCCCCCCAGTGCTTCCACGGTCCCCCCACACGCAGCGCCAGCCAAAGCCAGAGCCGGTGAGCAGTGTCAATTCACCGCAAGCCCCCAGGTCCGAGGACCCGGAGGTTAACCGCTTCCCCTATCCAGGAAGAGAATGGTGACCGCCCCCTCATCGGAGGCAGACCGTTGACCCAGCGTTGCTGCTGCCCAACGAAGAAACCTGGCTGTGACCGTGTACGGCCCAAACGACGCCGGTGAAGGTGGGCAAGCAGGGGGAAGAGGGTGGTTGGTAACGACCCACTTCTCCTGCTCATCCAAACAGGCCCAGGACGAGTCCCAGGAGCACTCTACCCGTAGCGGCAGAGTGTGTGAAGGGCCCCGCCCCCCTTTAGAGGGCAGGCGGGATGCCTGACGGCACGGGCGGGGGACAGCCGTAGCTAGTCCCAGCCTCGGAGTGAAGGATAAGTTATGCCGCCATTGTGGACGATGGCGGCGATGGGGAAGGGGCCCCGTTGGAGCCTCAGTAGCAGCCTCAGCAGGCTCGCTTCCTGATCGTCCAGAAGAGCCGCGGGCCGCATTAACGAACGCAGCCGGGGGGGGATAAGTGTGGTCCCCAACACACAGTGTTGTAGGCCCATAAAGAGCAGTGCTGGGGGAGCGTTTCCCCCTGCCCTCTGCTGTCTGATCTCAATGATCACAGATACTCCACTGCCCCCTGCTAACAGGCGGACAATGGGAGTGGCTCGGTCTCTTGTAAGCAGCAGGGATCGCCAGCCCTGCGCATCCTGGATGAGCGGATAAGTCCCCAGAACACAAGCCCAGAGCGCAGGTGTCCAAGGGAAGCATGATGAGAGGAAGCGCCGGCGCGCAAGCCCCTAATGCGAGGCAAGGACCCACTCACGGGGAGAAAGCAGTGTCCTGTAGTCGTAGAGTAGCTAAGATCCCAAAAGGAAGTGAAAGCAGACGCACCAGGTCCCTAGATCCTCTCCAGGGATCTGGCAATCCAAAGGATCGCCCCCCTCCCAAAGCGTGTTCTCCCCCCGACCCCAGAGCAGGACCCCCAGCCTAAGCCGGCAGTGTTACTTCACCGTCAAACCCCCCCACCGATTGGTGGAAGGTGCCCCACCCCAGAGCCCAGGATCATCGAGCCCAGGTAGGTAAAGATGGTGGACAGTAGGACACTCCCTGAGCGGGCATCCGTGCACGATCTGTAGGGATCGGTCAAGCCAATCGCCAGGGGGGTTGGGATAGCTCCCAAACGACTCCTGGGGAGTGGGATAGGCTGGTCTGATCAACGATCAGGCCGGGGGATAGACTGCTGGGCACCGAGCCAGACAGTGTGGAGGATGTTCCCACGGCACACGGTGGTGGTAACAAGTCGGTGGTACTCTAAGGCTCAGTAGTATAAATAATGTAGTGAAGACCGGTCGAGACTGGTCCAAGACTGAGACCGGACCGTTTAGGACTGGTCTGGTGCGGTCTGGTCTCGGTCCCTATGAAGTTGAGTAAAAAATAGACTGGTCCTGGTCCTGGTCCAAGCCCAAAAGGGATGGAAGACCGGACTGGACCAGACCTTTGAACACTAGTACCTAGGGACATTAGTAGACCAACAGTATACAGCTCTGTGGCTCAGTTGGTATACTGTAGCTATGCTTTGTATTCAGTAGGTCTAGGGTTCAATCCTTGGCTGTGCCATGTTATTTTTCAATAATATCAGTCCCACCGGAATCCTGGTCAGTCCTGGTCAGTCCTGGTTAATCCTGGTTAATCCTGGTTAGTCCTCCTGGATTCCTGAAGGTCCAAGTCCTGGGGAATTCCTGGGATAGTACCAGGAAGAGCACAATTCACCAGGATTCTACCAGGACTGAACCAGGAATCCTACTGGAGGAAAAATAGCCAGGAATGAACCATTTGGTGGACAATGGCTGTGGCAGGGATTACCAGGAATCCTCCAGGAATACATGGGGGAGTGTAAAGAGCTCTTAAGTTCAACAAATTAGAACATTGACTTGGCAGGACAAGAAAGGAGCATGGAGCTATGGATCAACCAAAGGGTATACCTCTTCTGGAAAGAGACTACAGCAATAGAAAAGAGTCATTTAGAAAAGGAAAAATATGCCAACAGCAATGAGAACCACAAAAATGAAAAAAATACTAAACTTGAGTCCCTGGGACATTGATGACTGTCAGGGAAAACAGTAAGCCACCAGCCATGAAAAGTGTGGGTGAGAATGCAGAGACAAGGGAGCAATATATCATCAAGTTCAAATTGATCTAAGATGGCATTGGTTTGGGGGCTGATGCTGATGATAGCCCCCTGAAAGCCATCAGCAGTGCTCTTTCATGGACCTTGATATAATATTTCCTGTCAGCCTAGTTACAATCCGCCTAATTAATACTGACCAAAATTAGCATTGACAGGATTATCAAATTTGGCCACCACCCAAAACCCTGGGTCATCAGTATCCAAGTCGCTATCAATGTCAACACATGGTTTCATGGCAGGGGTGGTTGGTGGTGGGTTCAATGGCAGCCTGAGGAACAGTGAAGGAGGCCCCATGTTATGAAGCGCAATGTCTTGTTTGAGCATTCCCATGGGATTGCAGTGAATCTGGAAGTAAGGACTGTCTTTCTCAACTGGATTTGGGAGGTAGGATGAGCCATCCACTTTGAGAGATTTCCCTTGCACTAGTAGATATGTTTAACAGCTTTCAATGAGATTGCTCCAAAGAAAACATACCTGGCCCAACAGGAGGTTTGACTCCTTCTGCAGCACGATGAGACTGAAATTGGTGCAGATGTGGTATGATGAGTTTGGAACCAAATGCCTGAACCAGGGAGGCAATATGTTTTGACATCTCCTTACCACCTTCCTTGAGTTAGCAAGGACTAATGTAAGCATCAATGGTGAGGTTTTCAATGGCCAATGGCTCTGTTACCTTATACCCTGGGCAATGCAAGAAGATGGAGAATCCTCCATCAATCCAATCCAGAGCAGTAACCTGCATGATTGTATAAGGTGTTTAGCACTGACACGATGCACCTATTTGAGGAGGAAACTCATGACATCAAGAGCATCATTCAAAGTTTTCTTCAGTAAACTATGAATCTCTTGCAACTCTGTTCCTCTGCTCTCCCCAAGGCCATGAACATGGAAATACTGTGGATGCAAGCCACCTGGGGTCTGAGTCATATAGGCATCTTTCTTGGAGGTCTTTACACTCCCCCATATATTCTGTATGGATCCACACGGATCCATGCAGATTTTTGCTTTTTGCGTGGATTCCACAGAATTATTCCATCCTAGTCCGAGTAAAGCAGAATTCAGACAGCTCAGATGTCCAAGCCCATCCAAGCGAATAATTAATTTTATTATTATTGTGACTTTCTAAAAGGTAGTGGGACAGAAGGTTCGAACCCACAACTGCATGGCCACATGGGTGTGACAGTTAAATGATCTAACTGCTAGACAAACAGGCTGTATGACCCACACCATCATGTGCTGGTTTACTGGGCACTGTTGTCACCACATCACCAACGTCACCTGTGACTGCCAGCTCACTACCCTCACCACCACCACCCACAACGCCGCCTCCCTCTCCCTCCTCCCTCCTCCCCCCCCTCCTCCACTCCACCAATAGGGGACCTTGTAGCCCCCATATAGGAGTTTTTTTTATTAATCCCACTTAATTTATATTTAGCTGATTTTTTTTTTCCAGTGGTTTCTACTGTCCTTGCAATGATGACCACCCCCATCACCCCCCTGCTTCCAGCTCGCTGCCCTCCACCACTCCACCGTTATGGGCCCCCATACTAAGTTTTTTCTTTGTTTTAATTTGGCTAACAATTTTTTTTTGACTAGCCCTATTGTTATTGCAATGACACCCCCCCCCCTACTGCGCGCCGGCCCTCCTCCCCACCAAAGTGGGATGTGAGAGGCTCGAAAGGGGAAAGGACAGCCCAAGGGGGGCCCTGAGAGGCCTGTGGAGCAGTGTACCCACTAGGTACATGCCTCATGCCCCGCCCCTGCTGCCATGTCACTAACACACCCCCCATCCCTCTAACAGCTCCCAAACAGCCCCCCCAAACAGCCCTGTGAGCCCCTGCTCACAGGGTGGGCCGGGGGCTGTATCTTCAGCTTATCACAGCCCCCTATGACTCACCACATCACCACCACTGCCCACTGCCACAACACACCTAGAACCCAGGGGACGCGACAGAATGCAATGGGACCAGACACGGCGAGATGACCAGGGGGGCAGCCCAGATGAGGGGGGGGGCTGGACAATGGGGGGGATGGGTGGGGGATGCCACAGAATGGGAGGATGCACCAGACGGGGGATGCGACAGGTGACCCCATGACATGACCAGACCAGGGGGACACACCAGATGACAGAGGTCCCAACAAGACAAGGCGGGGGACACACCAGAACACACCAGATGAGGGGGGCCTGCCCAGACGAGGGGGGGAGGGGGGGGCGCTGCCCAGACAACAAGGGGGGGGGGAAAGGGGCACGCCAGAACATGCCAGATGAGGGGGGGGCATTCCAGACAACAGCAGGGGGGGGCACGCCAGACAATGGGGGGGGGCACCAGACAATGGGGGGGGCATGGCAGACAATGAGGGAGGGGGCACGCCAGACAGCGGCAAGGGGGGTGCACCAGACAATGGGAGCGGCATGCAAGACAACAGCAGGGGGGGCATGCCAGACAATGGGGGGCACACCAGACAATATGGGGGGCACACCAGACAATGGAGGGGCCACCTTGACAAGGGGGGGACATGCCAGATGATGGGAAGTATGCCAGACGAAGGGGGGACATGCCAGATGATGGAGGGGGACACGCCAGATCACGCCAGGCACACCAGATGACTGGGGGGACACACCAAACACCCCAGATGAGGGGGGCTTGGTTTCATTTTGTATATTAGTAAATAATTGTAAGAAAGTATGTAAAGACTGCAGGGTCTGTGCAGATCTGCATGGACTGGCACGGAGTCCATGCTCATCCACACTGACTAGCATGGAGTCTGCATGGATCTGCTTGCAAATCATGCGGAGTCCGTGGATGTCCACATAGTCCATGCGCTCTATAGCCAGGGATGGATCAGAAGACACATGAGGTAGGGGGAAATAAAATAAAAACTAAGACAACAATGGCATCTGTCAAAAAAAATAAAAAAAAGATGGGAACTGTCAAACTGTCAAAAATGACTCTAGAAAAGATGGCCCTAGCAAACAAATAGGTGCACACTCACTGGGGGTATATAAGTCCTCTAGATTTGGAGCTCTTGCCTGGGCTTGTCTCCTCTGGTGTCAACAACACTAAAATAGTAAAATAATTATAGCTAATATTAATACTAAGTATATAACACCCAAGTCCAGTTATTAACTGGTCACATAGTTTAGTGACTGTCAGTCCGGTCTGGGACCAGTTTTAGCTGGTCCTGGTTGGTTCTATTCTTCTATGTGAACTAAGTGAACCATGAACTGGACTAGTGCTAGGACCAGTAGGACCATAACTGATGGTCCTATAGAACCAGTTATGGTTCAGTTCAGTCCTTGGTCCTTTTCCAGTTTAAAGGACCAGACCTTGAAGTGCTAGTTGATCTAGAATTGGTTCAGAAGAGGAATATACCCTTTGCATGGCACTTACAGAACAAGTCAACAACTTCAATCATTATTGGAGAGGCTGAGATGGCTGGATATTCTTGAACACTTGTATTATTCCTTTCTTTCTTTCATTTATTGTTTATTTGTATTTCTAATAACTTCTTCTCAACTTCTGAGCTACAGGTAGATGGTCAAGACAGTCATGAAGACCCAGGGATTTACTTGACAAGCCAAACTCATGAACCAGTCACATACAACACTCCTTCAAGATTTATATGACATATTCACTCTGTTCTCAAAGGACTGGTTTTGGGTTTTGGTTTTATTTTTCATTCTTTGAATATTTTTATTCCTTTCTTCAAGAATTGACACCTTGGCACATCCCCTTTCCCACAGCTAGTCAAAATCTGAATCAATGGACTGATCATGTGGAAGGTAGGGTCAAGAGACTATTTATGGGAGTGCTCCGCACTTGTTGTGGAGTACATTACACTCCCCCACCTATTCCGGAATCCTCGGATTCCGGTGGATTATTTTTAATATGTAGTTTACCCTATTTAGAATTAGTCCGACCGGAATAATGAACTTTTTTACTACCGGAATTACCGGATTCCCACCAGACTTTCCGGACAAATAACTACCGGATTCCAGCCGGATTAACCGGAATCCGCCAAGCTGGCTATTTCACACGCATGGCCACCACCACCATGACACATCGTGACTGCCAGATCACGCATTGCCACCACCACCAGCAACATCGCCGCTGCCCCCCTCCATCCTCCACTCCTCAACCACCACCACCACTGTACCCACACCCCCCATGGCCACTCCCACTCGCTCAGAACGGCCCAGAACGGCCCTAATGAAGACTGCCAATGCGTGACGACACCCCCAGCACCCACCACCACTGGTAAGCCCCCCTCGACACACTGACCCTCCCCTCCACTAGGCAACACCACCCCCTCCAACCTGGGATGATGACACAGCACCCCCCCACCACCTGGTAAGCCCCCCCTGCCTCATGCCACGTCACTGACACCCCCTAGACCCCTAGGACGACAACGCACCACCCATCCCCAGCCTTGCGAGCGACTGCTTGCAGGTGGGCGATGGGTGGAATGACGACAAGGGAGGGCGACAACGAGGAGAGGCGACCAGGAACCCCAATGACGGACGATGCACCACCCGCCCTCGGCCTCTCGACGAAACGGGGGATGACGACGGATTATGGGGAACCACAACGGATTACGGCGACGGACGACGACACACCACCCACCCCCAGCCTCATGAGCAACTGCTCGTGGGGCGGATCGTGGGTGGAATGACAACGACAACGACAAGCAGCAGCCACAACGAGGAGTGGCAGGGAGGGAGTACAACGACGAACGACGACACACCAGAGGCGACCAGGGACCTCAATGACGGATGATGGACCACCCGCCCCCAGCCTCACGAGCGACTGCTCGCGGGGAGGATCGTGGGTGGAACGAGGACGGGGGAGGGGGGAGGGGAGGGCAACGACGACCAGGGGCGGGGAGTCGACCAGGGACCCCAACGACAGACGACCAATCACCCGCCCCCAGCCTCGCGACGAAACGGGGGACGACAACGGACTACGGGGGACGGACGACAACACACCACCCACCCCCAGCCTCACGAGCAACTGCTCGTGGGGTGGATCGTGGGTGGGATGACAGACAACATGCTTAGCACAGCGGGGCCACATCCCCTCCCCCTCCCCCGCACTTTGCGTGGGGAGGGATTTTTTTGTACTTTTAATTATTTATTAGCATTGTGCCCCCCCCCCCTCACCCATTTTGCATGGGGGAAGGATTTTTTTTCTTCACATTTATGCAATATACATTATAAGTTAAACTAATCTACTAAAATAACTAAGCTAAGCATCTCCTCACAAGCAGAGGCCCATAAGTGAGTAGTTAAATAAAATAAATGCCCCCCACCAATGTGTGAGGGAAGGGGGTGTTTGTCAGCATCCATTGCCTGTCATCACCCCCTTGTAATTGTCAGCAACACCATCTCCCCCCACAAGCAGTACATCAGCAAACTCTGGGCCAACTCAGTAGCACTACATGGCACTACATAGTGCCATAGTGTCATAACATGGTTCTTTAGCTTGTTAGTGCAACATAGCATACCCTGAGCTCTACATAGCACTCTATAGTAGGCTAGTCTAACCATATATGGAAATTGTCCATGTCCTTAGTACCTTGCCACTATCTTATACAATAGTCTCATAATAAAGCAGAAAACAAATTATATTATGAACAACTACAATTTACTGTCTACTTGGACTCCTGGCACCCATCAGAGTCTGTGTGAGACTCTGCTAGAGTGCCAGGAGTCCAAGTAGACTTGACTCAGACTCTCATAGAGTGTCAGGAGTCCAATAGGGTATAAAGTCCAATTGGGCTCTACTTGAGCCCTAATAGGGTGCCAGGAGTCTCTGATAGGTCATAGGTGCCAGTAGTCCAAGTAAACTTGACTTGGACTCTACTCAGACTCCAATAGAGTGCCAGCAGTCCAATAGGACCCATGGGGGGAGTGTAAAGTACAGCTAATTCCAGTGGATTCCAGTCAAAATTTCCGGAATCCAGTCAGACTAACCGGATTCCAGTTGGAATTTCCGGAATCCAGTCGGAATAACCGGATTCCGGTGGATTCCGGTTAGTCCGATCGGAATAGGTGGGGGAGTGTCAATTACAGTTGTTGTGGGTCCAAGTCATGTTCCATCAATAAAGCACCCCAGGGGTAGGCTGCTCCCAAGTCATCCCTACATGCTGAGGCCCTAAGACAAGGACTTGACAACACTGGACTGACAACCTCCCAGCCATTATTTTTATTGAGTATTCTATTTTTATCTACACTTCCCTTTTTGTACATTTTTGCTCCTTCATTACTTTATTTTTCATACCCCTTGGTCTGATTGGCACAATAGTATGTGTGCAATCACATGTTAGTTGATCCCCAAAGCTTTGTATGTACATAAGGTGACCTCCCACCTCTTGAATGGAGCACACTCTTTTCCCCCCCTTTCTATTTCTCTGTAAGGACTCTATACAACGACTCAGGTTCCCTCAAGACAATTACACACCATGGTGTAGTTTTGATGTAAAGTACTCTAGTTTCTATGGTTACAGGGCAACACGGCCCTTTTCTCACATCAACTCAGTGTGGATTAATGTGTCCACTGACTTCTGTTCCATGCCAATGTGTGTTTTCTCATATCAAGCTCCATTGGACTTGATCTCTCCTTTCATTGACTGTCTTTCCCCCATTTCCTATGCAGTTCGATCATCAATTGGCTCAATCATGACACATCATTCATAAGCACATCCCTACTTGACCTTTCTACTCTCGTGTTCTTGAACCTTTCAAGGATTCTCTGTCTCATTCCCTTTCTCCACTGACAATGTGTTTGACACTTTTGTCATGTGTTTTCCCCTTTCAGCCTTACCTTTGACAGCGTGACATGATGGCCCAACAATGAAGACCCCAGCTGGACAAATCCCCCTTCCACACTGGTCCTTCATCTTGAGCTCCTCAAACATCTCTCACCATGCAGGCAAAATGAGCGTCGAGGAGTTAATGACCTTGAATGCAATTTTACAAAGCTGCCAGTTCATGTAAGTCTTTTTCCTATATATTATTCATACCTTACCTTAATGAGGACCAATTCGACAGGCCAGATATTGAAAGGCTGCCTGGTTAGATAGCCTCACTAAGCTGGATGGTAAGACAGGATTTGTTGCACAAGGTAAAGAGTGAGTCTAAGGTACATAAAGAGGTTGGTAAATAACTATACCTTTGTTGCACAAGGTAAAGAGTGGGGCAACAAAGGAAAAAAGATGGTATATATATTACTTTTGAAACCATGTTGGAAAGTGGCTGCATTGAGCATATGAGTTTGCCAATGTTCACTGATGTTCATGGTGGCTGCGCAGCCACCTACATTCGCCAATGTTAGCCGATGTTCACATGGTGGCTGCGTAGCCACCTATGTTCATGTCATGAGTCTGGTCACAGACTTACACTCCTCCCCACCTGAAAGAATTGTGAGGGTGTCAAACCTCTGTCCCATTCTCAGCTTCCCATCTGCCAAGTGCATCTGTCTCAATCATTTCTGAACCAGGACGCCACTCATCATGTTCTTTCCCATATCCTTCATAGCGGACAAGGTATTGCATGCCTCATCCATGACAGCAAGCATCCACAATCTTGTCGATGTACCACTCCTCAATGCCATCTTCAGTAATGATGGGTCATGGCTGGGCAGGCTCACAGTCAGGGAAGAGGAGGGGGTCGTTTGGGATGTATCATTTGAGTAGGTGGGCATGGAAACCAGGGAAGGTGTTTGGGTTGTTGGGGAGTTTCAGTGTGTATTCTGAGCGTTTGGGGAAGGTGTGTGATGGTGTAGAGGCCGTCATTTCTTGGCATGGATTTGGCAACATGCATTTTTCCTTTGCATTTGTAGTTCCAGCACCTGTTTTCTGTAGAGAGCATTACAAGGTCGCCAATCTCATAGACATCTTCTGGTGCTTGGTGTTCATTGGCATGGTATGCCTGTCTGATTTTTGCTGCAAGGAGGTTGTCCTGTGCTTCTTGGACATCAATTGTGACTTGGGATATTATGTCATGTGCAGTAGTTTGTTCAGTAGTGGCATTGCCAGGGAGTGGTGCAATTGGAGGGATGATTTGGGGGGATCACCCAGACTTCAGTTGGAAGCCAGAGAAACCAGTGGATGAGTTCATGGTGTTCATGATAGCGAAACGTACCCAGGGGAGTTTGGCTAACCACCCCTTCTGGTTGTTGTCAACATGGTACCGGATGGCTTGGTTCATGGTTTTGTTGGTCCATTCACTGCTGCTATCAGTCTTGGGGTGAAGTTGACATCTTCAGTTTTACACCAGTGAGCTTATGGAGGGCTGTCCAAAGCTCAGCAGTGAAGAGAGCATCTCAGTCAGAGATGAGGTGGAGCATCAGGCCATTTTCACAGTACCATTCATTGAAGAGCACAACAGCAACTTGGGTGGCAGTGTATGTGGAGTGGGTACCGTCGATGCATATGTCGGCACCAAGAAGGTCAGTCATGGTCAGGATGGTGTCTTTTCCATCCTCCTTGGGGAGTGGTCTGATGAAATCCAGTGCAACAGTGTCAAAACGGTCATCAGGGACTGGTAGGGGGTGTAGGGGACCAGTGGGTTTGGAAGTGTGGGTTTTATTGTGCTGGCATTCAGAGCATGATGGTATGTATGCTTTCTCCAAGTCCCGGTGCATGTTTGGCCAGTAGTAGGAGCCATGGAGGGATTCGTAGCTTTTGTCAAAGCCAAAATGGCCCAGAGTATCATGGGCAAGGTTGTAAAGGAGTTCATGGACTCAGAGATCTTGTGGGATCACCAGCCAGCAGCCAACATAAAGGAGTTGATTGGTGAGGGTTGCCCCTTCGATGCTCCCCATATTGATGTCCTTGGTGAGTTGTTTGGCAAAATCATTGGTCTTATAGCCAGTAATGATTGCGTCAAGCAGAGATCAGTCAGCGGCAATATTGAGTATGCCAGCAGCCAGGGTTTTGGGTGCATTCCATGTGTGTGCAATGGCACAGGCTGCAAGGCAGGCATTAGACATGGCGTCAGGCATGTGGGATAGGGCATCAGCAGCAGTGTTGTCTTCACCACAGATGTAGGTGATGTGATAGTCAAAATCTGCAAGATACATTGACCATCTCATTTGGCGCCTTGACATCTCCTTCTGTGATTGGAAGTACTCGAGAGTTTGGTGGTCAGTGAAGACTTCAAACTGGGCACCAAGCAGGTGGGATCGCCATTTATTCAGTGCCTTGACAATGGCAAGAAGCTCCTTCTCATGGACCAGATAATTTTTCTTGGCATCATTGAGCTGGTAGGAGTCATAGGCGACTAGCCAGGCTGTTTTCCAGGTTTTGCCAAAGCTTAACACAGCACTAGTCTGGCAGTCACTGGCATCAGTGGTGACATAGATGTTTGATGCCTTGTCTTCATAATTAATTATGGTAAGACAGTCAGCACTGAGAACGAGTTGTTTGATGTGGTCAAATGCATTCTGATGCTCTGGGGTCCATGTGGGGAACTGTCGGTTGCATTCCTTGGTAGTGAGGGGGGTAAGGACACTTGTGTATTTTGCAAGTGCTGGAAGGAAGGTGGCAATGTATCTGGTTAGTCCCAAGAAACCTTGGACGTTGGTGGCAGTTGTTGGTTGGGGCCAGGCTGCAATACAGTCAGTTTTGCATGGGTCAGGTTTGATTCCAACCCCAGAGACAATGTGGCTGAGGAAACATAACTTGGTGGCAAACAGGCTGGATTTTGCCTGGTTGCAATAGATGCTGGCTTCACGGAGGGCCTGAAGAACTGTGTTGCAGTTCCGTTCATGTTCCTGCATGCTTTGTGACCAGATGATGATGTCATTGAGGTACACATGGCAAATCTTTCCAATGTGTTCTCGGAGTGCGTCAGTCATTTGGCACTGGTGTGTGGCCGGGGCATTGCATCCACCCTGTGGCATGACAGTCCATTCATAAAGTCCCCATGGTGTTCTTACAGCAGTGAGGTGAATGTCATCAGGGTGTACCCAGGTTTGGAAGAAGGAGTTAGTCATGTCCATCTTCCCAAAGATCTTTCCCTTCCCACAATCGGCAAGTATGTCATAATGCGAGGTAGGGGGAAGTTATCTTGGACAGTGTTACTGTTGAGGGTCCGGTAGTCATTTACCCAGTGGGGGTCAACTGTTAAGTCTGGGACACCAGATTTGTATTTTGGGACACAGAATGCCTGGGAGGCATATTCTGATGAAGATGGTTGTATTCGGCCAGCCTTCAGGTGGTCATCAAGTAATCTTTTCCAAGATTCTTGATATTTCTTTGGTGCTGCATATCCTTTACCATTATTGACCTTGGTGGGGTCTTTGAGCTGGATGCGGTGGAACATGTGACCGGGGACTTCGGCAGTGCTGTCTGGCAGCCGAAGTGGGAAGCGGTCGGCAAATTTTACCTTCATTTTTCAGTCAGCTTCTTCAAGGGCCACTTGGAATGCGAAGCCCTCAATGCAATCTCAAACAGCAGCCATGATAGGGCCAGGAAGGAGGTAGCCAGCAAGTGTTGGTTTTCCAGTCTGTTCAAGAGTGGTTGGTTTGGGTACCCAAACCTTCTTCAGGGTTTGGGGGGTTTCTTGAGGCATGTTTAAGGCCTAAGGTGTGAGAGGAGGGTTCATGAGGTCATAGCCAGTGCGTTTGTCAATGGCTGTTCGCTCATGTGGGTCTATTAGGATCTGTTCCGATGAAAGAAATGGCATTCCTAAGATAATGGGGAATGGTAGCCCCTTATTTACTTTCATCTTATGTACCCCCGACTTCCATAATCCCCGTTCAGAGCTAAGATCTAGTTTCACATATTCCTCAGAGATGAGTGGCAGCATTGATAAGGAGGACATGTTGTTCTCCTTGGCAGGGAGACGATATTGTCAGAGGCCGAGTTTTTCGACAAGCTCCAGGATAATCACTGTGCAGGCTGATCCAACATCAATTAGTGGTTGGACTGGCATGGGAAATTCAGAGATGAGGGGACCGGTAGCAAAGAGGTTGGTGTATAATTGTGGGACAGTGAGGGGGACATTGACAGGGGAAGTGTCAGCATCTGAGATGTGTCCAGCTGCCATTGCAACATTCTGGGCTGGTGCTGTGAGGGTCACATAAGTCGCCGGGTCAGGCCATGAGTTAGTTGCAACCATTGGGCAGTTGGTGAAGGTGTGGCCAATGTTGAGTTTCTGGCACCGGGTGCATCCATCATGGTCATGGATGAGGGATCTCTTGGCTTCAGTGAGGGCTGGGAGGCAAATTCTCTCAGCCTTCTTAGTTTGGCCAGTGGAGGTAGAGGCACCTGGGGTTGATGGCACATCTGTGAGGTGGGAGAGGAGATCTTTCTTTTTGCCTCAGCATGCAGTGTGGGCAGCAGCCAAGGCATCGATCATTTTCTGGGTCCAGGCATCTTCAGCCTGCATACGGTCATCCTGCTCCTTAACCTCAAAGGCCCAGATAGTGAGATCAGTGGTTAGGACTGGTTTGAGGCTTAGGTTGAGCCTCAGGTCTGGGTGGAGGTTGGATTGGAGTTGGACCTTGAGCTGGTCCTTGGTGAGCGCTTTGCTTGGCACTGAGGTGGTGAGGATTGCATTGAGGTTCTCGACCTCTATTTTCCAATCCATAAATGCCTGGTTGCCTTGGGTCAAGGAGAGGATGGTTTCAAGGATGTCATAAGACCAGTTCTTCTCGAGGACCAGTTGGGCCAGCTCAGTGAGATACTGATCCAGGGTGAGGGCACCAATCCGAGTTTGATCAGCCTGATACCAAGAAACAAGGCATGGCTCAAACATCCCCTCAGCAATGTAACTGACAATTTCAGCACTGGTCTTCCCACCATGCTTCTTGTATTGTTTGCATGCAAGGGTCCATGACTGCATGATGAGTGGGGTAATTCTGCCAGCAGTGAGCATTGGGCATTCCTTCATCTTCGTGACCTTGACTTCAGCAAGGGGTTGTGTAGTTGGTGACATGGCAATTCAGGCAGCAGGTAAGGTGGCTTGGTGGATGCAATGGGAGGTGGCTGTGGTAGGTGTACTTTTGTCATTAGATGAGTCAGTACTGGTGGATGGAGATGGGGGCATAGATGCTGGGCTGTTTGGCTTGGGGCGTCGGTGCATGTCTGTTAGTGTCTGGAGTTTGGCAAGTTGGCCAGAGTCCTTCAACTGTCTTCTCGCACTCCTGGTGAGGAGTGGAATCAAGGTAGAGTGTTGCCAAGACAGTGTGAGTTTGTCAGGTCTTGAAGAACGCAGTCAGTGTCAAAAAAAAAAGTGAAAGGCTGCCTGGTTAGGTAGCCTCATTAAGTTGGACGGTAAGACAGGATCACATTATCTTTGTTGCACAAGGTAAAGAGTGAGTCTAAGGTACATAAGGAGGTTGGTAAATAACTATACCTTTGTTGCACAAGGTAAAGAGTGGGGCAACAAAGGAAAAAAGATGGTATATATATTACTTTTGAAACCGTGTTGGAAAGTGGCCACATTGAGCATATGAGTTCACCGATGTTCGCCGATGTTCATGATGGCTGTGCAGCCACCTACGTTCACCAATGTTCACCAATGTTCACACAGTGGCTGTGTAGCCACCTATGTTCATGTCATGAGTCTGGTTGCAGACTTACAGATATCTTCTTTGACTTGTTCACATTCAGCAGGTGACAGTAACATCATCTCATCCACCCAGCCATCAACATCATTGTCATTCTCATCCTCAATTTCTGAATCCATATTGCTGCCAATCTGATGTTGTGTCATTGCTTCCACAGCTTCCTGCTCTTTGAGCTTGACATCACCTGCTAGATTGCATAGTTCTTGTTCAGCCTTGTCAAGATGTTCATCTTCTTGCTTTTTAGGTATGTCAAATTGTTTTATTATTGATTTTGCAACAAGATTGATGATGTGTAGGAAGCATCACATATGGCTGACCTCAGAGAACTTTATAAGGATTTTGGCAAGCTCAGCAATTATGACATTGTTACATGATGCATTATTGCACATCACACTTAGTATCTATTCTTTGGTGAGTCTTGTTCATATGAAATACTCTTATACTGACCTTGTCTGTGATTCCAAATTCCTCCAGGATTTTTGCAAATGTCATTGCCAGATTAAGACCCAAATGAGACTGTGCCACTTTGATGGCATCCAAAACAAGACACAGTGGTATACCATTCTTCTCAAGGTGGACTGTAAGGGCTATGAACACTTTATGGTTAGGGGAAGTCCATGCATCAGTTACAAAATTCAGGTAGCCTTCACATTCCTTGAGAGTGGTGAGTCTTTCTCTGGGCTAGGAAAGTCTTTGCTTACTCATAACATGTTAGCAATCCTCTGGCATGTGTGTGCAAAAACCATCTGAACATCCCAGGTCACTGTTGATGTCGATGGTAGGTAATATCCTGGCCACCCCATTTTCATCAAGGATTGAAAGCCATGGTTGTTTACAATGTTGGAGGGCTGGGCACTTTCAGAAACCCAGCAGACAATTTTGGCTCTATAATCAGTGGGTTAGGATGGGGTATTGTTCAATGTGCAGAACAAACTTTGTCTCCATTTTGGTATGCTGCCTGTGTGAGTAAGTGACCTTCCCCTTTCCAACCCTCTTGAAAACTGCTGTGATTGACTTGTTTCTGTGCCTCAGACCTACAAGAGACCTAGCCTCAGAGGCATTCTTCATTTGGTCTGCAGCATTAATCATGTCTATACCCCAGCACAGCTTTGCATGTTTTTGCAAGTTGCTTGTTGATTTGGCATCTTTTGTATCCAGATAGTGCTGTATTTTTTTTTGACAGCCTTTTGCAGCACAGGTGAATTCATGGAACTTCCACCCATTGTCATAGTCAATATTGGGAATTGGATGGAAAAAGACATAGACTGGTGCATTCCAATCCTTCTTCAAATGATCTGAAAGGTATTCATGAGCACCATCTCTTATGAAAATTGTAGATCTGGCATACCAAGTTTGGCATCTTCATTCTCCTCTGTGTCTGTTTGTGGATCATCACTGAGGACAAGAGTTGGCTCATCACTTCTGTTAGCAACTGATTCAGCTATGATCTCAGTAGTTTGAGTTGACAATAAGGATATGGTATCCCCAGTAGGCCCTGTTTGCTTCTTTTTGGGCAATACTGCCTTCATGAGTTTTGATGCTTTCTGTTTTAAGGCATTTGTGATTTTTGTTGAGGTTTTGGTAGATCCATCAGATTTATGGGAAGAAGGCATTGATTGTTGGTTCTATGTTACTGTTTTTGTCTGTTTTGTATGTTATGCTTGAAACTCTGCCAACTGTACAGTTTATCAACTTTGTGGAGTTGGGTACCTGGGATTTTGATGCTCAGCAAGTTGCCATAGTGGGTGGGTATGTGTGGGTATGTGGGTCACTGGATGGTGACCCATACCCATACCTGTCACTACCCTTACCCATAACCCTTGTGGGTTGCCAAACCCATGCAAAAGCCTAATTGAGTTCACTATTTATGGAGGGGTGAGGTGTCATGGGACAGAGGGATGCAGTGATGTCATAGAGGTTGTCTGTTGAGATGGTGGGAATATCCATCACTCATCTGTAACTGTCCACTGGCCTCATGTAGAAATGGCAGTGTGGGGAGAGTTTGATCAGCTGGTGCTGCAATATATATCACTCAAATAAAATGTTGTGAGATCATTTTAAATTGATTGACTTGAATCCTGGTATCCCTTATATTTTACAATGCAGGATCATCTCCATGTATGTAATCTATTCTTAGCTGCTCCTCAACCTGCTAGTGCAGATTTCCTCTTACTGTTTGCAATCCACCAAAAGACTTTACTCAGATCATTTTGAAGACTCCCTCTGATCAAGGCAGGTTACTATCACCTACTGTTAGCTGTAAATTGACATATGTCTATTATCAGCACCTCAAACTCCCAAGTCAAATAGTCATACATCCATAAGCAACACATCTCACACACCTGCAACAAGTTACATGCAGATCACACACAATTGAATATTGGGTCTGGGTCTCAGTGTAGTCTACTAGTGAGTCAGGGGTGAACAATACTTAAGGGGTCATCAGGAACACGAATAATGTATATTGTTCATGTCAACAATGGTAGTAAGTATGTTATATTTTTAGTAGTTGACTGGCCTTAAATAGGCTAGAAACTTGCTAGCCCTGGCCATGCAGGCCTGCCCCCACCTCAGTATCTCTCCCCTGTTTGTGCAGGGGGGATGTCTGATTCCATGCACATGGATGAACCCCCTGTGCCAACACAACCCACACTGGTCAGCCCCCACTGCCTGTCTCACCTCTCACCCCCCACCCCCACATTCCTCCTCTCACACTCCCCCTTACACCTCTCCCCACTGTCTATCCCACCCCCTCACCCTCACATCCCTTTTCTCTCACAGCCCTTCTCCCTCCCTCCTCTCCCCCTCTCCTGCCCCCCCCCCCTCTCCTGCTGTCTCCCCCCCTCTCCTCTTTCCAGGTCTCTCCCCCTGTCCCCCTGTCCCCCCTGTCCCCCTGTCCCCCCTGTCCCCCCTCCCTCACCCCCTCACTCTGTCTCACATCCCTCAATATCACACCCCTCATCCTCATCCCATCCTCACCCTTCCTGGACACTCAGACAGAACTCCAACCTAAGCCATAAATAAAAAGCATCAACTTACATCTTGACTTGTTAATTTTTTTGTAATTTTTTGGACTGTAATCTAACTAATTTATATTATTGACCTTACTGAATTGCTTACACTGAACTGATTTATTTGCTACTAAAGGCTTATTTCAGACTGAAGTTGCTTTGTTGAACTTATTTGCTTATTTTGGACTAGTGTTGCTGCAGCTCAGCTGGGTGTTTTTGCTAACTTGGGAAATAAAATAGCATGAATTCTGAAAATATTAGAGGAGCTAGATCATGTGAGAAGTCAATGGGTCCTCTGCCAACTCTAAGCGATCTGATCATCGGTTCCTGATTTATTTAACCAACTCGAACAATGACTCATCAAGTCATCTCCCCAAGTCGGTTAAATAACTCAGGAACCGATGATCGGATCGCTTAGAGTTGGCAGAGGACCCATCGACTTCTCACATGATCTAGCTCCTCTAATATTTTCAGAATTCATGCTATTTTATTTCCCAAGTTAGCAAAAACACCCAGCTGAGCTGCAGCAACACTATTCTGGACTAACTCATTGCTTAATGACCTTACTGAATTGCTTACATTGCTTATTTTGACTTATTTCAGACTGACTTGTTGTGGTTGCTTAGTTAATGAAAGTATCTATATTATGTAGTGGTCATGTGCTGGGGTTGTGAACACCCACAGGGTTGTGGCTGTACACTCTATCAGCCCAAGAAAAGAGGCAGAAAATGTGAAAAAAATGCAAAAGAAAGTGCTCAAAAAATTGCCAGGTGATGTGGGAAGAATGTTAATTAGCTGAGCTTGAGCTTGCTACACTCACACTAAGTATGTATTTGAGCACGGTTTGTCATGCTTAGTCATATTACCAAGCTTTTGCCCATGAAGGAGCAGGTGACCATTGTCTATTAGGGCTGAGTCAGAAAGCCCCATGACTGCTTCATGTGGCTATTCTCTATTACTTAATGATATTTCTTCATTATCATTATAGCTTGAGAAACATACAACCTTTAAATACATTCCATCTATTTAATTGTGTCCTATGGTTACCATAACTTTCCAATTGCAAGATTCCTGGTTCTGTGGCAATGCCAGAGTGCTGGAGCAATTCTTTCAGACCAACCCTTCCAGAGCAATATTTTCAGAGCCATATTTCCTGAGCCATGTTTCCACACTATTCCAGCAACAGGACACATTGGCCCATGCAATGTTTTCATGTCATTGGCCCACACATATTTCTTGTGTATGTCACCCATCCATGGCCCAGTCTGCTGGCCACATATAATTTGTGATATTTCCTCCCTCAGGGGAGATGTAAAGTACATGTTTTTTTTACTGAACAGTATGGCTACACAGATCACTCAGTGTTGGCAGGGGGCCCATCGGCTTTTAGGGAGATAGTGCATGTGCTTAAATCATGATATTCTCAGAATATTAACAATTTTACCTAGTGTGAGATTGCATTTTTCAAAATTGATTGTTGACAACACTAGCTCAGGTCATGTACTATAACCTTAACAGTCTTATAGTAGGATGAGGTGGCAGAAAAGAACTGTTAAGTATGACAGTAATACTACTCTGTGTTATATACATAGAAATCATCCTCACCATTGATAGAGTCTCCCAAGTCAGAGTCATCCCCACTGTCATCTCCTGATTCCACATCTTCCCAATCTTCAAAGTCACAGCCTTCCAAATACAACTCTGGATCATCAGAGTCACATTCATCACTGTCTCCATGACAATCCTGTATTGTCATGTCCTCACCCAATGGCTGTTCCCAAACCTCAGGCTTTTCTAAGCCTGAAGGTTGATCATCTTGGGTTTTCAACTTCATGTTGTTGGCAGAAATTGATGTGGGCTGATGTGCATGAAGATGGCCAATACCAAGTCCCAGATGATAGTGCATGATCAGATCCCACTCTGAAAAACTAGGATTCAAATTAGTCTCACCCATTTTAGAATTACACTGTTAACATACTGGCCAACATAGTACAGCTTGTAATCATTCCCATCTTTGCACAACAGGATATGCCAACTCAAATTGGATGGCATCTTCCTTTTGCAAAGAAGGGCAAGATGTGACACCTCCGCAAGACATCTTTAGGGTCTACAAAGCCAAAGGCATCATTGCCATTCATAGGAGGGAAGATAACTGGGTCCAGCACAAAACCATTCCATCCTGATGACTCTGGGTTGACAAGTTCAAACCACTGAACCCACAAAAAATCAAAGTGGTGAGGTTTATAATCATGCATACCTGGCCCGACATATAAGACATTAACATGGTATGCACCTATTACTCTAGCATGCAAGAAAGGATGCACAGTTGAAGAATAGCCAGTGCCATTCTCATTGTCTGCAAGAAGCATGATGTTGTGCCAAGATGTCCCTGGGTTGATTATATTGCTCCCACATTGCACATCATAAGCAGTGAAGTGGAATCAGATGATGTTGTGTATATATAAGTGATCTTCCTTAATGAGCACAGAACTGGACTCCATGCTGCCATCAACAACATGACAGAATTCTGTATTTGCACCAGGATGAGCTGGAATCAAACCTACTTCTTGGCAAAGGGTTGTTAGAATACAGGGAAGCAGATGCTCCTTCAACTTTGGAACAAAGTTCTGAATTGGGTATCAGTACAAGCAATAGGAGGAGAGAGGAAAAAAATAAGCACTCACCTTGATTGCAGGATTGCTTGTATGTTTTTGCAAAAATGTAGGGATGTGTAAAAAATGTTTCTGTGACTTTCCAATATTATACTGCACTCCAGAATCATTTATAACTTCCTCTGGCTCAGTAGTCAAAAGCAATGTCTTTTGTTGGTTAGGTGTTTTCTCACAAATCATGTTGATATGATGCTGATGCCACTCAATTCTTGATAGTTGAGATGGAATAAATTGGCAACTTGTATGGGGTAAGCGTGTCTTAGACCTTCAGTGCTCAAGTTCACTCTGGACCAGTTTTTATCAAACAAAAAAAATGAAATCAAAATTGAACTCACTCCTTGAGTAGAATATGAATCTGCTGTTCCATAGTGCTTTATTTTTATTTTTATTATTTTTTTAATTCCCATTTATTCTCCTTTGTGGCGAACCATATATTAGAGACTAAATATGTACTGTAGTGTGCTTTGTTAATCTATCCCTCTGTTTGTGTTTTCCTTTAACAACTGCTTGGAGGGAGCCCAGAGGGTCCTCGAAGCGCCGTTGGCGCTGCAATAAGTGGTGCTGAGTCCAAGTGTAAGGTAGGGATGCTCCTTGTGTCGCTTGTCTATCCTCTCTCTCTTCTATTTCCATCCCCTTCTCTTAGTTCTGGTAGTTCTCCAAAGGTGCTGTGTAGCCGCCCTGTCTCTGTGACATATTTGAATAGTGCATGTAGTGATTTCAGGGACATGAGGATCTTTGTGATGTCGATGTTTCTTCCTCCAATGCTGTTTTGCAGGGTTTGTCTAGCTGGTTGGTGTGCTGGGCAGTGGAGGATGAAGTGCTGTGTTGTTTCCTTGCTCTGTTGGCATGCTGGGCAGATTGGTGAGTTTATTTTTCCGATACAATATAGGTGCTTAGCTAATGGTGCATGTCCTGTTCGTAGTTGTGCAAGGATGTGGGCCAACTTTCTTGGTAGCTTCATGACAAGGTTGATGTATCTATTGGAGGGGGTTGTGGGATCCGTCTTCATCATCTTGTTGTAGCGTTTCGAAGTTTTCCATCCTTTTTGTGCGTGTTGTTTGAGCATTTCATTGTGCACCCACTTGACAGCAGATTTGCTGTGTGGCAGCGTTCTTCTCAGCGGTTTTGGCAGTTTGTGTTCATCGCTGCTTCCTTCCATCACCGCTTTCTTAGCCTCCTCATCTGCTCGTTCATTTCCCTCTACTCCTTTGTGTCCTGGGACCCATTTGACGGTGATTTTTATGCCCAGGTGTTTTTTCCATATTGCGGCAATGCTTTTATGTAGTGCGTCGAAAATGTAGTGCCCTGGATTTGGTTTCATTAGTTGTGTGGCTGTAATAGAGGCATGGTTGTCAATGTATATGTTTGCCAACCATATATTTCACTTGTTCAAAATAAGTCTAGCGCCCAGTACAGCACCTATGCCCTCCCCCTTATATACCGTGTGCCATTGTTGTGATCCAAGTTGGTGTCTGAGCTTGGTCTTGAGGTTTCCGTTTCTGTATAACACTGCCGCTTCTCCTATTTTTCCTTCCATTCCCGAGCCATCAGTGAAGACTTTTTAGAGTTTGAAGGTCCGGTCCAGTTGCGGTCGCGGCCCTTTTTGGCTGCAACTGGAACCGCGACTGGTTGTGCCACTCACAAAAACTTCCTGACCGGAACCGCAACTGCGGCCAACCGGTCGGGACCAGTTGCTTACCAGTTGCACCTTGGTTGAAACCGGTTGCAACCATCCTACTAGTAGTTATTAATTTTATCTAAAGTAGTCTACCAATTAATTTAATTACTTAAAAAAACACAAACAGGAGGGGAACGTAAAGAGGGGGGGACTATAACCGAGAGGGGGGAAGTGCGGACGAGAGGGGGGAAGTGCGGACGAGAGGGGGGAAGTGCGGACGAGAGGGGGGAAGTGCGGACGAGAGGGGGGGGGGGAACGAGAGGTGGAACACTACAATGGAGTGGGGGGGAACGTGGACGAGAGGGAGGGGAGGGAAACGAGGGGGGGGAACGTAGACGAGTGGGGGGGAACGCAGATGAGAGGGGGGGAATGCAGACGAGAGGGGGGGAACGCGGACAACAGGGAGGCACTACAACCAAGAGGAGGGGAACGCGGATGAGAGGGAGGGGAGGGAAACGAGGGGGGGGGACGTAGACGAGTGGGGGGGAACACGGACAACAGGGAGGCACTACAACCAAGAGGAGGGGAACGCGGATGAGAGGGAGGGGAGGGAAACGAGGGGGGGGGACGTAGACGAGTGGGGGGGAACACGGACAACAGGGGGGCACTACAACCGAGAGGGGGGGAATGCGGACAAGTGGGGGGGAACGCAGACGACAGGGGGGCACTACAACCAAGAGGGGGGCACTACAACTGAGAGGGGGGGAATGCGGACGAGAGGGGGGAACACGCAGATGCAGACAGAGAGCAGGGAACAAGAGGGCAAGAGGGGGATGCAGGTGGGGCAGGGAACGGCACACACAGGGGGGGTGGTTGTGGTTGTGGGACAACGTCGAATGTTGAATGTTGAAAGTTGAACATTGATGTTGATCTTTGATGTGTAAGCACATGCAAACATAAACGTGTCATGACGCGTCACCGTTTACTTGCACAATACATGTGCAAACATATGCAAATTAGTCAAAGGTATATAAAGCCTTGCTTGTCCACTCATTTTTAGTTGGGCATGCCCCACATTATTTACGAAAATTAAATTAGATATGAAATAGTAAGCCCTAACTAAGGATGGTTGTAACTGGTTGCAACTGGTTGCAACCCGGTTGGAAGCCCAGCAGATTTGGGGCAACTGCAACCGCGACCATCAACAGCTGGTCACAACTGCAACCGAAAATTCCGGTCGTGACCGGTTCAGTCCAGTTGGGTCCTGGTCTTTTTTCCGTTGCAGCAACTGGACCCTCAAACACTAAGACTTTTACATCTGGTTTGTCATTTTGTATAATTTCTATTGCTTTATCAGAATCTGTTATTACCTCTGTAGTCAGGCCTGGTTTCTATCCTGTGTTGAAGCATACGGCTTTGATTGTTTCAATTTTGAGAGGTTGTATACCATATCTGTGCATCAGGTCATGTAACGGGGTGGGGTGTTGTTTGACTAGTCTGCTTGCTGCATTTGCTACTGGCTTGTGTAAGGGGTGAGAGCTTGGAAGTGTTGCGAGATGTATGGCTGCGCGGTGTCGGTGTTTTTCCACAAGTAGGTGGAATGGGAGTAGGTTTGCCATCACTTCCAACATGTCTGTAGCGGTCATTTTCATTGCTCCTGTTATCATCAGGGTGGCCCGTCTCTGAATTGATGCCGGCTTGTTGATTGCGGCTTGGTTTGCACATTCATATTTTGCCCTTTTGCCTGCATTCTGCTGTGGGGTGAGGAAAATGTCAGCTGCATATAGCATTTGGGGGACTGCAATGAACACAACACATCATTTACTAAAACAAGTTGATGTTTGCTATTGTTTGGTTTCAGTAAATGCGAACGCGACTCGTTTATGTGCTGCATTCATTTACTTCAACAATATACTAGTATTAATTATCAACTTGTTTCAATAAATGACACATCACATTCAGAAAAGTGAAACCAAATAATATGTACTAGTAAATATCAACTTGTTTCAGCAAACAATGTGTCACGTTGTCATTCATTTACTGGAACCAAATAGTAATAAACATTATCTGGTATATAAGACCTTGCTTCCACAAGCTTCCCCTTCCTCTGGGGCATCGCTTCCCCTGTAAATAATATATATATTAAGTTAATTAGGACATACACATAGTACATAAGTAATTAAAAGGTTCTTGACACTCATCTGAGTGCCAAAACCTGTAAATACAAAACTGGATGTTAGAACATAGACATTTGGTGACAGGTTGGGTGTGGGTTACGGGTACCTAAGTCATGACCTGTACCTGTACCCATGCCTACCCATACCTGTACCCATGCTATAGCCTACAGACAACAGGAGGGATGCCAGACAATGGGGGGGATGCCAGACAACAGAGGGGACACCCAGGGATGTGCCTGAAGCCCAAGGGATGCGAAGGGACATGACCAGCCGTCGGCTTGACCCAGATGAGCTGAGGGGACATGACTGGAGCCAAGGGGGATGTGACTGGAGCCAAGGGGATGCAACTGGAGCCAAGGGGATGCAACTGGAGGCCACAGGATGCAACTGGAGCTGAGGGGGATGCAACGCAAGGGCCCAGGACCCAGCAGGATGTGATGGCAGGCCTCAATGGCCAAGGGGGACACAACGGGAGGGCCCAGCAGCCTGAATAACACTACCTGGCCCAGCCTCACAAGCCACTGCTCGTGGGGCAATGGCAGCACCAAGCAGGCCCCAGCCCCCCATTCCACTCCATGAGCAATGGCCCATGGTAGTGGTTGGGGGTGCTATGTGAGGGGCAGGTCACCACGACATGACACAATCACTAAGCCCCCCACCGAGGGCTTTGCACTCCCCCACATGTATACATGGAGTCTACATAGACTACATAGACTTTAGGTGGAGTGTGGGTTCACCAAACATGGGATTCATGTTGATGGCAAGTCTATGTAGCCTCCGTGTAGACTCCCAGTAAACTCCATGTATTTACAAGGAGTAGTGGGACTCCCACTAAATACTATACATAGACTCCATGTAAACTCCATGTAGACTCCATGTAGACTCTACATAGACTCTATGTATACAAGCCTCATACTATTAAATATAAAAAAAGTGCCATCTTGGAGAATTGAACCCACAACCTTTGGATTACATATTACATAAGTAGCCATACATAACCGTTCAGCTATACAACTTTGCTTAGTATGGAAACTTTGATCTATAAGTGACATGTTCGTCACATGTTGGTTGGAAACGCATGGCCTTGTGTGACTGTTTGTTTATCAGTTACACATGACATGCTCCTACCACCACCACCGACCCTGCCGCTGCCTGCTGTTGCCACCTCCCTCGCACCTCGACCTCCACCACCCCTTGTCACCATCTCTGTCCACAGCCCCCAACCTTGCTCCCTCAAGCCGGCCAATGTGTGGCGATGACCCACAGCACCCCCAGACAGTAAGCGGCCCCCTCCATCCCTGTTCCCTGATGTGCCACATCACTAACCACCCCCTCCAACTAGGTATCAACCCCATGACCTGGGGCGGAAACCCCAGCACCCCCTGCGACCTGGTAAGCCCCCCCCTCCCACCAACGCACATGCCATGTCACTGACACCAGCGCCATCCCCCCAATCCCCCCCCCACCTCCTGCCTGTCCCCCCTCCCCCCCCTCCTCCACTACCCATCCATGGGGGCCACAGGCCCTCATGTTGGGTATGATTTTTCTTTATCTATATTTTTTAAGCTCACTTTTTTTTCTTCAGTTTTCTATGTCTGATCGCAGACACACCACCCCTCCTCCCCACTCAGCTGGGAGTATGAGGGGCATGGAGGGGGACAGGGAGGTGTTGGGAGGCCCGAGCAGCGGGGTACCCACGAGGTGCACACGGAATGGCCCACCCCGCCTGCCACATCACTAACCACCTCAGGAGCTGAGGGGGACGCGACGCAACACGCCACCAGCCACAGAATCCCGCGATGAGAGGGCCCAGCACCCGAGGGATGCAACAGAAGGCCCCTAGAATGCGGGGGACACCTCTGGGACACGACGGGAGACCCCTAGAATGTGGGAGACACCTCTGGGACATGACAGGTGGCTTCACCTGCCCAACTGCTGAGGGTGACATGACGAGCAAGCCCAGCACCCAAATGGACACCACCTGGCCCAGCCTCACAAGCCACTGCTCATGGGTAGAGTGTGGGTGGAGCAATGATGCCGCTGAGCAGGCCACAGCCCCCCACGCCAGCACCCCCAACCACTACAATGAGCCATTGCTTGTGGGATGGAATGGGGTGCTATGAGAGGGGCAAGTTGCTGCGCCGTGTCACGCCCCCCCCCTCCCCCATCTTGTTCCAAGCGACGTGGGGGGGGTTATTTTATTTCATATTATTTAGTCTTGCATTATATTAGGAAATACATGCCCCCCTTCACCTCTAGCGCGTTGGGGTGTTTTTACATCTCTGCCAGTATTGATGTTTCCATAAATAGTAATAAATACATTTAATATTTGAAGTAATGACTTACCTCTAGGAATGATGGCTAGGAATGGCCAAAGTCCATGTAGACTCCATGTAGACTCCATGTAGACTATATGTAGACTATATGTAGACTCTATGTAGACTATATGTAGACTCTCTATAACATCTGTAATGGGTTTTACATTGACTAATAAGCGAACTCCCTGTAAACTCTACGTAAACTCCATGTAGACTCCATGTAGACTCCATGTAGACTCCCTATAGTAGCTTTATTTCTTTGGAATTGCTATGTACACTATACATGGAGTCTACATAGATTTTAGTGGGAGTCTATGTATAGTCTATGTATAGTACATGGAGTCCGGTGGGAGTCTATGTAGACTTGTGGGGGAGTGTAAAGTACACCCCCCACCACCTGAGAGACATGGGGGGATTTTATTTAGTATAATTTAGTCATGTATTATATTAATAAATTATATCTCCCCCCTGCCTCATAGCAAGCTAGGGGGTTTTTCACTTTTTGTTAGTATTTTTTGTTAGTATTGATGTTTCCATAAATGGTAATAAATGCATTTAATATTTGAAATAATGACCTAGTACCTCTAGGAATGGTGGCTAGGAATGGCGGCTAGGAATGGTCTAGGAATGGCTAGGAATGGACCAGGATTCCTAGGAATATGAGGAATGAACTAGGAATCCACCAGGAATCCAGGAATGGACCAGGAATGGACCAGGATTCCACAAGGAATGGGGGGGGAGTGTAAACACTTGAAGGCCTTCATCATGGCAGTCCAGGATATGCAAGAGATGTATAAAGATAGCCTTCCAGGTGCCATGCTCAACCTCATGCAATAAATCAACAGTAGGCATGCTGAACATGTTGAAACCAAATGGAGCTAGCTTGTTTGAAAAGGCATTCTGCAGCACCAAGGGTCAATATAATTCTCTGCATAGAATGAGCATGAAAACCCATACAGATGTTGGAACAAGGGAATCTTGTTGCAAGAGGTTCTCCACTACTTTACTATTAACTGCATAGTTCTTCTGATATATAATCTTGCATGCAGTCTCAATGCAATTATGCTGCTTTGCATCATCAATGTGGGCTAAAGTTGTTTGCTGCATCGTGTCTCAAGACTTCCCCATGTCAGCCATGCAATCCATTGGTATTACTCACTGAGGACATGGACAATGACTGAGGTTTCAAATGCTGGCAATAAGAATTCTTGGAGAAGTCAGATTTAGGCAAAATATTAGTATATCCAACTTAAACTTACTTCTCTGGGTAATCTGGAGAATACATAAATATATGAGGGTAGAAATGGCATCAGATCCCATCACAGCACTCGATCACAATTCTGTGCTCATATGCTTCTAGAAATTTGTTGTCAAGGATCACTGACCATTGAGCATGATACATTTCCTGATGACAGTGTGCCATGAATGCACTGTTGGGTCCCTTGCTACCAATATGTTCCATTGCAAAAGTTTTGAAGCTATCTGGGAGCTGAAAATTTCAAGATAAGAAAATCACAAATCTGTGAGCCCACATACTGTCTCTAAATACACAATGTGTTCAAAGGCCTGGCAAGAGGGTTTTGACCTTCTCTTTTTTGATTCATTACTGACTGCTAAATAGATGGGCCACAGCTTAGCATTGCTGAAAGCTGTGAGTTGAGTACTATCTGAGGCAAACATAAGGCCAACTATGACTCTGTGAAGCTCACATCCAGGCTCTCCCAGAGAATTCTGAAGGTTTTGGTGAGCCTCTATGAATGCATCAGAGGTGTACAGTTCCTGTGTACTTTACACTCCCCCACAAGTCTACATAGACTCCCACTGGACTCCATGTACTATACATAGACTATACATAGACTCCCACTAAAGTCTATGTAGACTCCATGTATAGTGTACATAGCAATTCCAAAGAAATAAAGCTACTATAGGGAGTCTACATGGAGTCTACATGGAGTCTACATGGAGTCTACATGGAGTCTACATGGAGTCTACATGGAGTTTACATAGAGTTTACAGGGAGTTTGCTTATTAGTCAATGTAAAACCCATTACAGATGTTATAGGGTGTTTAAAGAGAGTCTACATATAGTCTACATGATGTTTACAGGGAGTTTGCTTATTAGTCAATGTAAAACCCATTACAGATGTTATAGGGTGTTTAAAGAGAGTCTACATATAGTCTACATGATGTTTACAGGGAGTTTGCTTATTAGTAAATGTAAAGCCTATTACAGATGTTATAGAGAGTCTACATATAGTCTACATATAGTCTACATGGAGTCTACATGGAGTCTACATGGACTTTGGCCATTCCTAGCCATCATTCCTAGAGGTAAGTTATTACTTCAAATATTAAATGTATTTATTACTATTTATGGAAACATCAATACTGGCAGAGATGTAAAAACACCCCAACGCGCTAGAGGTGAAGGGGGGCATGTATTTCCTAATATAATGCAAGACTAAATAATATGAAATAAAATAACCCCCCCACGTCGCTTGGAACAAGACGGGGGAGGGAGGGGGCGCGACGCGGCGCAGCAACTTGCCCCTCTCATAGCACCCCATTCCATCCCACAAGCAATGGCTCATTGTAGTGGTTGGGGGTGCTGGCGTGGGGGGCTGTGGCCTGCTCAGCGGCATCATTGCTCCACCCACACTCTACCCATGAGCAGTGGCTTGTGAGGCTGGGCCAGGTGGTGTCCATTTGGGTGCTGGGCTTGCTCGTCATGTCACCCTCAGCAGTTGGGCAGGTGAAGCCACCTGTCATGTCCCAGAGGTGTCTCCCACATTCTAGGGGTCTCCCGTCATGTCCCAGAGGTGTCCCCCGCATTCTAGGGGCCTTCTGTTGCATCCCTTGGGTGCTGGGCCCTCTCATCGCGGGATTCTGTGGCTGGTGGCGTGTTGCGTCGCGTCCCCCTCAGCTCCTAAGGCGGTTAGTGACGTGGCAGGCAGGGTGGGCTGTTCTGTGCACACCTCGTGGGTCCCCCGCTGCTCGGGCCTCCTGGCACCTCCCTATCCCCCTCCATGCCCCTCACACTCCTATCTGAGTGGGGAGGAGGGGCGGTGCGTTGGCTATCCGATGTTACTATAGAAAACTGAAAAAAAAAAATTAAGCTTGAAAAAAAATAGATAAAGAAAAAAAATACACAACATGAGGGCCACAGGCCCCCATGGATGGGTAGTGTAGGAGGGAGGGGGGGGGGCAGGCAGGAGGTGCAGGGGGGATCAGGGGGGATGGCGTGGGTGTCAGTGATGTGGCACGCGTGTGGGTGGGAAGGGGAGCTTACCAGGTTGCGGGGGGTGCTGATGTTGCCGCCCCAGGTCGCAGGGGTGATACCTAGTTGGAGGGGGTGGGTAGTGACATGGCACATCAGGGAACATGGCGGGAGGGGGCCGCATACCGTCTGGGGGCGCTGGGGGTCCGTCGCTGCGTGTTGGCCAGCCTGAGGGAGCGAGGTTGGGGGCTGTGGAGAGAGATGGCGAAGGGGGTGGTGGTGGTCGAGGCACGAGGCAGAGGCAGCAGTGGCAGTGGCGAGGTTGGTGGTGGTGGTGGTGATAGCCTGTCATGTGTAACTGATAAACAGACAGTCACACAAGGCCACATGTTTCAATGAACATGTGACAAACATATCACTTAGAGATCAAAGTTTCTATATTAGGCAAAGTTGCATAGCTGAACAGTTATGTGCAGCTACTTATGTGATATGCAATCCAGTGGTCATGGGTTCAAATCTCTGACATGGCAATTTTTTTATATTTAATAGTATGAGGCTTAGAGTCTATGTGGAGTCTACATGGAGTCTACATGGAGTCTACATGGAGTTTACATGGAGTCTATGTATAGTATTTAGTGGGAGTCCCACTACTCCTTGTAAATACATGGAGTTTACTGGGAGTCTACATGGAGGCTACATAGACTTGCCATCAACATGAATCCCATGTTTGGTGAACCCACACTCCACCTAAAGTCTATGTAGACTCCCAGTAAAGTCTATGTAGTCTACATAGACTCCATGTATACATGTGGGGGAGTGTAAAGCCCTCCAGCTCCCCATGGACTCTAATAGGCTCATCTTCATTTGGCTGAAAAAATAGTTTGTATGGTTCAAAATGAAAGTGAGGATGACCAGAAGGTCACATGATTTTCTCCCTGATTACTGAAACCAACTTCTGGTGATAAAGGGTACTCCTTGGATCCTTGTCCCAGCATTTTTTGTGGAAGGGGATGCTGATCTTGATTGGTGTTCATATCCAACCCCCATGGCTGGTTTCATCCTCCCAGTCATCCTCACCACCTTCTCTGCTCCCTTGCATTCCACTTAGCTGCTTATTGATACACTGTCAGTTCTGTCTGGTGACATCCTCCAGTCAAAAGCTTGGATGTCCCACTATTTTTATCAGGTTAAGGAAACTGGACTGAGACTTTGTGACTCTGCCATTCCAATACCATTCCCCAAGTAAAAATAGAGACTCATTTGGGTATGGATAGTAGTCAAGTGAGTGGCTGGATGCACTATCTATGGATGCATCTGTGAAGTTGTCCAATGTGAAGTTCCCACTGGGATCATGTTCTGGGAAGTGCATCCCATGATACATCCAGAAAAGTCCAAAGAGATTGCATGGAGATTTCAATGGCTTTCTGATGTCTGAAGTGCCTGCTGATGTGTTCCCAGAAAGGGGTGGTGATATCGGAGGCACAACAGAGACAGTTTCATCACATTCTGGTAATAGAAGGTGGGATGCTGGGGGAAGTGCCCCCAGGGGTTCTGGTAATGCACCCTGATAGCATTTAGGTAGCCAGCAATGCTCCTGGCAACCTCAGTGCTGGGTGAGTGATTGATCCAGATCTTGCAACCAGTAAAATTAGTGGTAAAACAGTGTAGTGTAAGGACCATAAAATGGCACCTTTGGGTCAATGGCAGGCACAAAAACTCCAGGTGAGGTCGCTTCACTATCCACATACTGGGGGTGTAAACCCTCTTTTTGTTGAACATGGGCTCGGGCAGGTTGATCTGTATCCTTCAGGTCATAGTTTAGCAGGGCAGTCTGGGTAGGAAAAACATTGTAAGGACTATAGAACAGTACCTCTGGGTCAATGGCAGGTACAAAAGCTCCAGGTAAGATGATTTCTCCAGCCACATGCTGGGTGGAAACTTGCAAACCTTCTGCTTGTAACATGTGCTTTCTTATCCATTTTCCTACATTTATTCACCAGCCAAACCTCTTTAGCTCATTCCAGAGCACTAGATAGCTGTTTTTTTGTCTTCTGGCAGCTGTGCTAGTGATATGAATATGCTTGTAGTACAGAGAACATGCTGATGATACTCAAGAATCAGGATACTCAGCCAGAGAAACCAGTGGAAAACCAACCCATTCACTTGGCTGCAACTCAACCAGAGGAAGGATGTGAGGTGGGCTTTGAGGTTGACACAAGGATCAAGACTATATGGGGGAATGGAAGGAACTTAAATGAGCGGTTTGCAATGTCTCAAATAGATGCCAGGCTGATTAACCAGTGAATGTGACAAAAGTCATGTGACTCTGGATTATAAATGTCAAAAGATAGTGGAGTCAGGAAATGTCAGGAAGGAGGTGAAATATATGATAGATGACTTGGACAATATAATACAATACTATGGCTTGTGCTGTTGACTTTACAGTGGAGGACAATTTGATAATGGTGGCACTCTGGTCACAAACAAGGTCAGAGATGATGGTTACCCAAGCCAATATGATAATAAGTTGATAATTGAGCTCTGCACTCTATACTCAATACTATGGGGGTACTCTGGTAGGAATTATCTTTGTACTGACTACTCTACAATTTACTATATACTATCATATCCAAAGTATGTAAGGCATAATTCTGTGATAACATACCTAAAACAATAGAAGAAAACCATAAAGGAAAAGATGATCAATTGCATAATCTTTGGATCAAATGTCAAAACATTCTGGATCAAATACTGATCAATGTTGCCTGATCCTCTAACCTTAAGGATTGAAAAGTGACCCTGACTGATTACAAATCATGACTAGGCTCATTCCAAGTGCTAGAAGATGATGGGAGGAGACCAAAATTGGTTTGTCAGTACCTGAACAACTTGTCAATGCCCATATCTCAAGTGCACAATAACATCCTTTCTTGTGCAATAATCTGGAAGATGCTGCATGCTGACTAGACAGATTGTGGGAAGATCTTGGAGTTTGGAAAGTAAAGGGGGAATTCAGCCCAACAGGCAGACAGTAGGTGAAGTCAAACAAGGAGAGGAACAATGATTGCAGCTAAGCACAATGTTGCATGATGGATCAGAGTGTCAGAAAGTGAATAGGAAATGTTGAATAGAGTTGGACATCCCTCGAAACAGTGTTCTGTCTTTGAATAAATGTTAATGAGCTTCCTGTTCCCCTGGGGGGATTTAATCAGATGGAACAAGACAGGGACCTAAGTCACATGTTATTGGGATCAAGGAATTGAGCACAAGATAAGGACAAGGTTTAAGATGTTGAGTTTAAGTCAAAGGCAAGTGTGTGAGGGAGTCTGCCACAGGGGGGAATGTTATATTCATCTCCTACAAAGTGTGCAATACTTATACTACACAATTAGGAGGTATAGTGTAATGTACTCCTATAATATATAAAGGAGGGATGAAGTCATAGATTCCTGTAACAGTTAAGGTTTCATTAACTATGTCATTTCCCCTATAGATATGCTGTTATAGCTTGGAAGTCTTAGACTTCCTGCAGGGTGTGTCCAAGACACTCCACCTAGGCTTCTGTCTCTGATAGCCTATGATAGACATGACTGTGTCTTGCCTATCCTATCATAGACATGCTGCAGGATGTTTAACTCTGCAGCATGTGTTAACTGTGGATTCCCCTGGTTGACAAGGATGTTTTGTGTTGACTCAGAAGTAATCATCAGTATATAATGAGAAAATAAGCATGGACAAATGTTTCTAAAAGAACCCTAACCTGAGGTTCAATCTGCTACTCTGACCTGAGATGCATCACAGGAATACCATTTGCCATCTTCATATCTACATGAGTCCAACAACATTATTCATGGGTAAAACAGAAACTTGCACACTAGTAAATCAAATCATAGTAAATTGAGTTGCAAAGGATTTTGGTTGGTGTTGTTATATTGCCACCTGTATGAACATGGCCTTGGGTCACGCAGAGCTTCCAAGTCAGATTTGCAAACATACCAGTATTGCAAATAAATTATGCCCACCCACCATCAGCTATACTGCCTCACGAGACTTGAAGTCTGAGCTAGTCACCAATGGGTCCCTCAGGTAGTAGAGTTCTTTGTATACAAATTGTCTGAAGCAAGCTATCATTCCCTCCAAAATCTCCTGAGGCAAAGAGTGTGGCAAATCCACATCACAAAGGATATTGTGATGGCCATGAACATGAAAAGCCTGCTCAAAGTTCTCTGAGTCAATGGACTGATTCACAGCCAGGTCCCTGAGCATTTTCATCAACTCCCAGCAAACAGAACAGCAAAGCTCTGACACTGAAATCCAGTGACCCTTCAAATCCAGCCACTAATGAAGGAAAAACATAAATGTGGAAAGACACCTGCCTGATGGAGTACCTGTAGTTCATTTGACAACCTCTTTGTCTTCCTCTGTAGTGAATTTGCAACCACTGGGGTCAAAGTGAAGGAGAAAGGCTGCCAATATAGCCTTGCAATGCTTATCACCAGGGAAATATATAACATCTGCTTTGCCAATTGTGTCCCCTTGCTTTTCCTGGCAATGATTAGAGTATAGATGCTCAAAAGTATGGTAAATGAGGTGGAAGGAAGAGCAGGAGTGTTTGGGAGCAGAATTGAATGCCAAGATGTGCTTCTGCAGGATATTGATGTACTTCATTGCACTCAGATCCCAGTCAGATTCCTTCTCCAACCCTTCCTTCCCCACATCTGGAATTAATGTCTCCATGTACTCCCAGGAACTGACTGCCATTATTGAGTGTGGCACAGCAATCAGCTTCAGGCAAACATCCACACTGGCTCAGAGGCTTAAAGAGTGCTTCTCCAATACTCGCTTTGCAGTGAAGTGCCTCAAATATCCCAAGATCAATTTTCTGAGCACCACGCAATTGACACTTAAAGGGTTGTGTTCCATGGCCTCTGTAAATTCATTGCCTTCCTCCAAATTGGCATGCTGACAGTCATCATTGTGCAGGGCCCCCTTGATAAATGGTGTTAAGGCGAGAGCCTCAACTACTCAGTACAAGTATCGAGTTCGTTAACAACGAGGCTTTCGTTGCTAAGTTAAATCACGCTAAGTCAGAGGCTCTCTGGCTTAGGTCGAGTCGCGCATTCGAGAGCAGTATAAGGCTGTTAATTGCCTAAGGTCAAGCTGAGGAGCCTTGACCTCTGTCTACTACAGTTTATATAGCTAATTACCTGGCTACGTGTCGAATACGTGTCTACACATATTGTAAGAGTCAGTAAACTATCTATGGGTGCAAAGCTGTAGAGTGCGATGTAAATGGACAGCTATCTACTCGGTGTCTAATGGAAAAGGGAATATGGGCGCTGCCCGACGAGTCAGAGATAAGCAGACGAGTCAAGATGAACACTGCCGCGACGGAGAAGGAAACAGAAGAGAGACGAGTCATAGTAAGCACTGCCGCGACGAAGAAGGAAATAGAGTAAAAGGAAATCGTAACAAATGGTCTCTTTCTGTCAACAGCATTCTGGCCTGCTGCATCAGATAAATGGAGTAGCTGATGGTCTTTTGCAAACTGTACATAGATGTGCTTCAAAGAGATGGAAGGAGTTAACCTCCCAGGGGGTTGCTCAGTTAAAAGTTGTAGATGTTTGGACAATGCATTAGAGTTTGTGACGATGAAAAGGGCTCGGACAAATGAGCAAACAACTTCCATGCATTGCCTGACACAGCCCCATGGGTCAGGCATGCAGCTGTCTGCTGAGCCTGCATGAGTACCTTTCTGTGCAGACTCGGACTTTGTCCTCCAATCCTTCTCCTGATCTGCCCATGCTGCAGCTATCTTCAATTCTGAAAATGAATGTACATAACCCATCAGGATGGTGATAAGGAAGTTGTGAAAGTGATGGGCTGTGTGTCTGCAATATACCTGGTCCTGTGACAGCCATGCTTGGAGACATAGTATGTCATGAAACTCATTCAACATGTATGACATCTCCATCAAAGGAGAAGCCCCCATCAGAAATTTCATAATCTTGGGGTTGTGTTTCAGGGCTTTCAAGTAGCCATCAAGGGTCTGGTCTTGAATACAGGATCCAATCATGTTGGTTGATTGCAAATTGGAGTGATTTGGTGGATTCATGCAATGTGTACAAAAGCCCAAGTGAAGTCCAGTGGATGCATCATCGATGGACCCTCCTCCAGCAGCTCATAACAAGATATTCCACAAACATGCTCAACATCTCCTTTTGCTGCTGAGGTTCAGCTGCCTTATATTCATTCAGATAAGAACAAATGGTCTCCACATGGTTGGAGAGTGTTACTGTTTCCACCCTTATCATCACATAGAGTGAGTAATGAGTGATGAGGGATTGTTGGTGAGAAAACTCACATCTCCACAGCTCCCAGTCTCTTGCTTGCAACCTCAGGCCAAAAATTATTACCAGAAATGATAGTCAGGCCATTTGGGAGATCAGGGAGAAACGAGTCATACTTGTCATTATAATCTGGGTTGGAGATGACAATGATGCTCAGGGAATCCTTGGTTCCTTCATCTTCAGTGTATGGAATATTGATGTCTATCCCTGCATTGAATGGTGCAAATACCTGCATGACTGGGGTGCTATGGGTTCTGGTATCTTCCTCGGGGCTCTCCTTAGTCTCATTGGTGCATGCAAGCCCCAACACTGTCATTGGAAGCAGCAGCAGCAATGACTTCATGGTTGCACACTAGGATGGTTGTCACTGCATCAATCATGCCTCCATTTCTCTAAGCTAGCCCCCAAAATTTAGGAGCTCATTGGTCAGGTAATGTAGGGTGGCCTTCATTGACTGTTGTGAGGAAGGAAAGAAGAAGGGTTAGGTTGCAGAATTCTGTACTGAGCTTGTTGGCAGACTTCATGCTTAATCAATGCAGATCTAAAACAAGCAGAGGCTTATCAATGAGTCACCCTGCCATTCATGACTACAAAGTCCCCCAGCGCTCATGCTTTCTGATCCAGTACCAGCCATGCACTCAGTAAAAAAGATTGGTCATGTAAATGTATTGTTTTTGTCATACTAAGTCAGGTCTAGTCAGGTTTGTACAAACATAAGACTAAAAGTCCATGTTTTGGGACTAACACCTGACCAAGCTAGTCAATACTTAGTCAAATTTCTCAGTAAAAAGTAAAAATGGGGGTCTGATTGGTTTGGTCAGGTCAAAGTCAACTGTTAGGGGCACTCAATTATCAAGTTCACCAAAATCAAATGGAAATGACAAGAGCAACACCACTCAACACACCAAACCCAACCACAAGTGCATTAGGGTGTGACATGGGTAACCCCCAGGTATATTTTCTCATACCCATACCCATACCCATGAACACTGTACCTGTATGGGTAGGGGTATGGTGTTACCACAGGTTATGTCGGGTTACCCATAGTTATTCAGAGGATTCAAGGATAATATGTATTTTTATAATTTATTACACTAAATTAATAAAGAGAACCCCCCCATGCTCACGTTTGCATCAAGGGAGGTTGTTGTTGTTGTTGTTGTTGTTGTTGTTGTCATTGTTGTTGTTGTGCCTTGTTGCTCCCTGTTTCCACCCTGTGAGCAGTTGCTCACGGTGGTGGTTGGGGGTGTGGTAGTAGATCATGAGTTAGATAAGTGTGCCATAGTAAATCAACGGGGTCACATGACCACTCACCTGACCAGAAACTCAGGACCAGAATACCCGTAAACCTGCAGGTAAGGGTATGGTTTTGCACAGGTACAGCAATCCCATACCCATACCCATACCCATGCATACCCATGACCGGAAACACATGGTGTTACCCATACCCATGTCACACCTTAAAGTGCATCCCTCACTGCTGTCACGAACAAATGCTCACCTGGTGGAAAGGGGCACTATATGAGAGGGACAGGTGGGTGAACAGGACAGAGGAGGGAATGCACTGACCCACTCTCATAGTGTGTAGGTGGGGCAATACACAGCTGAGGAGGTGATGGAAGGCAGCAGAAGGAAGGGGAGATGATGTGGCACCCACACAAGCAACTGCTTGTGATACACAGGTGGTGTAGCTCTGACATGAAGATAGCAGACAGGTCAAGGGATTGAATTGGGTGACACAATACTGTGCATCAGAGGGCAGCAGCCACAACTTACCCTCTCCAAAGATCAGGAAACCATGTGCTGAGGACAGACCAGCTACTAGTATATTTGATTGAGTGGTCAGGTCTATGCACTACAAGTGGGGTCCAGAATTTCTAAGGCAATATATAGTCAGTAGATATGGTCTAAAATATGAATTCCTGCATTGGCCCTTGTATTGTACTATGTTATTAAACTCTTTCTGAATTATTATTCTACTTGTATAACTAGTCGGCCATGGCACGTCTAATAGGACAGTTATAACACCTGAACCTGAAAATATTTCATGCCTATCTGATCATCAGTATTTTGTGAACATGTAAGTTCACTCAGTATTCATTCCCTTCTGGCAATTTGGGAGCTCTTTACACTTCCCCACATATTCCTGGAGGATTCCTGGTCTTCCTGGTAGGACTACCAGGAATCCTCCAGGAATCCTGGTAATCCCTGCCACAGCCATTGTCCACCAAATGGTTCATTCCTGGCTATTTTTCCTCCAGTAGGATTCCTGGTTCAGTCCTGGTAGAATCCTGGTAAATTGTGCTCTTCCTGGTACTATTCCAGGAATTCCCCAGGACTTGGACCTTCAGGAATCCAGGAGGACTAACCAGGACTAACCAGGACTAACCAGGACTAACCAGGATGCCTGTGGGACTGATATTATTGAAAAATAACATGGCACAGCCAAGGATTGAACCCTAGACCTACTAAATACAAAGCATAGCTACAAGTGTTAGTATACCAACTGAGCCACAGAGCTGTATACTGTTGGTCTACTAATGTCCCTAGGTACTGTTGGTGCTGTTGTGTATGACAAAGCACTCCACAACAATGCCAGCACATCACTGTCAGACCATTACCACCACCACCACAGATGATGACACCACCTCCCACAGCCCCACACTGCCACCATCCCTCCCTTGCCTCCCACTGCCACTCCATCAACATGCCCCCCCCCCACCATTCCCATGCCCACAAATGGCCATGAACAATGCAGTGTGACAACAAGGGCCCAAATGATGATAGGATTGTTTGGGCCCTCAGTAAGTTTTTTCTATTCTTCTTTCTGTTTACAGTATAATTACTAACTATCTATATTACATTTTTAGGCTGAAATTTGTGCTGTAACAATGCCCATGCCACTCTACCCCCCTGCTCTACCCCCCTCCTCCCCGTCGAAATGGGATGTGAGGGGTGTCAATCTTTCAGGAGGATGTGGAGGGATGCCAGGAGACCCCAGCAGGGGGATATGTTGGGATTATGTATACAAGAGTATACAGGCAAGCCAAGGCAGTTAACATGCCTAGGGAATATTGCCAGAATATGCTAAGTCATATTAACACATGTTTAACAGAGGTTAACACATGCAGAGACATATAGGGGAATCCACAGTTAACACATGCTACAGGATTAATCATCCTGCAGCATGTCTATCATAGGATAGGCAAGATATAGCCATGTCTATCATAGGCTATCAGAGACAGAGCCTTGGATAGAGTGTCTATGACACACCCTGCAGGAAGTCTAGGACTTACCAAGCCATGATATCATATGTCACTATTATTGACACTGTTATAGGGGATATGACATAGTTATTCCATTATTAACTGGTACAGGGGTATATTACAGAATACCTCCTTTATATATTAAAGGAGTGCATTACACTATACCTCCTAACTGTGTAGTATAAATATTGCACATCTTGTAGGAGATGATAATAACATTCCTCCCTGTGGCAGACTCCCTCATACACTTATCTTTGACTTAAACTCAATACCTCAGAAACCTCGTCCTCATCTTGTGCTCAACTTCCTGATCCCAATAGGATACCCACTAGGTAAGCACGCACACCACCCCCACCTCGTGCCACATCACTGCTAACCACCCCAGACCCCTGTGCCACATCATGGTTAACCACCCCAGACCCACCCAGGACCCACCAGCACCAACGACAATGAACCACCAGGGCCACGATTACAAACGGGCAAGGGTGACACCACACCACCACCTGCCCCCAGGCCCATGAGTGACTGCTTGTGGGGTGGGTGGCAGGTTGAATGATGGGCGATGGGTGGAATGGTGACGAGGAGAGGGAGGGGGGGCAATGAGGGATGAGGGGAGGGGAGGAGGGGGGTGGGACAACAAGGGATGACCCCGCTAGACAACACACCACCCACCCCCAGCCTTGCGAGCAACTGCTCATGGGGTGGGCAATGGGTGGAATGATGATGAGGAGAAGGAGGATGAGGGGAGTGATGAGGGGTGATGCAGGACAACCAAGACAACAAGGGGAGGGGAGGGGGGCAACAAGAGACGATGCAGGACAACCCTGCCTGGACAATGCACCACCCACCCCCAGCCTCATGAGCAACTGCTCGTGGGGTGGGCAAAGGGTGGAATGACGATGAGGAGAGGGAGGTTGAGGGGAGCAATGAGGGGGGATGCAGGATGATGATGAGGAGAGGGAGGATGAGGGGAGCAACGAGGGGCGATGCAGGACGACCCTGCCCAGACAAGACGAGGGATGATGAGGGGAGGGGAGGGGGGTGATGAGGGATGACGTGGGATGACCATGCCCGGACAATACACCAACCACCCCCAGCCTTGCAAGCAACTGCTCGTGGGGTGGGCAATGGTGGAATGATGAGGGGGGAGGGCAAGCGGATAGGAGGGGATGGAAGACAGGAGCAGCAGTGACACACCCAGGATGAGGCAGCCATGTCGTCAGGGCCATGTCCTGATTTTGATGGTGGTGGCAACACGAGGGGAAGGGCACAATGGGACTGATGATGGCCAGCACCACAACAGCCCCCCCCACACCACCACCACTGCCACGAGCGACTGCTCATGGGGTGGAGATGGGGACAGGGTCGAGGGCACAGAGGAGGGTGGCAGCGGTGGCCAATGTGCACATGACGCACCCCCACCCCCCCGCAGCAAAAATGTGGGGGGGTGAGTTTGTTAATAATCTTTTAGCACACATGCTTCATATGTAATTTTTATTATACCTACCCCCTTGTGCCAGGTGTGAGGGAGGTAGTTAATTAATTTTTTACAACTAGGTTGGAATTTGAGTATCATAAATAAGAATTATATTGGTAGCATATAAGTCTCCTGTGGCTCAGTTGGTGAGTGCTGTAAGCCTGGCCCCAGGCTCACGGCGCCGAACACATGCACACCACTGCACACTGATTGATGCACACCAATGCATACAGGCACACCGACGCCAAACCGATGCACACCGCTGCACACTGACTGGTGCCCACCGATGCACACAGGCGCACCGACGCCGAACTGATGCATACCAATGGCACACCGCTGCCGATGCACACACATACCGATGCTCACTGCCAATCGGTAAGTGCACAGCCACGACCACAGGCGTGACCACAGGCGACCGCTACACACTGACTGGTGCACACCGATGCACACAGGCGCACCGACGGTGAACTGATGCATACCGACGGCACACCACTGCCGATGCACACACATACCGATGCTCACTGCCAATCGGTAAGTGCACAGGCACGACCGCAGGCATGACCACAGACAACCACAGGCAACCACAGGCAACCGCATACCACTGCCGGTCAGTACCACTGTCGACACACACTGCTGCATGCACCGACCGACGGCTTCACCAATCGGTAACACCACCGACTGGTGCACCGCTACTGACACCACCCATGCATGTTGCATCACCAGCAACCCAATACCCATAGCTGGACATGGGTACAGATACCAGTGGCCCGACCACTTACCAGATATGAGAACTACGCTTGATGCGGCCATGGTTGAGATGCTGGATTTGGACACTTTCCAACACGGTCCAAACCCCTCATATATATACAATCTTTTCCCCTTTGTTGCCTCACTCTTATTACGTGCAACAAAGGTATAGTTACTATTGCTCACTCATGTATTCTACTAACTCTTATTACGTGCAACAAAGGATAACATTGTCCTATCTGCCTGACTAAACTTAGTGAGGCAGCCTTTCCTGGCCTCCTTCCAAGTGCACTTGTTTGTTTATTTGTGTGATTATTTAATCACAAGGTCTTGGGTTCAATTCTCGCACTGTGCAACTTTATTTTGTGGGCACTTTGTACAAATCACCAAGTCCAAAGTGCTTAGATAATTGCTAGGAATCCTCCAGGAGTCCTGGTGAGTCCTGGTAATTCCTGGTAGGACTACCAGGATTCCTCCAGGACTATGTGGGGGAGTGTAAAGTTCAGGAACTTAACCAGATGCCGACATCAAGGGTATCAATATCATTGGGTGGTCTTGGCACAGCCACCTCATCTTTTGTAGGATCCTGCTACCCATGCCATTATTGTGATTTATTGATTCTGAATAACCAGATGCCGATGTTGGGGGCTTTAATATCGTTGGGTTGTTGTCCATCTTGGCACAGCCACCTGATGTTTTGTAAGAACCTGCTACCACCACCATTAATGTGATAATTGATCCTGACCTGATAGCTACAATAGATCAAATTTATTAGGTGGGTGGATCTCAGAATGGCAAAATGTTATGCCAATTGGTATGGTTTTATTTGAATTTGTTGACAACTAATCCTCCTGTTTTTTTTATATGTTATTTTGTTTTTGGAATGACTACTCTTGAGCTTCCTGTTACAATGCAGACTTGCTTTTACAGTACCTCTGTCAAGTATACTTGACCTACACAGAGAATCAAGCAGAAGGTTAACCATCCAAAGCTAAGCAAGGAGGCATTCACAGCCCTCAATGTTTGTCAATGTCAGTCTGCCCTGTCATACAAGAAAGCTCTGGGTGAGACTTGGGACATGATCAACAATATGGCCAGTGACCTTGCTACCTCCCACCACAAGAGTGTCATGCATATTCAGAATGAACTTCATATGGCCTACCAGCTAGCATGCAAACAGCACAAAAAAACAAACATCTGGAATGCTTTTACCTGGAAACAATCACAGGATAAAGAGAATGGTATGCACTACATACTTTTTGTTACCCCTGGCCTAACCCTTGTTTCTGAGACCCTGATACACTGGGTGCTCATGGAAAAGAAGTGCTGCAAGAGCTAGTGCACAACCACCAGGAAGAATATGACAACCTCTCAACAAAGGAGCATAAGGCACTTGTTCAAGAATTGGAAGAAGATAAGGTGATGTGAACAAAGGCCTTCCATCTCTCAACAAAGTCAAGAGTAGATGATGTGATGCATGCAGTTGCAGCTGTTGAGAATGAAGTGGGTGGTGATTATTCTAGCTAATTTCTTCAAGCTTAGTTATCTGGCCAGCTAAATAGCTTGAAGTCACATAGTGGTGTTGAGAGTTCACTTTTCATTGCCTGTGGCTCTATGGACTTACCACTTTGGGGTATCTCCTTTGCTACCTCTGGCATCAAAAACTTCCTTGAAGGGGTTTTATTGGGATCAGGAAGTTAAGCACAAGATGAGGACGAGGTTTTTGAGGTATTGAGTTTAAGTCAAAGGTAAGTGTATGAGGGAGTCTGCCACAGGGAGGAATGTTATTATCATCTCCTACAAGATGTGCAATATTTATACTACACAGTTAGGAGGTATAGTGTAATGCACTCCTTTAATATATAAAGGAGGTATTCTGTAATAGACCCCTGTACCAGTTAATAAAGGAATAACTATGTCATATCCCCTATATAATTCTCCAGATAGACTTGTCTATCATTGTATATTATAGGGGGTTCCCTGGATAGCATAGGAGACAGTCTTGGCAGTCTTTGTAGTCTTGGCCAGTCTATTCCTGTATAGGAGACTGCCATTGCTCTAGGGTTAAGGGTAGCAGCTGCTAACCCTAACCCTAAGCTTAGGACTTGTACTCCATCTCCCTAGGCTTGTTAACTGCCTTGGCTTGCCTGTATACTCTTGTATACATAATCCCAACAGGTTTTGAAGATCAACACTCAAGATTTCCTAGGGAAAATGGAGGGTTTTGCTGTCCAGGGTATTCAAGGTATAGTATTAAGTCTATGTACTGCCTTTTGGAAAACCCTAGAATTCCTATAGGTGCCATGAAAAATCAGCAGCAGCAAATTTCTGCTCTTCATGCTGATATACACAATATAATCAATGAAACACTCAGTGTGCATCATCTTGTGTGCACATCCACTAGGAACTGACATGCCTTTATAGAAACTGCATCATGTGACAAGACAGCTTGAATGGAATGGAAACATTACTGGCAGAATGTAGTCACAAGATACCAGGTGATAATTGAGGGATGGCCAGAGACTATTCCCTTTTGTAACCTCAGCAAAGCCTCAAGTTCATCAGCAGAGCGAGGGCATTACACTCCCCCACATATTCCAGCCAGAATATCCGGAATTTTCGGATTCCGGTTGTACTTTTTTTTAGTGTATTTCTCACTGTACAGGATAATTCCAGTTTAAATAATTAGACCGGAATTTCCGGAATATACCTGAACCAGGAAAAACCGATCTAACCGAACTAACCAGATGCGTGTCACATGGCCACAATTGCCACCATGACGCGTCATGACTGCCAGCTCACGTGTTGCCACTCACTATCACGACGACAGCCTCCCTCTCCCCTCCCCGCCTCCCCACCTCCCCCCCCTCCCTCTAGCACAACATGGGGGCCTATGGCCCCCATGGTAAGTATTTTAAGATCCATTTCATCTTTATTTAAAGCTAATCAAATATATATTTTTCCCTTTCAGTTTTTGTATGCAACGACGCGCCCCCCCTCCTCCCAACTTAGCTGGGAGGTGGGGGGCTTCATGGGGTGAGGGAAGGTGCCAGGGACCTCCCAGATGTGCCCAACAACGATGACAACCAGTGCTGCCTCCCCTCTGCCACCCCATCCCTAGCCCAGTGCTGCCACATCACCCCACCAACCCAACACCCATGGCCACATCACCACCCACCGCCCGCTGAATCAGCACCCTCCCCCAGCCACAACCCCCACCGACCCAGCACCCACCGCCGCCATGTCACCACCACCCACCGATCCAGCACCTGCCGCAGCGGCGCAGCCACGTCACTGCCCACCAATCCAGCAGCCTCCAGCAGCCGGGGACAACCCCCACTGACGCACGGGACGCGCCAGGGACAACGGGACGCACCGGGGGACAGGGGGACATGCCAGGGCTGAGGGGGACGTGCTGGGAGGGAGATTGATGAGCCAGGACCAAGGGGGATGAGCCAGGACGGAGGGGGATGCACCAGGAGGGAGGGGGGATGCGTGGGGGGGACGGGGGGAGGGGACATGCCGGGGGACAGGGGGACGCCCTAGGGGGGAGGGGGGACGTGCCAGGCACGACACCCAGCGCGATAGAGCACCCCCACCACCACTACGGGGGGATAGGCACGGAGAAGGGGGGCAATGATGGTGACACGCCGCACCCCACTCCCCCCTCCCCTTTAATTTTATTTCGTACATATTTATTTTATTTATAATCTATTTTAATCAATATAAGTACTACTCTGTCAGAGTGAGGGGGTGTGCCAGACGCCTGACCACATGACAGCCAGCGTGACAGAGCACCCCTCACCACTGCTGCGAGCGACTGCTCGCAGGGTGGAGGGGGGTGCAATAGGCGAGGATGATGGAAGGGGAGGGGGACAGGGAATGGGGGGCAACGACGCCAACGCGACGTGCCCCCCTCCCCATTAATTTTCTTTCGTATATATTGTATCTTACTAGTACTCTATTTTAAATAATATAAACATCACTCAGTCACAGTGAGGGACATGCCAGATGTGTGAAGGGCACCCAGTGTGACTGAGCACCCCCCACCACTGCTGCAAGCAACTGCTTGCAGGGCAGGAGTGGGGTGCAATAGGTGAGAGGGGTCAGTGATGTGCCCCACTCCCTCATCCTCCCCTTTTCTTTTTTTTTGTTATATTTATTTTATATGAAATTCCATCCAAAATTTCCGGAATTTCTGAACTCTACTGGAATTTCCAGACTTTCTGGACTTATTTTTAAGTCCTGTAGCATATTCCAGAATTTCCGGCCAGAATGGACCGGAATTTCCGGAATTTCTGGAATATGTGGGGGAGTGTAAATTACAGAGCAGAGCTTGAAGGGCTGCTTCAAAAGTGGCATAATGGGATGACTTATTGGAAGGAACTTATGGCTGCTGAACTCCATGATCTCACTTTGGAACAGGACCAGAAGATTGAAGACAGCATCATTCAAGCACCAGCACCCCATCCCCGCCACTCTGACTATGGCAAAAAATAGCCAAGGTGCCACACCAGTGATAGCAGTAATGAGGAGGATAGACCCACTGATTCTCCAAGGCAGAAAAGGTGCTGCAAGGTGCCCACCAATTCCCCAAAGTGGAAGAGGCGCCGCACTGTATCTAGAGAGGTCATTCCTAGCAGTGATGAGGAGGATAGACCTGACCCAGAACCCATTGTTGCCTCAACAACTGCTACCCTCATCTCTGGCAGCACATTCATCTGCAGTCACTACTACTGTAGAGCCAGATGCATTGGCTGCCATGACTACTGTCAATGCCGAGCCAAGCACTGCTGGTATTGAACCTCTCAATGAGGATGGACATTCTACCACCCCCATCACCTAGTCTACCATGTTGAGGACTTCTTTATTATACCTCTTCACTATGCACAATGTCCATTATCCTTCAAATTAGTAGTTGCTATGTACATTTGTTGCTGCCGATGGTGAATAAATAAATAAATAAATAAAATTGCAAGATTACTTGTGAACTACAACTGAGGTTCTTGGCTATAAGGATGCATGAACATTGAATGGCTGAATGTGATGTTCAGAGCAGGACACACATGCAGAGGTCGCAGTAGCAAGGGAGGGAACAGGGAGGTGTCACACATTTGGCAATGAGGTCGGTGGGCAACAAAGATTGGGGGGGGTAAATAACATGGTGATCTGTTTATGCACATTGTCAATGACGGCAAGCATGGGGTGCAGAGAGAGGTGGCACAGAGAAGGGGAAGCACATAAGGGAAAGGTGGGGCTCTGCCTCTATGCAGGTCAGGTTGTAGCAGGCAACAAGGAATGGGAGGGGGTAGATAACATGGTGCACATTGTCGATGACAGAAAGTGCAGGGTGCAAAGAGAGGCGACACAGGGAAGGGGAAGTGCATAAGAGAAAGAAGATGGGGCTCAGCCTCTATGCAGGTCCAGTTGTGGCGGGCAGCAAGGAAAGGAGGGAGGGCACACCAATGGTGATGACAACAAGCATGGGGCATGGAAACAGCTGGCACAGGGAAGGGGAAGCACTCAGGGGGTTGGAAGGTGCAGCCTGTTGTGGCTAAAATTGGGGTTGTGGTGGGCAACAACAAACAGAGGGTAAGATGTGCAGTGCATTGTTGACAATGACAAGTGCAGAGAGAGGCATGACAGGGAAGGGGAGGCACTTAGGGAGAAGGGAAGGGATGGCCCAGCATTGGTATAGCCAGGGCTGTAGTGGTCAGCAAGGGACAGGAGGCATACATAGCAGCCCATTGTTGACAATGACGATGAGCAAGAGGCATGTGAATTGATGTTCAAATTGGTGGCAATGATGTGGCATTGTTTGTGATGGCATGGTTGGGACCTGGCAGGACCTGCCCCAATGGTTGCTGATACAGGACCCAATAGAAACAGCTACAAGAGACAAAGTCTACCTGCACCTGGGGGAGGAATTAACACTGGTGTAGGGATTTGGCAAGATCAAGCCTAATTATAGTGGGTCAGGTATGTGATCACTCACTATTATTAGGCTGACAGGGTGGGAGGATCAGGTGCATGCACATGCATCAAAAGTGGATCCTGTGACCACATCAGTAGCTCAGTCATGGATCACATGATCACATGCATCATGGAGTAGATAAAAATTTTTGAAGCCCAGATAGAGGGGAGCAAGCTCCCCAACCAATTATCTTTGCTGCTCTCTCGATTGGCACTCCAAGTATGGTTGCACCTGATGGCAGCTGCTATCAATGACATCATCTCACCCAATGTAGTGTATTATATGATGATAGCAACTGCTACCATTACATAATCTTCTCACTGGCTTCCATCTTGACATTTCCTATCTTCTGAGCATGTCTGAGTGTGTTACACTTGATAGATCAACATATATAGGTCAGGATGTGTAATTAATGTATATTCACATATGTTAGACTCATTATAAGTGGTTTTTTTTGGTAGGATCTTGTCTGATAAGGCTGTAAAGTTGTAAACTCTTGTCATCTTAGTTGCATTCATTGATATGGATGGTAAGAGATGCCTTTGGGCTGTAGTTTGATGCCATGAAATACTCATTATATCATGCTCTTACAGGTGATCAGTGTCTCCAGGATTATGATTATGATCTGGGACCCAATCAAATTAATTTTAACAATTTATCAGACAAAGATGTGGAGGTTTTGAGTATGTATGATGATAATAGGCAGTCAGTGGCCACTGGCCAGTGTTTGAATTATGTGAAGTGATTATCATTTACATGCTTGATCCCAGAATTGGAAATGCAGATTATGTCCTCCCTCTCTATCACACATCTCCAAGAGGTGTACTAGCTATGAACCTCTCACCAAGTCTGGAACCTCTTTCTCTTCCTCCCCATCTAACTAGCTCTGATAATTCTGCTGTGGAGCCTTTCCATGTAGCTTCTGCCTATGACAACTCCCAGGATAGAGAACAGCAGGATTCTCAAGCTTTATTAGGTGGTTCCAATTCTAGTAGCCCCCTGGATCTGACTTTGCATGTGGGGGATGTCCTGGGAGTCTTGCAGGCTCTGCACTTGAACCTGGGGCCATGGCTGCTGATGTTGAGATGCCATTTACCAGCTCTGGTTTGGATAATATGGATACCATGAGCTCTGCATTGTTCCAGACTGAGCTACAGTCTGTGCACAGTTCTGTAACATTCATGGCTGGTTCCAGAAAGGTTGGCAGGCCAAAAACCAAGCCTCCTTCTGACCCCATCCTGCCAAAAAGACCTGTTGGCAGGCCAAGTAAAAAATCAGCTGGACAATTTGCTAGTAGTACTCTGCCAAAGAAGCCTGTGGACCAACCTCGTAATGAGGTACCTGCATCCAGCGGTTCATCAAGACACCCTTTACCTCCACTGAGGGATTCTGCTGCTCCTTGGGGCCCAACATATACATCTGTTGTACAGTGGCTTCATGGCAAACCAGACCAACCTTTGGCTGAAGATGTATTGCCAAATTCTCCACCAAAGCAGATCACAACCAAATTACCACTAGTCAGAGTTATTGTTGCTGAACATGATGAAACTGCAGCTATTATGGGTGATGGAAGTATTGATGAACAGGAAACTGATAACCTGTAAAGTACAAGCCAAGATCCTGATCATGCTGATGAAGAGAATGAACCAGCAGAAAGCTGCAAAGGCTTTCCAGAGTGGTTTTCACATCTTTTGGATGAGATGTTACAACTTCTCAACAAACAAAAGAATGGGAACTTTGTATTTCATTCTGAAACACAAAACTTTTGGCTTCCCCATAGAGCAAACTGGTTTAATATGTGGCAAGCAAAGACATTGGGTCCAGAAAGTGCTTACAACCCCAGGTTTTTCTTTTGGGATCCACTGCAGCTGGTTAAAATTAAGTGTCCCAATTTTGCAACATGTCAAGCATGGCTGGTACAGAATACTATCTGGAAGCGTCCTCAATGTTGTGTTGATCTTGACAGTTGCTTCTGGATGATAGGTGCACAGTACAAGTGCTCCAAATGCAATAATCCCAGTACAGGAAAATGAATTGTTTATTTTATGAGCTGGGATCCTCATATCATTCAATCTCTGCCCAAGGCTTTAGCAGCTGAATTTCCAATCACTCTAACTCATCAGAATGCAATGTACACTCCTGTTTTGGCACTACAACATTCATTGTTTCATAAGGGTATTGGAGCATGGCAATTTGCAAACATTATACATGTTCAGCATTTGCGCCATTTTGATCTGTTGCAGATCCAGTATCTGGAAATGATTGACCTCATGTGTCTTGAACCACAATGGACAAACTTTACATTTAATGGCTTCTCAGCATTTGATGATTCTATGGGATATAATGGTCATGTTCCAGGTGCACAGTGGTTTTGGGATGTATATGATTCTTATATTGAATTACATGCATCCCGCATGAACCAATACACATCAATGTTAACTGGGAGAATAGTGGCAATTGATCATTCTCACAAAATCACCAAGCACATCATTGTTGTCAATGGGGTTCCTGTCTTTATTGGTCTCCTTACAATAACCAATGAATATGGAGAAATTTGGGTTATGGCATTGGTTGCAACAAATCACATTCACAGTTTGAAATTGCTTTAAACCACATGCATGAATCCCTGACAATGTATGGGCATTCCCAACCACAAATCTTCTACACAGACAACTTAGCAGATAAAGGCTTTCTTGAGAAATGCTTCCCCTCTCTTCTAGAGAATGTTCAACCAGTTGACAAGCATGCAAAACTCCCACTGCTGTCACTTCCAGAGTCTGTACAAGTCCACATCAAATCAAGTGCAACTCAGATTCAAACTGCACTTTCAACAGTACAGGAAGAGCTAATTGAATTACCAGCTGGACAGCACATTGTTGTTGGTTTTGATATAGAGTGGAATGTAGACCAAACACCTGGTCACTACAAACAAGGAAAGACAGCAGTGGTTTCAATTGCATACAGCAACCACAGGTCCACATATATATATATTTCAAATTGCATGTCTTCATGGAAATCAGTTTCCTGTGGCTTTGAGAAACTTCTTGATTGAACCATGTATTTTGAAAGTTGGATGTGGCATCAAGGGTGATTTGCAATGACTGCAGAAAGAAAGTGGACACAAGGAACCATTTTCAGGCTGGATTGATCTTGCACATATGGCAAAAGATTGCCACATGTCATCAACTGCTCGGGTGGGATTAGCAGAGCTGTCTGCCTTAACTTTGAAGGCAAGACTTGCAAAAGATCCAAATCTTCAAGTCAGCAATGAATGGGACAATATTGAACTAACTACAGCACAAACCAACTATGTTGCTTTATATGCTTATGCATCTTTGCAAATTTATCATACTTTGGACAAAGTACAGAGACTAGGAAATGTACCACATGATGCACCAGCTGGGATTTCTGTTTCTATATATCAGACCAACTGTCAAAAGATTATTGCATATGGGACTTGGTCAACAAAACAATCACTCTCCTGGAAATATAATACATGGCATCAGAGTCTCCTCAGAATATGCAGTACTTAGTTGATGTGCAAAAGGTTGCAGCACCAGCTGCAGTTATGTCAGAGCACAAGTCCTTATTGTCAGCATTTGGACCACCTCCATTCACTGTAGTTTGTTTGAGAAAGCAAGTTTATGTATCCCCTTTTGGTGATGTAGATTCAGAGACCAAATTTCTACAATTAATTTCAGAAAAGGAACCAGTAGCAGGAGTATCACAGGTGGAAGCAAACAGTGGTGAAAATCCCACCAACCATGATAATTCATGCTTGGAAGGTGTTGATGAACTTGATGATAATACTACAGACAACAGTATACCAGCTGGTCATGATACAGAAAGCCTGGAAACTGCAACCAAAGTGTTGCATGAGTTGAGCAAAGGAAAAGGAAAGGTTGCACTCCCTACCCATGTAATAAAGGATGCATGGTATGCTTTTCATATGATTTTGATCTCAAAAAATCATGGACTTTGAAGAGTATTTGCTCAAGCATTATGAGATGCCATCTTTATCTCAGGCAGGAAAAATCATTGTGGGAGGAAAAGCTAAGGTATCAGCCAGAGTACTTGATGGTCCCCTTAAAGATGCAGTTATGGGAAATCCATTGTTCAATGCCATAGCTTGGAAAGGTGCAAAAAGTGTACTCAAACTAATTCAAGGTGGCCACTTGTCTGATCCTCCTGGTATTGATTTATATTATCAAGTAGGAGTTGATTGAAAAGAAAATGGACTTCCTGTTTGGCAATGCATGAGAGGCACAAATTTTACAGAGGGTGGTGTACATCACTCTATCCAAAATGCATCTCCCGATTCTTCAATATCTGCTAGACATGCAGTAAATTGTCTAACTGATTTTCAACTTCATCATAATCTATCTGCTGGAACATACAACAAGACTGGACATCACTTTAGTGGACATTATGATATTTGGTTGTATGATGATTTACAACTGCTTGTGGAGAAAATGCAACAAAGGGTAAGGTAGGTGACAGTTATTTCCAGCACCTTATGTAATGCACTTTCCCACGGCCAAATCCGGAGCCTAGCAACCGAAAATTTTCATGATAGGTGCAAATGAGTGACTGGCAGGCCATCTGAGCTTTCATGAAGAATTATATGTATATTGTTGGTTATAAACTACATTTTCACAGACTTTCTGATAGCAACAATGAAATTGGGAGGTAGAGTATGATGGCCATGGTACTTTTTGTTAGCCCAAACAGCCTGTGCTCCCAAAAGGCCCTGTGCATAGGCTGAGATGAATTGCACCAACCTGTTTGCATAGCTACAACAACTGATGGGAATAGTATAGATAGAATGATAGAATGGGACATACTGACAAATCTGCACCAGTGGGACATCATCAAGGCTTGCCAGCACAATCTTCTCCATTTCCATGAGGTTTGTAGTCCAAGCCATCAAACAATAATGATACTTGGATGCCCCCTAATACCTTCATGTGCTTGAGCAGCATTCTGTGCCTTTGCCTGCTGGGCCCTAGATCTTTGAGACATATTAGGACACAGTATGTGCTGTCATTTCCATCCCCTCCTTGCTCCAACATATCACATGTTTGGTCATGTGATGTGGCCAAATGTTAAGACTGAATTTTTTGAAAGTTGCTCCTTTTTGCTCAGAACCTCAGTAGAAATAGATAGAAGTTGAAATATACAGGAAAATTTTTATTTGCCTACTCTTTCGATACTTGAGATAAATTGGGGGAAATTTATAGGAAGTCTTGCTATGCATGTAAACTATAGATCCTATAGAGTATAAGTGCTAAAAATTGAATGTTGCAAATGTAGTAGCAAGTACAAGGATGGGTATATTTTGCTTATGTAATGAGGTGCTGGAAATAGTTGTCATCTACCTTACCAAATTCTCATTATATCAAAGGATGGACCAATGGCTTGCTATATGCTCCAACAAATGAGGTCTTCAGAATACTTTCAATTCCTGTCAACACACACCTCAAAGCTGCACTACAGCCTTGTATTCCTGCTTCTGTGGTTAAAAAGGGTCATTGGTATCTTGCACTTTGACAAGGAACTCAATTTGCAGTTATTGCTGTAAATACTACAGAAGAGAAACAACTTTTTTCCAAGTTGATGAGGGAAAGTCCAGCCTTTAATCGTAATAACCAGGATCCTGATTGGAAACAAGCTGTACAAATCTGGAATCATGATCATGCTAATGGAAAAACAATCTTTTATAAAGTATGTATTGCATTTCATGGTTATTATTATACCTGCTTACTAATTAACATTAGCTGGAGGAATGTCTAACTGCATATTATCACAACTGGCAAACATCTGTAAATCAGCATATCACTGAGTCTCAGACAAGACTCCAGAGAAAAGCATTGGATATACAAATCCAGAGTATTGCAAGAATTGAAGAAGTTTCTCACCAGACCACAAATCCAGTGTTTCAAATTCAACCATCTGCTGGATTGCTTGAGTTGACAGAGGTACCTGAACCAGAAATTTATCATACCCAGCCTTTCCATATGTTATTATCAAATGATAAGTAATAATATTGGAAGTGTCAGAGATAGCTCTTCAAGTCACAAGCAAAAGAGAAATGATAATCCTTCAAATGATTCAACTGGCATGAGAAGAGCTGCTGGAGAGCACAATACGAAGAAATGTTGGAAGTGTGGACAAGAAGAATACATAGGAAAGGCAAGAAGAGACCAATGTAGTAATCCCTGCATGGAATGTGGAAGAATGGATTGCAAGGGCAAAGATAGCCGGCATCCAAGTTGGGCTTGTGAATATAATTGTACTTCAGATGGTGTATAAAGCAGTACAGCGTATACATATGTATATATACCTTCAATGACATGTAGTTTCAGAAGATGTGATTGAGATAATATAACAGGCAATCCTTTCCCTTTCCCTTTCTTTCTCTTTCCTTTTTTGGTTAATTTTAATTATTTTCTAATTATTTTTAAGCCAGGTGCAACTATGCTCACAGTGCCTCTCAATTAGGCTGAGCCCCTCTGCTACATGTTTTTGTACCTTCTCCTGATGGCAACTGGTTGTCAGATAAGAATGTATGTGGTTTGGGATGTTGCTGTAGACAATGAAGGTAATGTAGGCAGATTACTGTGGGATGGGAGTTATCTTATCATATGTGCACTATCCCTCCTGTCTTTTCTGAGCTTGACGATTGCCATCAATCAGGATCTCAACTACACTTATTCTCCAATCGATGACTTGCCCAAGTACATGCCAACCCTTGCATTCCCACCTTTGTATTTCCACAGGGTTATACTTACGCATTGGGGCTGCATCAACTAATCCTATTGCACACATCGATCTCTGACCCTGGGGAGAGGAAATCGCCCATAATTGCTGCAAGACCGAGTAAGGACCGAAACGTAGGTCCATCTAATATCTTCTATTCAATTATAAACCTATAACTGCTTGACCAGACCTCAAGGCAACTATCACAACATAGTCCCTGGGTGAATCAGTCCTCCTTTGTAATTCGCCCGCCCAATCACACAATGTGGTCACCAAATCAACAGCACAATAATCACTCTGGCCCTGTTTCTTCCTGTATTCTGATTCCCGAGTCAAATGGTCTTTTCGTAGACCCAGGGTGGTATGGTACTATTGTAGTGGAGATGGAAGGAACAAATGAGGCTCTTGCAGACCTGCAAGATAGATGTGGGCCTGGCGCGTTTCCTCCTCAACCTCAGGGGGTGAATGGACGTCAGACCAGTCAGGGCAATGGAAGGGTGTTCCGAATACTGAGAGAGAAAAGGTGAGTATCGCAACCTTATTTTTTATTTGGTGTTCAACATTTTTTTTTTTAATCAACGGGCGGTTTCTCCCAAAGAATGGGTTCTGTGACCCAGCCTAGATCACTGACTCCCCTTTCGCTCTGCACAATTTCCTTTTAATAATACCACTAGAGCAAAAGGCCAAGCTGTGCTGGCAGATCACCTTGTTGTTTTGTTTATTTCAGTAGGTGCGGTTGGTTTAAAAGGTGGTTTATATAAGAAGTTGCATGTGTACATGGTACAAATTTGAATAGTCATGAAGCACAGGCCATAGTGGGATTCTTCAAATGCCACTGGTGGTAACGTTGAATCGTTGCAAACAGTGCTTAGTGGACCAGCATCCAGTGAAGAAACATTATCAGCAGTGGACCCTGAATGTTTGTGCATGGACCAAAGGTGTGCTTATGACATCATTGACTGGCACTTGAACAAGGCACTTGCACAACGAGCACCGCCACAATTGGTGATGATTATTGCAGGCGAAGGGGGTGTTGGGAAATCAAAGATGATACAGACCATTACTGAAAATTTTTTGTCTCGAAAAGTCAGTCACTTTCTTGCCAAAGGAGCTTATACAGGCTTTGCTGCATCAGTCATCGATGGCAAGACCCTGCATGTTCTGGCAGGACTTTTGCTCAATGGACGTTGCCAGTCACCACAAACCCAGAAGAAATTAGCCGCATACTGGTTTGACAAATGGTATCTAACCATTGACATTTCGTCAATGGTATCACACAAATTTTTTGCTCGGCTTTCACAGATTATCGGGACTGCCAAAACCAATGGTGAAAGCAAACCAAATAGTGATCAGCCTTTTGGAGGACTGAATGTCATTATCATTGGAGATTTTCACCAGTTTCCACCTGTGGTGACTTGGAAGTCAGCCCCTCTCTTCTGGCCTTGCAATCACTGGAATTCGGTGCAAATCACTGGTAGCAAATACACTATTTATATATGTTATATTTGATGTATATTAGCCAAATCACAGCAAGCTGTATTCCCTGATAATTATTTTGATGTTACAACTGATATTCTTGCTATATTCGTTGGTCCTTTATTCTTATCAGGACTTGTAAGATTCTTCATTTCTGGCTTGAGCCTTGTTACCCCGATACCACCATCATCTACATGTGGGCCCGATGCCTAAAGCTGACACACTTCCGTGCTGGTGCAAATGTTTGATCTGCGTAGATCTGGTCCAAACAGTCTTATACAAAGCCAGCGGACCGCTCGGAGGCACAGCGAGGACAATGATCGCATGCTTGGATTGCCTTGCGGAACTATGTGGAGCTCCACGCCGCCAGTTACAACCCACAACCCAGAGGATGACAATGACTGATTCAGAGAGCTGTTTGCTGATGTTGGGTCTGATTTGGGTGATGAAGGAATGGGAGCGGGTGGATCTGATGGTTGGATGGACGAGATGAATGCAGGGGTTGTGGAATCTCAAGTTGGACAGTCCGATGGCAACTTTCATTGGCAGGTCAAGGACATGGGATACGATGGAGATGGGAGACTGTTTAGTTCAGATTTGGAAGATGGTGGTCCAGATGAATGGTATTTTTCAATGGTGAACGACACATCCGATAGCAACTCAGAGGCCAGTTCAATCTCTGAATCCCTTGAAAATGACTCTGAAAACATTGCGCATGACCCCCTTTTCCTCTCTCACCAAGACTTATTCAATTGGAACCAACCTGAAGATGGTGGACCAGGTGAGCATGTGCAGGACCAGCCATTGGCGTTTGACAATCACCCCACCATCCAAAACATGTATATACACGTCTTTCTTGGCATATCTTTTGATGGCATGACCCACAAGGCCGCATCACTCATGTTGAATGGCTTTGCAAATGCCTTCAGTTCAGCTGCCTATGCTGGACTTGATGTTCCTGGCATTGACCATTTTGCATGAACTATCAGAACAGTAGAGAAACGGCTTGGCGTCTCCACTGAGGGGTTCATTATTTACTTAGTCCTTTGTCCAATATGTTGGCATTCACACCTTCCCTGTGAGCTATCAAAGCTCGAATCACCATTTTGCCACCAGGTCAACTGTCCTGGAATCCTCTATTCTACAAAACGTCTCTCAGACAGTACCGAGAAAAGGACCCCATCGCTGATCCTTCCCTATGTTCTGCCTTCCAGGGCCATACAACGCATGTGCCTCTGACCTGGCAAAGTTACGCAATAGCAACATTGGAGGGGCCCAAGTGATGAAATCGGTATTTGGCCACCAACAATGGACTGGGGATTTGATGCGTATCCTGACCCAGATAAATTGGTGTATGATGTTACAGAGGCATGGGGTTGGTGGGCAATCCAGGCTGGGTTAGAACGCCGTTGAAACAGGTCATGGGAAGTTCATGATGTGAATATTCTTGAGTTAGCCCAACAATTCATTGCACTTCCCAATGGGCTTGTATTACAGATGAACATTGACTGGTAAACATTGCGAGGGTTATGGAATACTCTGACTGATGCTGCTGTCTTGCAGGTTTCAAGCAGCAAAGCAGAATATCCATTCCACCAGTGCACTCTATCTCACTATTTGCAACAATCCTCGGGTGCTGCAATATCTGCATGAAGAGACAATCCTCACTCTTGTCCTTCCTCCTCCTGAATCAACAGTACAACAGCTCAATGAGGCACTCCGCTTTTGCGTTCAAGATCTCAAAGCCTTGTATAATGGTCAGTGGTTCTGGTTGTAACAATTCTATTCCTCGCAGATCACAATGCAGGGATCAAATTTCACATCTACGGACGCAATGTTACAGAGTTATTTCATGTGCAACTTGCTACTGATGTATCCAACCTTCCTGCCAGTCAAAAACTCAATGCTCTACAAGGCTTCACTTCAACGCATTTTATGAGTCACATCTGTACTGCCAAATTTAACAGTCTTATTGACCCGGAGGCGTTTAAACCAGAATGTATGTATCATGTTGTTCAAGGATGAGTCTCAATCTGATGAACCCCAGCCTGCATGTTGCAAGATCTTTGGCGATACCTCAAATATGCCTTCCGTGCTCGTGATGTAGATGAAGAAATTGCTGAAGAAATCTATTGGCAGTGAGGTATATACTACAGTGTCATTCACGAGCTCATCAATTGGCTTCCAGGAAGGTCATCATTACTGGACTTCATGCATCTATTTTATCTTTGTATGTATCATTTTTCGTGGTGTATCCCATTCTGATGGGTTGTGAACAAGGCATTATCAAACATTCAACAAAAAGTATTCTGTACAATAATGGGATGTTCACATCCAATGCATTACAGAAGTTATCAAAATTCTTCGATGATCTCATCTGGCCTTCATCTGTCAGCCGCCTTCCTCCATCTGTAGGTTTGTTTCGTACTTGAGTTCAGCAGAATTCATATTCGGTGTTGTCAGATTGCATGAGCAGCAGGCTCCGTCAAGGCAGACCAATGGAAATCTCACAGCGCAATTTTTTTCGTGGCACTGTTTGTAGCCTGGGAGGTTGATGGCAAAATCCCTGATATTGATGCTCCACCTCCAGGCAGAGGCACAAAGATTGAAGCAGCTATGCTCTCCCAACAGAAGCTTGTTCACCAACATCTCAGAGCTCACATGTTGGTGCAAGACCCAGACACCCCACCTGACGACCTACCTACTCTTGATAATGCTAAAATGGATCACTCACTGCAGCATCATTACGACGCAGTCTTGCAAGTCGCTGTTGCCTGGCAAATTCTTAACTCATATGCCATTAGCCCCATAGAGATCAGGTGAGGTTGTGGAGCACTAAATCAGGCAATCCAGTCCTGGGCCTGTATGAAAGCACATCTCACACCATATTTTCATCTTGCCACACATCTTGAGGAGCAGTTTCTGCGTTTTGGACCCTCACCTGGCTTTGGCGCATATCCATATGAATGAAACAATCGCACTTTGGGTCATTTCAATAATAATGGTCATTCTGGTGGTGAATTAGAGGGGACAATGATGCATGGCTGGTGGAAAACAACGTTTATACAAGAATTAGTAGGTTTCTGAGCTCAGACTTAATGTCACACTGAAAACCCTGTAGCTTTCTCATTTGGAGCATATGCCACGCCCATGGTCAAGCGAAGACTGTGATTCTGTCCAACTACTGAGATCCTACCTCAAGGGCGGCACCTCTGAACGATGCAGTACACTCCAATCCTACATTGATCATATTCAAGTCGCTTCAAATCCCAGTGTGCTGCTACGTCGTATTACTGACAATTTTGATGCTCAATTTATGTATAGGCCATGTTGACTTTCCACATTTTCATCAGCTCATTCAACTTTGGACCCTTGGCCATGGTTCATATCACCTTGTATTCAACTATCTGTGGCAGGCATGGTCCAAATCTTTTGAGCTCATTTCAGATGTCGCACTTGCAACAACGTGCTCCCAAGTGAGCTTTTTAGGTGCTGTCAAGTCCTTCACACATGTCTGGGTATCCAAACGTTGCTATGGAGCTGGAGAGTATTCGTGTGGCATATCAGCCCAATATGCATATATTGATACATGGGTTCCCGTTTTAGTTGACTACATTTTTCAGGTGTCCAAGACTCATGATTCAAATGAGCACACATTGACTTTTGCAGTCATTTGGAAATTCATGACTGACACATCCACATCGAGGATGGACTTTCCTTGGTCTCTTTGGTATGACATTTTCAGTGGCCGTGGCTGTTGTTGACGCCATTCAGGGCAATCAACCTAGGTGTTGGCATCTGGACTGCAAATCATCTGGCAAAACATGAGGTCGTATCATTGGGGCATTTTTCTGGTCATTTCATTTTGGCTCCAATTGTCATTCAAAGAAGGGCTCTCTGGATTACAGTAGCATTCGATCATGTGGGTAAAAATGTATTACAGTCCTTCTTTCTAACACGAGCATTCCAGGATTTGCTGGAAGAGGAGGTTGACATTGCAAACGATACCAACAATGGTAGTGGGGCATTTGACTGACCTATAAATACAGTTCATTGTCATCAAATTGATCTCCTTCATTGTCACTCTGTTCAGGGCCATATTGACTCTTGCCACCTGATTTGTTGTCATCTTCCCAATCCTCAATGCAAGTTGGCTTGTCACACTCGGGGTGGTTCTTCAGCCAGAATTTATCAATTGCATATCTTCATATCTTCTCATTTTTTTTCTTAAGTTTTGGAAGAGGGGCATCGACTGGATGACCACAGTGGCAAGGGTGTGGCCCTGTCTTCCCCCTATGCTCCCTCTCATGCTTCTTTTGGCCATCCATCACCCTTGAATCCAGCTGTAATATCCATTTGTCAAACTGAAGCAGAAACTTTAAGCATATTTACCTCTAACATTGTCGATGCATTGAGCTCACCTCAGCTATTCAGTATAGTGGAGGGCGCATTATCCAGGGCTTCAATGTCGATGAGACAGGAATCTCATCGCCCTTTTCAACATCAGTGTTTGGGTCCAAGACAGGTGTTGTGTCCGATTCATCTGTTGACTGGTATGCCAGTGTAAAGAACCACCCAAGTTCACTAATGTTAATATCGTAATCTGTGGCCGCCCTCATTCTCTCTTCCACTTTCTGAACTTGAGTCAGCACATGATTTTTTTGCGCAAGAGCTGGATTACTAACCCTTGTTTTCCTCTGCCAGCAGTGGTTCCTTTGTTTGCAAAGCACCTCATCATCTTCCTCATCATCAGCATCAGAATCAAGATCCCCTTCCTGGTCTTTCTTCAAGTATGTCATTCAAAGATTTTTGAACACAGCTTCCATGCGGTCGATTAGGTCTCCATCCGACTTGGCAGCCAAAAGATCTCAAGTAAAGGATGGGTATACAGTTGGCGCTTTTTGCTTGATCATGCTAAGCATATGGTTGTGCCAGGCAGCATTTCTGGCAAAATTTGTAGTCCAGTCTGGTTGAACAAACTTGCCATTGCCAGTCTCTCGATCTTTGATAAAGCCACCTCCCCTGGCATGAGAATGAAGTCATATAACATCTTTTGCCTTCGCTCTCAAGCCCAAACCCATGGCAAGCAGCATTGTTTTTTGTACAGCATTCTGATGGAGAGGTGAGCTGCAATAATGCATTGAATGACGTGGTCACTTGCATTGAAGCAGTTATCTCGTGTTTTATGGTTTTTCATGTGTGAATCTTCATCACTGTCCTCTAGCACATGTGATTTGTTCTTTTCGAGATATGCAAAAAGCCCATTGATTGTTTCTTCCTGGTCTTGTACTGCAATTTCTAAAATCCTGTTTTTCTCAGTGAGTTGTAGAACTGTCTCCTCCAATGCCTTGCTCTGAGTTCTCAGGTGTTTGACAAGGCCCACTTGTTTTTCTAGTCTTTTGAGGCGAGTCACAACATCTTCTGATGTCATCTCAAGCTTTACCAGTTTGTCCATGATTTGTATTGGAATGGGACTGATTGGTTTCAGAAGGCTGCCAAGACATTGATTCTCTGCTCACACATGAGCAGCTGTTGGGGGTATACAGTCACTTCCATGGTGATCACACACAGGCAACAATGGGAGGCCAAAATCAGAATGGGGAGTAAGATTCTGAGGCTGGGAGGAGAAACCCTTAGGCCATGGTTGGAGTGTGAATGGAGCCACTGGAGACAAGGAGATATGAGTTGGTCGATGCGGTTTTTGATACAGATGATGAATCTTTGTGGAACGGACTGGGCCCTTGGCTGACATTCACATCATTGACCAAAAATTTATTGCTGGGCGATGTGAACATTCTAGACACTGCTCGACGATCTGAGGGAACCATGGGGTCAAAGGGAGATTGGGGAGGATTATTCTCAGAATCTTCTCGCATTCACCAATCGTTATGTGGTGCAAGGTATCAGGACAAAGTTGCAGTTTGGGACAGAGCTGAATTTGATGGAGAGGACATGCAGGCAGGTGGTGGGTTTTGGGCAATGGCAAATGGGGATCTTTCTAATGCCACTAGGGGGCTTTCCAGGGGAATGAACAAATTGTCTTGAGCTACACCCACGGTAGCCTTTTGGGACACACCATGCAGTTGTGGAGTCACATACAAGTGGTCCTCTCATCTGTTGTTTAGCAGCTGAACAGGTTCACTGTGTCCTCTGTCCTCTGTGTTAATGAGGGATGGATCAATCACAAGGGTATTCTCAGGCTGGCAGTTAGACACAAGTGCCATCATGGTTGAGGTCACTGTCAATTTGTTCGAGGTGGTATTCTGCTGATCGATTCCTGTACCAGAGGCAGCAAGTGACTCTGCAACCATAAATGAAGGTTCCCAGGCAGGTACTTGCTCCTTTCCAGGGCATATATCGAGGGATCCTGACAACAAGAAGGGATTATGAAACAGGCCAGTCGCAGAGCCTCCAGCTGCCTTCTGTTTGTGCTTCTTCTTGGGGGTGATACTAATTTTTTCAGCCTCAAGATCCCTGTCACCACCAGAGTCACCTGCAACAGCAGGTTCATGTGCAGCATTGGATTTGCACTTCCCCTTGTTTGGTCTTGACGACCGACACATTGGTGCGGAAGGTAGACTTGCAGGATCCTTGGGCTTTGCAGATTTGGGCATCTTTCCAACAGAGGTACCACGTATATGAAGTATGTATGTGATCCTACATCGTGACAGTCAAATATATATGTATGATGTGGATGCGTCCTGAATATGTAACCCACGTGATCAAGGAATGCAATACTAGTATTTGGCTACTATTTGTAAATTATCAAACAAACATCTCGCTAATGCAGCCCGTATTCACTGAATATTTGCCAGCAGCTATTTTGTGACTATTTGGAAAATACTCCCTGTGTTCGCCATATATTTGCCACAAGTGATTTGCTTCAAAGTGTGGTGAATCCAGCCAAGGACACACTAAATGAAATTTTGGGACGTAAAATCTATGAGCAATTTATCACTGTTGTTCGGCTCAAGGAACAGGTTCGAGTCACTGATCCAGTATGGAATGACTTACTTCAACATGTTCGCTATGGCAAATGTTGTCCACACCACTTACAGCTATTGCACGATCTTATCATCACCAATCCAAATAGTCCAGCCACCGATTACAACCAACTTCCTTGGTCTGATGTCATGCTCATTACACCCAGGCATGCTGTGCATACACAGTGGAATACCGCTGCATTTGTCAAGAAGTGTGTAACAACACAAACACGAATGTTTATTTCGAGGGCGCATGATACATGTGACGGGAGACCACTGTCATTGGCAGAAAAACTTGTTGTTCTTGCAACCTCAGTGGGGAGAGAGAAGAATCGAAAATAAAGGGGGGGTTTGCCAAATGTCGTTGAATTGGCAATTGGAATGAAGGTGATGGTTATTCTCAATATATCCATTGATCTCGATGTCACAAACGGTGCCCGAGGAGAAATAGTGGATATTGTACTGGACGAATGCGAGGAGCCAGATAATCTGGAAGCAATGATGATGAAACTGTGATTTCCGCCCTGTTTCGTGCTCGTCAAATTAATGCAAACAAAAGCAGCGCAATTGGAGGGCCTACCAGAACAGGTTATACCCATTGCACCAGTTACGAAGTCCTTTTCAGTTTCAATGAACAGCCAGAAATTGAAAATGACGAGATCACAATTGCCAATGACACTCGCATATGCCTTTACAGATTACCGAAGTCAGGGACAAACCATCAGCCCAGTATTGATCAATATTGGTCCTCCGCCTTCGGGCAGGCTTACACCCTTCAACGCTTATGTCGCTTTGTCGCAAGGGCAATCGTGGGAGAATATTAGGCTTCTACGAGATTTTGACGACAAAATATTTACCGAACACCCGAGCGAGTTTTTTTGATTGGAAGATGAAAGGCTGGACAATCTGGATAGAAGCTAGTCTCGATTCCAGACGTTCTATCACGGGCGGGCAGATCCGAGGGAGGATGAATTGGAGTGCGAAAAAGAGATATTTGGGATCATGATAGAACGTCTGGTGACATTCATATGGGCGGGCATGGGTAACTGGTCATGTGACCTTGATGTAGAATAAACAATATATCGATGCGTACCTGCGCATATACAGCCCATTCCTTCCAATGTCTTCTGATGGCGACGCTTCAGACTCTGACTTTGAGGAACCTTTGGCTGCTGCATCCGACAAACTGATCGATGCCGACAATTTCTGGAGGATACTGGCGACATTTCTGACCGCGTGCTCGGTGTTTACGTTCCTCGATTTCCTGTACAATCAGATAATGAATATGAGGTGGAAGAAGAATTGTCGATTTGTGCCTTGTGAAGTTGTTCATTATAAACTTCGGCATTGACAGCGGTTGCTGTGAGGCCAAATTTATGGAACCTTTCAGCCTTAGAAATGGTAAACGATGTGAACATTCCTCAGGAAATCAAAATGCTTACTTGCTCAGCCTCCAACTCGTTGAGAGGTGAAATCACCACTATCATTTTGTCCTTGGCTTCCTCGAGGAGAAGCGGCATCCCAAATGGCATAGTCTTTCCGGAACCAGTGCCAGCAATAACTATACAATCCAATCCGAGTAGGAGAGCCTCCGTGACATCTATCTGCCAGGGATAAGGGGGCTTTCCATCAAAAACGGCCCGAAATTTGTTCTCGATAGAGCGTCGAGTTGCGGCATGGTCGTAATGACGAGCTTTCGTGGTGGATTCACGAGCACCGATGAGAACGTCGACCAGAGGAGATACGGGATGGGGCGAGCCCAACATGATATTGTGAGTAGCCAGCCGGATCTGTACGCGTCGATATATTGTTTATTCTATGGACGCGTCAAGGTCACATGACCATTTACCCATACGAATGTCACCAGACATTCTATCACAACCACCCACTTCTCTTTTTCGCACTCCGCTCTCGGATCTGCCCGCCTGTGATAGAATGTCTGGAACCGAGACTAGATAGAAGCACCAAAAAATGGTAGGAGAAGTTTCGAGACAGAAGTGAAAGAGGAACACATGCCAGCAGCTAGATGACTAGATAGTAAATAACCAGCGAGAACGAAACTTGGACGAACGAAGGGCAGTGAGAAAGTCCGGTTACTTGCCGGTTACTAACAGCCAATCGTTTTTGTGATCATTCTCAGTTTCAGTGACCTTGTTTAACAACAAGGTGATGTAGATGCTTCTTCTGCTGTTGTGTATTTCATCCAATCTGCATAGAGACGTTTCCACCACTATTAGTTTATGATGTAGCAATTCTGTAGTTTTTTTTTTTTTCGTAACGGTGCTCGCCCGCAATCTGTACTTACAGGTCAGGTGACTCAGGTCCTAGTGGAGTCCCACAGGTATTGCATAAGTAAGTACGGTGAATATGTGACCAACCTAAATGGTTACCAATCACACGACTAATGACGCGTTGCCGCGTTGGCCGTGAAATGGCGTACAATCTTATTGATGCTCACTGAGGCTACTTCAAGTCAACCTATATATTCATTTCACTGCTGAACCACAGCCTTACGTCAATCCATAGCCACGCTACCATTATCTTACAAAAAGCCAAACAAACCCCTACGTCGTTGTAGTTACGAGGAATACATCTAACATCCCGTTCTTTGCTTTTGACTGAACCCGAACCCCAACTCCCAGTGTGCCGCTACCGTTACCTGGTGTAAACCTATCCTCACATCTTTTTGAACGCGAAACCACTTTTCTCCCCTATCTTATAGTTAGGGTTGGGGGTTCCCATCCTTTGACTTCGCGCTTGCACAACATAAGGAGAACCGACATTGAAACTGGAAACTATGCAAGTAGATACAAATCAGTCACTATGAAAGTGGTGTGCTCTGCTGCAGCTCGCGGGCGCGCTACCTGGTTATGCATTCTTTGCACCTGCGTCCAGAAGCATTTTCACTATGACGTCATGTCCTTGGCGTGACGCTGCTAGTAGCGCAGTGCCGTCGAATCTATCCCGTGGATTCACATCCGCACCTGCGTCCAGAAGTATTTTCACTATGACGTCATGTCCTTGGGTTGATGCTGCTCGTAGCGCAGTGCCGTCGAATGCATTCACATCTGCACCTGCGTCCAGAAGCATTTTCACCATAACATCATGTCCTCGGGTTGACGCTTCTTGCAGCGCAGTGCCGCAAGGTCCCCGCGTTTGATTCACATCCGCGCCTGCATCAACGTAACCCAGGCCATCCAGGTCAAGAAGTACACATCACAGCACAAAACCATAGATTTCTACTCTGACATATTTTGGTACTATTTCGAAGTTTCTCACATTGTTCTAGCGTTTCGATTTCTATACATTCTCCCAGATGCACAATGATAAGCAATTACACGTTCTCGCAAATATCTACGCAGTCGCAATCTCTGTCCATGGACTTGTTGCAATATTGACCATCGTGACCGTGGCGCGCCCCAAGTCCTTCTCCAGGGTGAACACAACATCCAGCTCACCTCTATTGATGTCTTCTAGGGCCACTCTTCGAGTACCATGCCGCTGTGCACGTTGTGCACACGCCTTAGAAGGTTATGCCTTTCAGACTAAACAAGTTGTCCGAAAGCACGCGAGGATGTATCCTGTGCGAGATATCCAGCCTGAGCCTCATCCTCCCCGCATTCATATACCAAGGTAACCAACCGCGATCGAAGCTGCTGGCGGTGCAGGACAGGGTGGTTTGGATCAATCTACAGTGGCAGGGATCGATGATTGGACTAGATTTCCTTTGTCTCGAGGTCCTTCACGAACATCATCCCGAGTACTGTCATGCGTTCCATCTCGAGTTCCATCTAGGAATCCTTCTCGCGCACCATCGCGTGTAGTCTCACGAGCACCATCTTTGCATTCACCGGGCTTGATCCGCAGACGAGGAATACAAGTTCTTCTGGAGACGTTTGCCCCTGCTGGACCAGACCCTGAGCCGGAACTGTGGACCGACAATCTTGACGATGAACTAGATGAGACAGGAGCAATTCCCGCGAGTCGCACATACGGATGGCATACCTTCAAGCTGTCATGGGTAATGTTTTTGGCAAGCTAACCTGGGAGCATGCAATGCAACAATTGGAAAACACACTTGACATGCTTCAAATGGCCGGCTCACTTCCTGTCTTTCCTCGGCCAGTCCGTACTCTCCAGAGCGCTAGGCGGCGTCTGGGAATTGATCCAGATGCATACATCATCCAGTACGCCCTCTGTACCATGTGCTGGAAGCATCACACACCAGATCAGGTGAAAGACCTTGTAACCCCACATTGCAGTGTCCGAAACTGCACCGGTTTGATCTACATCCTCGAGAATGGTTCGCGCGTTCCGCTATTGATCAATCCGCAGGTGTCAATCATTGGAAGCCTTCGGCGGATGTTCATGCGGCCAGGGTTTGCAGCATTGGTGGCCCAGAAGCAAGAACATCAACCGGGTCGCAATAACGACGAAGAATTCATCATGAAGGACATGCCAGACGGCGAGATGTGGTACCGCTCATCCACAAGTACCCGACGCGAGATTGGAAGCTGTGGCACCGTGCGGGATGTTCCAGTTGAAGGCAATACCACCATTAAGTTATTTTCTCACCGCTTTGGACTTCAAATGACGCTTAATACGGACTGGTGAGTTTGTTCACCATCGTTTGTTGATTCCACTCTTCAATCCAGACTGTGCTTTGTCTCAGGTTTGGGATCTTATCTGGCCGGCCCCATTCTACTGGGCCTGTATATCTCTCGATCAACAATCTTCCGCGAGAGCAACGCTATCTCCAGGTTAATGTAATCTGTCCTGCGATTATGCCTGGACCGAAGGAACCAACAACTCAACAACTCAACAATTGTGTTGAACCAACTGTTCACACAATCAAGCAATTAAAGCACGGTACGTGGAATTGCACATCCCTGATTATATGTATTTCAAAAGTTGTCGTCTAGGGGTAAAGATGGCTATACACGGTGAGGCAGCTGACACAATATATGCTGACTGTATTTGTGCGAATTGTGATACCCCTGCTGTGCACAAATTCAATGGCTCTGCTGGTCACTCTCACGATCTGCATCCCTGCCCATATTGCAATGCTAACATTCTCGATGTCAACAAGATGTCAGGTTATGATGGGAGTAAGTCCACTTCTCTTGGGTATAGCCAGTGCTCACAAATGTTCCAGGTTCTGTCGAGAAAGATGATCATCATTTGCTTAAGCATGCCTTTCAATCAAAGAATGCAGCACCTGGACGACAGGATACAATACTTCGCGATCATGGAGTGCGATGGGCTGCTTTCAACATGATATCAAGCTGGTTGCCAGCGTCGAAAACTGTGCTAGACTTCATGCACAATATTTTTTTGGGTGATATTACTCAAACAATTTCCTTTTTTTGTTAATGTGCTTTATAGGTATCATCTGCCACTTTTTTATGGAAGTCATATTCAAGTCGTACATGCTCTCTGGTGTTGGTGGAATTAATTCTCCGAAACAGCGGTTTGAAAACATTATTAACTCGGTTCGATGGCCCAGTCACATAACCCGTTTGCCGAAGAATGTATGTGTATTAGTTTGCCCTGCTCACTGATGATTGAATTCTGTTTGCAGCTGGGCGAAAATCAATCTTTAAAAAAAGCAGACGAATGGCGCCGCCTACTTACGATTGCACCAGTTATTCTTTGGTGGGCCTGGCATGATGAAAACGACGAAATTCCTCCCGGTGAACCTCCCATTCCACCCAATGCCAAGCACAGACCCTCTCACTCTCGTGACTATCATTTGCTATATGCAGCACTTCTGAAGCTTTGTGCTGGTGTCCGAATTCTGGGGGCGCGCACTATCTCAATGGCTCAGGCTCGTATCGGTCAAGATTTCTTGCAACAGTACTGTGCCACTCTGAAGTTGCTCCGGATACACACCACGATCAACCACCATCTCTCAATGCATTACCTCAAATTTATCAAGCTGTTTGGTCCCGTTTATGGCTGGTGGCTCTTTGCATTCGAGCGCTTCAATGGTATGCTTGAGAAAGTAAAGCACAACGGACATGATGGCGGCTGAATGGAACTGACGTTGATGCGACATTGGGTAATGACTCACTTGATCTATGAATATCTGCTTGCTCTTCCAGCTGACGCTCATGAAATGGAGAAGAAATATATCGACAGGATCATCCGTAATGAAGGTCGTGCAAACAGAGGGGGTATGATGACAGATCTGGCCATTTACCGTGCTGAAGCATCTGATGGTAACAACGTCTCACTACCCCGCCGGCTGGGAAAGTTCTTCAATGTTGCCACCTTGCTTCCTGGTGGACAGTCATATGTTCTCCTTCTCTGTTACCTCCGAAATCTATGGCCAGAACTTGACATTGTTGACGACAGCTCACTGGATGAAGGGATAACATTTTACCGCTCCAGATCTTGTCGTCGTCTTTCTTATATGCGCAAGGACGGTATCCGCTATGGCTCAACAACCAACAAATGCACGAATGCAGACTCAATGGCATTTATTCTCAGTAACACTGGCCATTCTATACCTGTCGAAATCATTGCCCTACTTTCTGTCAAACTTGGTCAGCAGCGTCCACATCTTTGTGCATTTATTCACCGTATGTACAAGGATAATCGTATTCCAGCATTTCCATGGGATCTTTAGTGCGTTCTTGTCACCCTCACCTGATATATTATCACACGTGTTCTTCAACAGTGCCACAACCTTAGGAATTCACACTGCATATGCCGCTCGTTTTCACGACCCAGAAGTTGTTCCTGTCTCTCGAATTGACAGTGCATTGGCACTGATTCCAGTCTATTCTCGGGTCATCGCATGCGAACTTTGGATCCTGGTTTCATTTGATCGGGTAATTACAGGATGCTTCTAACAATTATGACTACCAATTGAAGTTACAGATGGGCAATGAAAATGATAATCTGTTCGACGACGAGGAAGAAGAGGATCAAGAATAATTTATACATGCAAATTCAGCTCACAACCATCAATCATTGAAGTCTAATCCCCCGTCATCATCAACAGTGCTTGACTCTGCAACGGCTCCACCCTGCTCCTCACTTTTCTTTCCCTTTTTTGCCCGCTTTTGTTTCTTTGCCTTCTTCCCATCGACCACCTCTGATAGCTTTCTCTTTTTTTCATCCATTATCGCCTTCTTTTCCAGCTTAATGTTCAGTCGCTTCTCTGCAAGTACCTCTGGATCTTCATCGTCACCCCATGCCTTCCCGCTGTTCACAATACGACTTTCTACATCATACTTCTCATTTTCATCTTTGGCAAGCCATTCGTTATCCACCATCCATCGTCGGGCCTTGTTTTCAAATTTTGTTGATGGCTTCGGCGGGTCATCTTGAACTGACCCTTTGACGCGTTTAGCATACCGGCTTGATGGCTCAGGGTCAGGTGTGGCATCCACGGCAGCCAAAAGGTCAATCATCTAGCACAGAGCATGAACCAATGACTTCGATGTGAGCCAAACACCATACCTCTTTGCTGCGATAGAGGGGAGGGTGTGATATGAATCGGCCAGTCTTTGTTCCATCCTCCGCAACCTTGTCTTCATCATCAGACATTAACCTGGCAACAAATGCCATGTTGTATTTCGGGTCAAGGTATTTTGAGTCCTTTGGCATATTTTTTCATTTTCTGATCCGCACCCTCAGTTTCTAGGTAAACCGTCAGAAGATGCGCTCAAGGTGGCAAACTGTTCACATACTCCTTCTGCACGACTTGCCAGTGTCGCACTCCTTGTGTGCTTATCCTTTGCATCAGCAGTTGGACCAACCGTGGTTTCCCTTTCAACAGCTGTCACCTGATTTGTTACGTTGTCAACATTGATTCGTTTGTTCTGCGAGTCAAGTAGCTTCGATTCGCGCAGTCGTTTCTGAATAGCGAGGTAGTTATCAACAACCCGTTGCTGCAAGTCATCTTCACTGATGACTTCAAGTGCCTTTGCAGCGCTTGGGACGTATTGGACACCGTGACGTTTGACATATGCTACAATCATCCGAATCGAGAAGAAGTTGTCCTCGTGTTCCCAAGTTTCGTCCCACCTGAACCTAAGAACACGCTCCTCTGTTCCTGTGATGCATGGCCATTTGCTTTTGTCAACATCGTCAGGGTACCACGGAATTCTGTTTGATGCGAGATTTGGGATTCCTAGCTGGTACGCGTAGATTTTTCTAACCACCTCCTGCAGCATTCTTTTCATTAACAACATGCGTCGGCCGTAGGTTCTGGTTTACGCACCTTGAAGGCAACATCCTTGTATGCTTTGAGGCTTTCCTCTAACTTGTTGCGCTCTCCCTCTGTGATCACCCCCTCTTTGTTGTCTTCTTCGTCCGAATCATCACTGGAACTCGAAGCACTACCATCGAACTTCTCCTGGAATTTCTGGTGCTCCGCCACAAGCCTACTGTTTTGTATTTTTAAAGCTGCTATTGTGTTGTGCTGCGCATCTACAGTCCGTTTCAGGTTTGCAACATCTTGCGAGAGGGAATCACGGTCTCTTGCGAGTTTTTCTATCTCAATCTGGAGCTGCTGTAGGTGTGTTTCGTGTCGATCAAGTTTTGCGATGACTGCTGACGCGCGTGCTTTCGCACTAGTAGCTGCTGGTTGAGCATCTGATTCATTGTTGCTGGGAAAATTCATCGTTGGGGGGGGTTTGGAAGGGTCACGACAAGCTAGCATGGATGGCGCCGCATTTGCGACGTAGCACACATCCTGAACTGTAGATAGATCGAGGCACATCTTTTGATCAGGATCCGCCTTTGAATGACTTGATTTTGAAGTGTTGAGAGCTATAAGAGAACCCAAATTTGAAGCAGGGCCGAAAGCAGGCACACCTGGGCCCGGAGAAAATGCTCAGATATCTTCATTGCAATGTGAGCGCTATGTACAAACAATCTTCATAATATGAATAATTGTTTGGAAATATGACAAGGAGCAAATGTACTGATAATTGTGGCAATAATCATGAGAAAATTTGAAATGTTCGTGGATATCCCCGGAGTCGAAATCTGCAGCTTTGTGCTGTGCATGCAATCCTCTCATAGCGACAGGATGATGACTTGTGCATCGTGCCTTCTTTTTTAACCATCTCCTCTACATTGGCATCCGGACATAAGCAGATGACGCTCCGATCGACCCAGAACTCGGCATTGGGGAACATTGTGTGATCTGTACATCCAAAAAGAGCGATTGAGATACCCAAGCCTCTGGATTTGATGAAAGCCTCGATGAATCGCACAGAGAGCTTGTGCCGCTGCCTGCTTGGACTAATTGGAGTCCGTGAATGATAGACTCCGATGGCTTGAATAATTAAATGATACAGATAGGTTATCCTCTCTACAGGATCAGGGAAGGGGATAGTTCGGGACATAATAGCATCAAGGAACCGCGTAGCTTCATCGTCATGGCTGTTGACGAGAAACTTGCACGCATTTGACATCCAAAGGTGGAATCCCATCGCGCTCTTCACGTACTGATCCCGAACAGCATCAACCGAATAGTGCTCAAACAAATGTGGCCTGGTCAAAGTCAAAAGAGAAAACGTTTCCTGCATGTATGTGTCGATATCCTTTGTGTCTCCATCCTCGCCAGGTTCCATCTCGTGATGATAACAATATTCCACTTCTCGAAATATGCCTTGCAAGTCCTCGTTGGGTCTCGTGGTGATGAAAATACGAACATTCGCAGGGAGGGGGGCGGTTGCTCGAGCAATAATTCGTGACAATTGATTCCGCTCCTTGCATTCATCAATTGCGTCAATAATGATCACGATGGGCCCGGTGATAACAACATTCTGCATAGGCTCCAAGATGAGGCGCTCGAACTGGCGGTTAAGGGGAGCAGAGGGGAGACGCGGCTCATTCTCGAGAGCCTCTGAAATTTTTTCACGAAGGTTCCCGTGCCACGCAGCAAGGTCACGGGCAATTGTTGTAAATATTGTCTCCCGTGTGTTCCGGTCATTGGCGTCCCGGTTCAGAAAGATCGCAGAGCCCAGGCGACCATCACATTGAAACCTCTGGGCAATTGTGTGTGCCACGGATGACTTTCCACATTGGGGTTTTCCTGATAAAAGAAAGATACGCTTCGTGTGGTCCTCCCCTCCAGAAACGATCCAGCGAACAATGTCCTCGATAAGGGACACACGTGTGGCAGCCAAACATGTACGTTGGGAGTCCCAGCTGGCGTCCTGCATGAGCGGAAGAGATTGTAGTAACACTTGATTGCCTACGGGCACATTTGATTAAGGGAAATATTCTTCATCTTGTCTTGGTTAAGACGTACCGACAAACTGGACACGTTCGAGAATCCGGAATGTTGTTAACGTTGCCTGTAACGACGAGCCCATGATGAACTCGATTTTCAGCTTCTCGAAGGATTGCTCGAAGCCGGTAATCATCTGATCGGTGTTGTATCCCATATTGATTAACACCCTTACACCTGAAAGGAAGTCAGCACGTCATCCACCCTTGTCTATGACCACTCACCGAGCGACTCAACTCTCGCGTAATCAGCGATGAAATATCCACATTCGGTTGTTTGCTCGAGTAGCCGTCTTGCTGTATCCTCGAATGACGCGATTTTCTCAAGGTGCATTGCATCTTCCAGAAATCCATACACGCCGGCCATGGTCTTGGCTAGGTCATGTACCCTGTTATCACGTTCGATTTGCTGCACCACCAGCTAATGCAGGCGTGATCAGACTCATTAGGCCCATCTGTATTGCAAACGATGTTCACCCACCTCCAGTGCATATGTCAACGCAGAAAATGCTACCTTCACCTTCGGATCAAGCTGCAGGAAGTCTAGTAATATGATTGACATTCCGGAGATACGAACACTCTGTTTCCAGTCTTCTGCAACACAATATTCATTGGAGTACGGACTGCCAGAGACAACAATGGCGGGTGAATCGGTGTGCCGGAAAGAGTATCCGCAGATGAGGAGTTAGATAACTAGCCAGTGAAGAAAGGGAACAAATCTATAAGCATAAGTGTTCCGTAAATTCAATCCGTGATATCGTGTCGTGAGGACGAGGGGGAGGGCGAGGTGTTCGGCAGCTAAGTTCTATCCTCGAGGCTATTGGGGGTTCCCATCGTAGCCTTCTTATAATCATTCCCAGCTAGAAAAGTCCTGTAAGAACGACACATTAGGGGGTAGTATTATCGGAAAACAGAAACAACGTTACCACACAAACCTCATCATGCTCGATTCCGTTTTTGAGATTCCAGTCCTCATGCAATAACTTTTTTATTGACCACTTTGATTGGATGTGTCCAAACGTCGCCACTCCAGTTGGGCTTGCTGATCAGAGCCCGTTCAGCTACGGGGGAAATTTCCAATTTCCAACATCAGTGAATCGTGGAGAAAATGCTTTGCCAATTTGTTATTTGTATTCAAGTTTGTATATCCAACAATAAATGTCCTGTATTGGACCCATTAGTGGAGACTTGGTACCATATATGAAACATCATGCAAAGTGTCGAAAATACCCTCTTGCATTTCAGTGTGTTGTAAATGGCTTTGGAGATTTTTGATAACTTCATCCTTTATGTAACATCACCATAATATTTTCCCTCCATTTGTAATTGGATCTCATGTGCATCAGGAAAACCCGAAATTCCTTGTTATTACTTAGGAGTACTTTTTCCCCTTTAATTCGGAAATAAGTAGTGTAAGTAGTATAAGCAGAAAATTTTCCTTGCATTGCACTTAGACCCATACATACCTAAGGACGAGAAGTATACTAAGGACAGTAAGGCAAATAAAAGTAATTCTAAGACCATAGGTGCGACAAAGCAGTACAAGAGAATCAGCATGGGAGTGCATCGACGCACAAAGCCTAAAAGTGATCCCTGTGTTGACAAGATATGCCACGTGAAGGGGATGGGGGAGAGTGAGATGCATAATATATAGAATAATGCGAGAGTCCGTATCATAAATCAATGCAGTGGGTTGTCACCTGTCCTGCCAGCGGGTATCGAGCTCATGAAAATGTCATCTGAGATTTTTGTGGTGGTGAATTTTTTTGTTTTTGTCTTTGCGAGCAGGGACAATCAGAACGATGTTGAGGTGGCGAGAGTGGGAGTGCCACCAGTGACTCCATGCTGGGCAGTGCTGAGCATCAGTGCCTCATTCACATTCTGAAGTTGGTGAACCTTGGCCTCAGCAGACTTGAGCCTCATCTCAAGCTGTTCCTTAACAGTCTCAAGATAGCGGAGGTGGCCAGTCAGCAAACATGTCGAGATAGTGATTGAGAGAAAGTAAGACTTACCCCTGTTGAGTAAGGACACCTTGGTGGACTTCTGATATGACATGGGGAGAGCCTCCTTGAGACACACATAGCTGTCTCTGAGCTCATCTCGCCTCCTTTTCTCCGACTTGATGTGCTGCTTGCGGATTGTTACAATTTCCTTTTACATCTGTTTCCTTCTTCGTCGCGGCAGTGCTTACCATGACTCGTTTCTTTATCTCTGACTCGTCGAGCAGCGCTCATATTCCCTTTTCCATTAGACACCGAGTAGATAGCTGTCCACTTACCTCACACTCTACAGCTTTGCACCTATAGATAGTTTACTGACTCTTGTAATATGTGTAGACATGTATTCGATACGTAGCCACGTAATTACCTATATAAACTGTAGTAGATGAAGGTCAAGGCTCCTTAGCTTGACCTTAGGCAATATACAGCCTTAGAACTGCTCTCAAACGCGCGACTCGACCTAAGCCAGAAAGCCTCTGACTTAGCATGATATAACTTAGCGACGAAAGCCTTGTCGTTAACGAACTCGATACTTGTACTGAGTAGTTGAGGCTCTTGCCTTAACAAAAGGTCAAGCTAATCCACGACGTCCTCTTACTCAAGAGCAGACTCCTCCCTCTCCAGACGACCTACCCGACACTCCCCTGATCGACCGCCGCAAGGCGCCACCCCTGAACCCGACACCCTTTGGTACAGACACAAAGGTTGACTAGTACATTACTCAGAACCCTCAGAACGCTGGTACAGCCAGAGAACGAGCACTGAACCACCTCGATAGATTCCTGACGAAGAATTTGAACCACTCAACTCAGACAAAGAAACCGAGCCAGAACCCATCAATCAATTCCTTGACACCACCGACACCGACACTTATGACATGACGTCCAAAGAGATCAAGATCCGCGCGCCCACCGACTTCCACGGAGAAAGAACGAAAGCAAGCACGTTCCTGTCTCAAGTATCACTCTACCTCCGAGCTAATGAAGACATCTACGACACCGACGACAAGAAGATCATCTTCATGCTCTCATTTATGAATGGGGGCACAGCAGCGGGATGGGCAGAGTCGAAAGCAGGAGAGGCAGCCTTAGGGACGTGGACAGAATTCAAGGCAGCATTCAAAACTGCATTCTCGCCAATTGATGACGCAGGAGACGCACGACAGAAGATGAAAGCGCTCAAGCAGACCAGAGACGTTGAAGATTACATCGCCCAGTTCAGAATCTTGAAAGGAAGGGCTGAGATCAAAGAAGACATTTCCCTCATCGAGTATTTCATTGACGGATTACATCCCAAGTTGACAGAAAAGATCTACAACATGGAGAAGGTCCCTACCACCCTTGATAACATGATGGAAGCAGCCGCAAAGTACGATGGCCAATGGAAGAGAGCACGCGCCATCGCAGGAAAAACGCGCACCATCTACGAACCCAGATCTACTTCCTCGATCAAGAAAGAAGCCACCAACATCAATCGACTAACCACCACCAAACGAATGGAGCATATGCGAAAGGGGCTATGCTTTATTTGTCACAAACCCGGACACCGCTCCGGCGATCACAAGAAAGATGGGACGATCACGACATCCCCCTCCCCCAAACCTTGGCAGAAGAAGACAGGACAAGGGTTATACAACAACCTCCGCACCATGATGGGAGAATTAGACGAAGAAGAGTGAGAAAAAGCTCTCGCAATCCTTGAAGAGAAGGGTTTTTAAAGAAGCGGACTGGAATGACGTCAGACCCTGCTGAGTTAACGGTTTCCTCTGTATTAGTAGCTGATATGAGACAACGCTCAATGAGAGTACCCATTAAGCTAGAAACAGGAAACAAAATGGTCGAAACCAAGGCACTCCTTGACTCAGGAGCTGCCGGAACTTTTATCGATCAAGATTTTGCGCGCAACCGCGGATTCCGAATGACCCCCCTAGCCAAACCGATCAAGACATGGAATGCCGATGGCACTCTAAACAAAGAAGGCACAACTCACTCTACTACAGCCCAACTCACCGTCGGAGAAAGACAAACGGACGAACAATACCTAGTAACCAGCTTAGGAAAAGAGTCGGTAATCTTAGGGTTACCCTGGTTTAGAAAGGAAAACTCTGATATCAACTGGAGAAAAGGTATGATCACTTTCCCTGACAAAAAAGAACAATTCGCCCAAATTTGGAGAATCGTTGCTAAATCTAGGGAAATGATCAAAGACACGGCATTCAAGCAAGGCACCAAAGAACAGATCAGGAAGATCACCCCTGTCAAAGAGGAACACCTGATCAAAGAAAACAACAGCGAAACCCCAGACAATCCCCCTAACGACAGACAAAGTCGAAACTGAACCAGCAAATGACCTCGTCATTGCCTACATCAAAGGAGAACCTGTCATCGGAATATTCGACCCTGCCACTACCGAACCGCCCCTCACCTTGGAATACGACGCACCAAAATATTTGTACTCGAATAATACAGGAAGAATATCAAGGATAATGTCGTCAAGAACTTCGCCACGGTTTTGCCTCGGGCAAGGAATCTGGATCAGAGCTAAAACCTCCATTTCGCAGAAACTTGCTCACGATAACCAAACAGACAACCCAGAAAAAGCAAAGACACTCGATGATATCCTTCCAACACAGTATCAAGAATATCGAAAGGTATTTGAAAAAGCGGCATCAGAACGGTTTCCTGAATCAAAACCCTGGGATCACGCAAAGACGATTTCTTACCAAAAGATTGTAAAGTTTATCCTCTGACACCAGCAGAACAATCGAAAATGGACGACTTTCTCGAAGAAAACTTAAAGAAAGGATACATCCAACCGTCGAAATCACCTATGGCATCACCCTTCTTTTTCGTCACAAAGAAAGATTCCAAAGCACTATGACCCTGCTAAGACTATTGATACCTCAACCACGGAACGATCAAAAACACCTACCCACTTCCACTGGTTAGCAACCTTCTCGACAAACTGAAGGGGGCGCAATGGTTTACGAAACTCGATATACGATGGGGCTACCACAATGTCCAAATCAAAGAAGGCGACCAATGGAAAGCGGCCTTCAAAACAAATAAAGGGCTGTTTGAACCAACGGTAATGTTTTTTGGATTATGCAACTCCCCTGCCATGTTCCAAGGCATGATGAACGACATCTTCAAAGACATGATTGATGAAGGATGGGTTGTCATTTACATGGATGACATCCTCATCTTTTCCAAAGATAAACAAGAACATCAACGATGAACGCAACGGATCCTACAACGACTGCTCGAAAACAATCTTTACCTCAAACCAGAGAAGTGCAAATTCGACGTCCAAGAAGTTGAATTCCTCGGACTGATCGTCAAACCGGATCAAATTTTGATGGACCCCACAAAATTAGCAGGAATCAAAGACTGGCTGGAACCAACAAACGTCAAAGGAGTACGATTGTTTTTAGGGTTCGGAAACTTCTATCGAAGATTCATCGGGAGGTTTGCCGAACTAGCGAGACCATTGAACGATCTAACCCGAAAAGACACTAAATTCGAATGGACAGAAGCATGTCAAACGTCGTTTGACGCGCTAAAAGCTAAATTCGCACAGGCACCAATCCTGTCGATGCCCGATCCAGCAAGACCTTTTACAATCAAATCTGATGCTTCAAAATTTGCTACTGGCGCAGTACTCCGACAACAAGGCACCGATGGACAATGGCATCCATGCGGATATATTTCACATTCACTCGACGCAACCCAACGGAACTATGAAATCTACAATCGAGAACTCCTGGGCATCATACGCGCCCTAGAAACCTGGCGCCATTACCTCCAAGGAAGCGCGCACCCGGTAACAATCCTATCTGATCACAAGAACCTGACATACTTCCGCACCACCCAAAAACTGAATAGAAGACAAGCTCGATGGAGCCTGTTTTTATCCGAATTTGAACTAAACCTTCTACATGTGCCAGGATCACAAATGATACAATCCGACGTGCTATCACGAAGAGAAGACTGGAATCAAGGAATGGAAAACGACAACAAGAACATCACACTCCTACCCCCAGAAAATTTCGTAAACGTCATCGACACTGACATGCAGACCGCCCTAATTCGAGCAACGATGAAAGACGAACTAGTTGCAGACGTGATTAAAGCACTCAAAACCAATGGCACCCCGCCGATCAAATCCGATCTGACAGATTGGGAAGTAAAAAACGGTCTAATCTTTTTTAAGAACAGGTGTTACGTACCACCTGACACCGAACTCAGAAAGAAAATAATTGAACTATACCACAACTCACTACCATCCGGACACCCTGGACAATTCCAGACGATCGAACTCATCCGTAGAGACTACTGGTGGCCGGGAATGATGGTGCTAATCAAGAACTGGGTAGAAGGCTGCGCCAAATGCCAACAAATGAAGGTCATGACACACCCGACGACACCACCGCTCACGCCAATAAAAAGCAATGCAACACGCCCATTCACACTCGTGACAACTGACTTCATCATGGACCTACCCCTGTCCGATGGGTACGACTCATTGATGGTCGTGGTAGACCATGGTCTTACTAAGGGGGTAATTTTAATCCCTTGCAACAAAACGATTGATGCATTAGGAGCTGCGGATGTGTACTTAAAATGTCTACACCCGGTTTGGACTGCCAGACAAGATCATCTCCAACAGAGACCCCAGGTTTGCATCCAAACTTTACCAAGAACTCGGAAAACTCCTTGGAATCAAGCTCGCTATGAGCACCGCCTTCCACCCCCAAACTGATGGAGAAACAGAACGCATAAACCAAGAAGTCAAAATCTACCTCTGGATGTTCTGCACGAACAACCCTGAAACATGGAGAAGACTCCTTCCCACCGCAGAATTTGCCCACAACCAGCGCATGCACTCCACAGTGAAACACTCTCTGTTCTACCGAGTACATTACACTCCCCCACATATTCCGGCCGGAATTTCCGGAATTTCCGGATTCCGGTTGTACTTTTTTTGAGTGTAATTCTCACTGTAGAGGATAATTCCGGTTTAAATAATTAGACCAGAATTTCCGGAATTTACCCGAACCAGGAAAAAACCGAACTAACCGAACTAACCGGACGCGTGTCACATGACCACAATCGCCAACATGACATGTCGTGACTGCCAGCTCACGCGTTGCCACCCACCATCACGACGATGGTCTCCCTCTCCCCCCCTCCCTCCATCTAGCACAACATGGGGGCCATAGGCCCCCATGGTAAGTATTTTAAGATCTATTTCATTTTTATTTAAAGCTAATCAGATATTTATTTTTCTCTTTCAGTTTTTGTATGCAACAACGCGCTGCCCCTCCTCCCCACTTAGCTGGGAGGTGGGGGGCTTCCCTAAGAGGAAACGATGGCAGCTTCCACCTCACAAATGCCGCCCACATGCCGCCGAACAATGACGCGGCTACCGCGTCACCTCTGCCACCCCGTCCCTAGCCCAGCACTGCCATGTCACCCCCAGCGCCGCCTCCCTTCCGACTGAGCACCCACCACCGCCACCACGTCACTGCCCACTGACGAAGCACCCACCACCGCTGCCACGTCACCAACACCCACTGAAGGAGGGAGGGGGGACGTGCCAGGAGGGAGGCAACACGCCAGACGCAACACCGAGCGCGACAGAGCACCCCCCACCACTGCTGCGAGCAACTGCTCGCAGGGCGGAGGTGGGGTGCAGTAGGCGGGGATGAGGGGGGCGCGTCGAGAGGGAGGGGTATGCGTTGAGAAAGAGGGGGACGCGTCGAGAGGGGACAGGGGGACGCTACAGACCGCGACCACCCGCGCTAGGAGGGAGGGGGGACGGGGGGACGCCATAGGAGGGAGGGGGGATGTGTGGGGGGACCGGGGGACACCATAGGAGGGAGGGGGGATGCGTGGGGGGACCGGGGGACGCCATAGGAGGGAGGGGAGATGCGCACCAGACGCGACACCAGGGCGACAGAGCACCCCCCACCACTGCTGCGAGCGACTGCTCGCAGGGCGGAGGGGGGTGCGATAACGGATGGGCACGGGGAAGGGGGGGGCAGGCAAGGGGGGCAACAACGGCGACGCGACGCGCCCCACGCCCCCCCTCCCCTTTAATTTATTTCGTATATATTAAGTTTATTTATACTCTATTTTAATTAGTATCAATGCTACTGTCAGAGCGAGGACGCGCCAGACGCGCAACCACACGACACCCAGGGTGACAGAGCACCCCCCACCACTGCTGCGAGCCACTGCTCGCAGGGCAGAAGGGGGGTGCAATAGGCGAGGGTGACGGAAGGGCAGGGGAGGGGGGCAAAAAAATGAGTCCGGAATTTCCGGAATATGTGGAGGAGTGTAAATTACAGCGCTCTCAAAACCCTGAACATTCTCCCCCCTCTTGCCGAATATACCAACAACTACCTCCAAGACCCCGGACATCGCGCCGAAATCCTTCGCGAAGTTCACGACCAACCCCTCGAAGAATCTCTCCAACAATATGATCTCACCCTCGACACTATCGCAAATCTAGAATGACTCGCCCACAGTATGATGTCTCAAATGTTAGAAAAAGGAATGGCCTCAGTAGTTAGTAATTACGAATTAAAGTACGCAAAACCCAACACCTCCGCCGCCCCGACACAAACCCGAACAGAAATGCACGACTTATCGACGCCCCTATCTGGATCCGCGACCTCCTCCTCCTCTTACCACCTTCGAAAATCCGCACGAGCCGCATCCGCCAATGCCTGGCGGCCTTCTCCCCCGAAACAAAAAGAACGACCCCCGACTACATTCTATGTCAGAAGTATGACCCTGACCGCTAATCAACCGCCGTCCGCAGTACCACCCCACATGAAGAATGAGGCTTGTTTCAGATGCAAAGGGACTGGGACATTTCGCATCCTACTGTCACCTCTTCACTTGCGACATCTGTAAGAAGCAAGCGCCAGGACACTACCCCAAAGATTGCCCCCGAAACAAGAAGCGATCGATCACCCCTGATCAGAAGCGAGCTGGAAGCGAAGAAGAAGAGGCATATATGGCGGCCGAATACTTCTCGAATTTCGATGACAGCGCTTGGGCTAATTCGACTGGTGAACCCGGACCAGGGTCATTCCACCCTTATTAAAGGAGAGAAGTTCATTGATGTTCCCCAGCACTACCAAAAATCCCCACTCCAATCATGACATACATGCAAATAATCGCCCTCGCCCTCGGGCTCTTTTTCTTCACCTGCTGGATGATCCTCTTATCCCTCTCCTATATTTCCATCCGCGAAACCGAATGCCGACATAATATTTATGAACTTAGCAAGATCATGTCCCACATCTCTCCGACCCCATCCTCGAACGCCCTAGTCAACTTGACCCCCATCACTATGCCTGCGCCCGTCTACATTCCGCCCGCACCACGAGTACCACCACCAGCGCCACCCGCCTTCTTGCCGATCAGCGAAGAGTTATGGCTCTACTGACCACTCAACAAGTATACTGACCGGGTAGAGAAGGGGTTAGAATGAAGCGAAGTTGGAAACTTCGAGGATAGAGGAGGGGCAGTGTTACAATTTCCTTTTACATCTGTTTCCTTCTTCGTCACGGCAGTGCTTACCATGACTCGTTTCTTTATCTCTGACTCATTGAGCAGCGCTCATATTCCCTTTTCCATTAGACACCAAGTAGATAGCTGTCCGCTTACCTCGCACTCTACAGCTTTGCACCTATAGATAGTTTACTGACTCTTGTAATATGTGTAGACACGTATTTGATACGTAGCCACGTAATTACCTATATAAACTGTAGTAGATGAAGGTCAAGGCTCCTTAGCTTGACCTTAGGCAATATACAGCCTTAGAACTGCTCTCAAACGCGCGACTCGACCTAAGCCAGAAAGCCTCTGACTTAGCGTGATATAACTTAGCGACAAAAGCCTTGTCGTTAACAAACTTGATACTTGTACTGAGTAGTTGAGGCTCTCGCCTTAACACGGATGGTCTCGTGGCGCCTGCAACACAAGGGAATCAGAATCAAACAAGATCTGAAATCAAGAAAGAGAGCTTGTGAATTGGCAGTGCCAGAGGTGTTGGTGGCCAAGTTCTCTTTGTCATCATTGTCACTATCATCGTTGCTGTGGCTCCCTCTCCTTTAGTGTGCTCCCCTGATGCTGGCATGTGTGGCAGGGCTAGTGAGAGGGTTGAAACAATGGGATCGGGGAACATTTGCAGCGTAAGGGATGGTAGTGGGAGGGGAGTGTGTGCCACCACCACGGCTCATACTTGATGGGCTGGCTCTTCTCAAGAATGACTGCAGCGGAATGAGGTTGACAGGACACTTCGGCTGCAGCATCAAACAAGGAGTAAGCATGGGAGTCTTTGATACTTCTGGCTTTTTGTCCACCTCCATGATATCTCGCTGAGCTTTCACCTGGCCAACTTCTGCAGAATCCAATGCCTCCCTCATAGCCGCCTCAACGTTGACTCGCTCTCATCTGCATCGCTGTGCATAAGTGTCATACACCATATGATGTTGTGATTTTTGAGGCATGGTGATGTGGAAGCTCAGCTGGTACTCGAACAGTCCCATAAGCTGATTTTTGCAGTCACAGAGGCTCCCAGGATTGATAGGACAGAGGCAGCCTTGTTGGCAGAGGTAAAGGGATTGGGATATATCTCAGAGACCTGGTGTTAAACCCAGAAGCTGTCAATGGCATGCGGCAACATGATATCTTTGTTGGCCTTCACTTTTTTGGACCCTCCACTGATGATGAGCTCCTTTCCCCAGCTCCTGGCACTTCCCCACCTTCAGGGGTACCCTCCTCATTCTCTTCCTTGTCATCAGACTCGTCTTTGATCTCAAAACCCTTGTCATCTTCCTCCTGTTCTTCGTCAAAAATGACCGCTACTGCAAGCGCTTCATCCATCTCAGTGACCTTTCACTCCATATCCAGATCAGCCATTGTCTCATCCTCAGCGCCAATGAGCTAACAACCTCTATCTCCTTTTTCTGTCAAAATTCTTCAAGTTTTCATTCGTTGGCATCTCCAACACTGTGTCAGCAACCTTCACATGACATCTTGGGCTTGGTCCCCCAGGGCTGTGTGAACAGAGGAGAGGATGAGTTCATATACTTCACACATCTCAATGGCATGCGGTCGGTACATAAGGCCTTCAATGTCCTGAGTAGCCTCAATGATATCGGTGTACCCAAAACCCAGGCTTAAGAACATAGTTCAACATTAGATTTGCTGTAGGCACCAAGGCGCTCTCTGAATATGTGAAGTAGTGGGCTAAGTTGGGTGTCTGCACCGGCAAAATTAGCACATGAGATGACCTGGATGGTAAGCAACCTAACCAGACTTCCATCCAAAGCAAGCCGAGCAAGCCATATTGACACAGCAGCCAGCAAAGATGGGGGAGCGGCGATCAGGCACCATTCCAGGCACCTGATCTCCAATAAATATTTGGTGAGCATCCGAACCTGGACGTTGTACTCATCGGCCTTACTTACTCTCCTCAAGTAGTAAATTGGGTTGGGGTAGCTCAAGTTCCAGTCAAGCATCTTCAAAATGTACCACTCTGCCAGCAAAATCTCAAACTCCAGGTATGTAGAGTTGGCACACATCAGGAGGTGTGACACTGATGGCATGTAGATCTCCTCAAATTTCGCAGCAATAAACATACATGTGATACCAACAAGCTGGAGCTTTGCCAGAGACAACATGTGCAGACAGGAAGCGGTCGATGATATTGATGCAAAGGAAAAGGGTCTCTGGTAGAAGACAAAAGTGAACATGGACTTGTATCAACCAATTGGTCAGGATTCCATGCATCTTCCAGGCAAGCTCCTTTTGACTCTCCATGTAATTAGGGTTCGGCATGGTTGTCAGCTACAAATATCCCTTTAATCATATATCGGTTATTGATGTCATCAGCGTCGAGATTGTCCCATGCAGAATACTCTGGGTCAGCATCTGCTTCATCAGTGTATGCTTCTAACTCTGCAGTGATTTTTGCAACAGCCTCTTCCTCCTCATGTAATTGTGCCTCCTCAACTGCTTTGGGGTCCTCCTCTGGAGTATCAGAAGATGTGCGCTGCTTTTTTGATCTGCTTTGGCATCCTCTACCACCTGATGCTGGGTGGCAGCGATAGAACAAGCAGATACCCAACAGCGAGTATCAGGTTCCTTGTCTCCACAAGGTAAAGCTGACCTATCTGCAGTCAATACTGATAAGCCAGGTCTTCCAAAGTGGCCAGTCATCGCACCAAAAGTAGTAGTTAAGGTTGCAAGACTTGACTTGAATCAATGAGAAAACATTTCATCAATAATGATTGGAGCCCTTTCATTACATGTCCAGGTCCAGGTAGCTGGTAATCTTCTTCAACAGGGTGACAAGCTGGGCATATTTTATGAGGCGATTTTAAATGCATGATGATCAATGAATTTGTTGATGTAGAAGGTAGCAAAGGCATCAAGGGAGTTGTGAAGTGAGATATTCTTTGGGATAGGTTTGTCACCATAGATGGGGAGTAAATGTGCAGCCTGAAAAATGAAGTCAAGGTGTATAACTGAAACCACAGGCAAATGGTCCTTTACCTCTGGCTGGACCAAGTCAAATGAAAAGAAAAGTAAGATATGAACGACCTCAAAGCCACACATGCCTTCGAGCTCTGGGCGAGAATTAACAAAGGCGCAATCATAACAAGCAGGACCTTGTTGCCAAGATGAAATCGCTCGTATGTGCTCATGACGCATGTCACCAACTCTGCTTGGGTCACTTGGAGCATGATACATGGCAACAGCAGAAGAGAACACTGAGATGTTCCCAGAGAACGTGGGGCAAGCAGTCAGGGATACATCAGCAGAAGTGAGGTGACTGTCAGGGTATAATTGGTCATACAAAAATTGTCAGATGAGCTCCACCAGCCAAGGTTGGCCAATCTCTCTAGCAAGATCAGCAACTTTACATCTTCATTCTGTGACAATACTAGCTTAGAACAGTGCCTGTGAACATCTAGAGATAAACTCACAAGTAGTTTGTGCAAGCTCCACCTGGCTTAGCACAGCTGGACCATCTACAATGTCACCAGTTTCATCAACAGTCGTTTCATTGACATGATCCACATTGTTGGAGTTATCTCCATCATCAGAGCATCCCTCATCAAGCAGAGTTTCTAAAATACAATGATGAGTGAAGATATTGAAAAACAGTTGAGCCTTACCAAGGTTTTTCAGTTTGTCAGATAGACATATTCCTTCAAGCATCCCACACATTGAAAAGTAGACATGAGCAGCAGCCAATTTGTCAAGATGTTGGTTGGTGAGTAGCATTTGCCCTAACACTTTGTAGTGGCTTGACCATCGCCAGAGTTCCTTGATGGCCTTGATGTGCTTGGACTCCGTGATAGACGAACAAAGGCCATTCAGCACACCAAAAGCCCAAATTAGTGCAAGATAGTGAGGAAGCGAGTGTTGCCTTGGAAGTGCACAACCATTGGGACAAATTCCTAGATCCTCAAAGATTGTCTGATATTTGTGAAATTGATCAAGAGCATCCTGCAGTTCCACAAGAGTTTTCTTGGTGATCACTTCATGCCATGCAATGTAACAGAATTCAAGAAATGCCTGAAATGCCCACAAGATACCATGAGGGACATATCCCTCAATTGCAGGAAGATACACCTACATTTAAAGATGCAAACATTATAATCAACGGTGATAATGATAAAATGATAACCCAACCTTCATAAGAGCTTTTGAATTGTCCCCTGTCCATTGTTTGAATCCTCGACCTTGAGGAAATTGTCGCAAGTCCGAGAATGGTGCTGCTGCTGCAATTCTGTATTGTTACAAATAATGAGTGTGAAAAAAAAAATCAAAGGGGGACTCGCCTTTGATTGATGTCATCAAGGATCCGGTCTGTACTTTACACTCCCCCACCTAGTCCGAACGGACTCCGAACGGAACGCTCGGAATGCTAGGATTCCGTTCGGACTGCTAGGATTCCGTTCGGACTGTTGAAATGGGTGAATTCCTAGCAGTTTGAAGTGCAAATTCCGAGTGAATTCCGAGCTCAGTCCGAGTGAGTCCGAGCAAAAATAAAAAGTTTGCCAAGTCCCATTCCTCATGAGTCCGAGTGTTGTCTGAGCGGAATCCTAGCAAAGTCCGAGCTCAGATTGAGAAAAATAAAAAAGTTTGCAAGTCCAATTCCTAATGAGTCCGAGTGTTGTCCGAGCGGAATCCTAGCAAAGTCCGAGCTCAGATTGAGAAAAATAAAAAAGTTTGCAAGTCCAATTCCTAATGAGTCTGAGTGTTGTCCAAGTGGAATCCTAGCAAAGTCTGAGCTCAGATTGAGAAAAATAAAAAAGTTTGCAAGTCCAATTCCTAATTAAGATACATAGAGTGTAGACAAACTAAACTAGTCAATATTATCACCTTTATCATCATCATCTTCTTTGTCTTCAATATTACTTGCTTTGCTTGCTTGTTTCTCAAGTACTAGTCTTGTGTGATAGAATAGCATAACATGTAAGAACCAGTTAAAATTGCTTGGAGTCATTCTTTTGAGGATTGATTCAAAGCCACCCAGCCAGGAATTCAGCTGTTCACATGCCTATATTCATTTCAATCAGCAACTTATAAAATTATTACTATATCATAAATGCCATACCTGTGTATTAAAGGCTCGTTTATAGTATTGCTGACCTTGATTATCAGTATCCACAATGACAAGATTGGGGGCAGAGCCATTCAATGGGGCTGGATTACACCATTTTCGGCACAAATAATCGGTTGTGCGATGGTTGATGTAATGGTAGGAGTCAACTATAAATCGTGTATAAATCGTGTTGTGTTTTTCCATATTGCATCCCAGCTACCATTGGTTATGGCTGTGCGAAGTACCAGACAAGCCTTGTCAATGCAGATATAGTCCGGCCATGACTCTTCATTTGGATAAACTGATTCCAGGAATGCCAGAATATTTGTTGGTGATTCTGATTTGGCAAACTTTGCCCATGCAATAACAACACCACATGGTGCACATATTGTTTCTACACAATAGAAATGGTTTGGAGTAAAATAGTTGTCTCTTTGTACCTCAGGAGTAGGCTCATCATGAGGTTGTTGATTGGTCTGTGCTACTGGTTGCCAAGGCAAGCGTTCCCCCGGTCTTTGCAACATTCTTCTAGCTCCAGCCATTGTATGCCGATTATGTCCTCGAACATGCCTATTCCATTGAATTTGATGTCTTTCACATGCTTGTGTGCCAACAATCTTTTGGGTATTGCAACCATGCACCCGGCATTTAGATCCATGCAAGTTCTCATGTAGAGCACAAAATGATCCACCCCGAGAATTTGCAAGTTCTGAAGTACAGTCATCATAGGCACAATGCTGAAATCCCAATTAGCTGATATCAATAAATTTAATAGCATACATACTGGTGGAGATATAAGAATCCCATCTACAACAACCATAGTTGTATAAGAAGTGTGAGCTGATGGACTATCAACATCCATCTCCTGATCAGTGGTAGAAGCTGACTGCAGTGCATGTTGTCTTGCTTCTTGAGCTGCCTCAGCTGCTAAATCAGCACCTTCTCCAACTAGTGCAGGTACAATTCTATTTTCATCCATCCCTACAAGTGCTGCAGGATCATCCCCAGTAATTATATCTGCAGTACTTTTATATGGTTGAGTACATTCTTTACAAGAATGTTGGTCTGCAGCACGAATGACTCCATTTTCACCTAAGACAGAAAATGCTTGTCTGGTTACATCATTGATGGCAAGACCATCTTGAAGTTCCAGGTTGATGTTACTTGCAGAAGCAAGAGTACGGACAGACTCTTGAACAAATGCTTGCCAAATGTGACGCCGAGAGAGTTTTGTGGAATTCCCAGAATCAAATTTCCAGAAACTGTTATTCCAAAATTCTGTATAAGCAGCAGCAGATGAATGGAAGCTATACATTCCATTTAGAACTGCATTTGAAAAAGCCCGATCAACCCATATGCTCTGTCCGACCTTGAGATATTTTGCAGAATTCAAGTATATTCGGATGTTTTTATTGTCATGTCCAATTACACGTTCTCTATCTGCCAGATAATTTGTTTTGCACTTGGGACACCTTCCAGTAAGGACTTGAACATTTTCAAATATGTCAGAGCCTTTAATCAGGGTAACTCTTGGTATATCCCGTATTTTGGTTATTTGGAGCAAAGAGCGGGGGTTGCAGCTGTTGGTTTCACATACCACAGCATTTGGACAGATAACTTGAGCTGCTTGAATTGATTTATGGGAAATAGGCTTGAGGTTCCCTTGAAATTGTCCATTTTTATCATATGGATATAGATTCAAGACTTTGGCTAGCATATCAAGCTTTTCTCCAATAGCCATAATTTTCATATCAGCATTTCTATCATTTCTATCCTTGAATAGCCTTTCATGGTCCTTTCCTAATTTTTCCTGCAATGCACGTGCAAGACCTCTTATCCAACCAGAATCTGTAGAGCGAAGTTCATCTGAAAATTCTGGATTCTGTTGTCTTGCATGCAAGCCCAACAAATCGGAGTTGTCTGTTATAGTAAACAGGACAAGAAGAACTTGTGAAAGTGTAATCTTGGAACAGAAGTTCTCTTTCACAAAGTGACTGAACACCTTGAATGGAATATCAGGAAACGGGCTCTCCTCTGGATGTGCAGCAACTCCTGGTACCAGAGCAAGTATAATAAAGTACCAGATTAGATGCTGAGATTGCACAATGTTTGAAATGGCAAAAAAACACAGATGACAAAGGAACCATAAACTAAAAAAGAAATTTAGAACATGCACCAAAGTTTATTTATCTACTTGACTTGCTTTTTAGCACTACCATTCCCACTTTTCCCCTCCCCCTTCTTCTTCTTCTTCTTATTACTAACATTCCCTCCAACTTCTTTCACAACTTTGCCCTTCTTTTTGCCCTTCCCATCTGCCTGTTCCAAATATGCAGTCAAGTCTTTGAAGTTGTAGACCACTTTCTCTACCCCCCACACATCAAGATCAGAAGGTCGGTTTCCTGGATCACCTTCTAGCCACTCCACCATAAGAGGATGATTAGAAACCTTGGAGAAACATTTCTTGAAGTGTGAGTGGAAATAAGACTTTGAAACAAAAAGTTCGATCAGGTCCACAGCAGTTAACTTGCTGCCAATCCAGGTTCCATCAGCAACCATTTGGTCATACACATGAGATGCTTCAAGATGTGCCTTGTACTTCTGGTATGCCACATGAAGACCACGATCGGCACGATCACAAAGGTAAGTAGGAACACCAAGTAAGCCCAGTGTTACTTCTTTAGGATTCACAGAAGGGAGTCCTGAAGTAGCAGGAGTAGACGTGCGTGACAGAGAACCTGAGTGAGGAAAAGGAGTGGTAGCAGTACTTGAAGATCCAGGATTATCATCAGTCTATAATTCATATTTGTGTAAGGTTAGTAAAAAAAGTGAAATTAAATAATAATGGACTTACAATGAGAAGTCGCAATATATCCTGGCCATTATCATGTGCCCACAGTACATCATCATCATTCTCAAGAGCAGTTTCAAATCGACCTTTCACAGCCCAAAGATCCTCTTCATAAACAAAAACACGACGATTGAATTCTACCAAAAGGTGTCAAAAAGCAGTAGAGTAAGACTGAGCATGCTTACTGCGAACTGGGGAATAATTTCTTGCAAGTGTTTGCAGAATTGGCTTGAGGGTGGATTTTACCTCAGATGTAAGTGACATGTCAGGCTTGTGAGCCTCTGGGTCGCAATGCGAGGTATAGACATGCACCCTACCCTTACGCAGGCCAGGCTCAAGCATAGCATCCATATCATCTGCGTGATTAAAAACATTCCCCCGTGCTCTACCACAAAATACTCCACCTGTCGTACGTGAAGCACCTTGCAATGTGTGACGAGGTGGACTGGTTGGAGGACTCGCCATCTGAATATCAACATCTAGATTAATAATATTTAAACTATAACCTAAATACATTAAAACCATATTCAACCTACCTTTGTTGACTATAAATTATAATGTAACACATAAGCACAACATAATAATAATAATAATAAAAACCCATACATTGATTAGAAACCTCGCCAGTCCCAGCAGCAGATTGCATAGAGTTGGGGATAGTGGCAGTAGTGGCAGCAGTTCGCAGTGCAGTGGCAGCAGCAGGGGTGTTCATAGCATCCTCGGCACCTTCGTTGGGCTTGCTAGTGGCATTGACGGCATTGGCCTGGGCGTTATCAGCATTGGTGGCGGCAGTACTGGTGTTGGCGGCTTCGTCGTAGTCGCCTGTGCCCTCGTTGTAGTTGCGGGTGCCTTCCTTTTGGTCATCGTCGCCCTCACCCTCGCCACCCTCGCCCTCGTCGCCCTCACCCTCGTCACCCTCGTCCTCGTCCTCATCTTCGTCGTTGTCCTTGGCATTGGCTTCGTTGTCAGTGGCTTCGTTGTCGGTGGCTTCGTTGTCGGTGGCTTCGTCGTCGTCGTTGTTGGCTTCGTTGTTGTCGTTGTCGTGGGCTTCATCGTTGTTGTTTTCGTTGCCATCGTTTTCGTGGTCGTCGTTTTCATTATCGTCGTTGTCTTCGTCTTCGTCTTCGTCCTCGTCGTTGTCTTCGCCGCTGTTGTCCTGGTTCTTGCTCGTTTGTTCGTTGGGCTCTGGCTTGCCTGTAGCGGGCTTGGTGTCTGATCGGCGTGTTCGGGAGCTGGAGTTGGTCGGTGGTGGAGGCATGAAGCTCGTTTTTACGGAGCGTGTGCGTTCGGGTGGAGCAATAGGGACCCCGCTATCAGTGAGCACTTGCTCAGTCCTGTAAAATATAAAATAGTAGTTGTTCAAAAAGAAAGAAAAAAAAAAGAAAAAACTCACGGCGTGAGGTGAGTTGGTGTGCTGGCAGCTGCATCTTTGCGAGCTCGAGTAGCCGCGGTTTTCCTACAGAATAGGTCAGCGAGGGACGGGGCCAGCAAGCAACGGGGGGGGGGGGCAAGCAACGGGGCAGCGAGGGATGGGGTCAGCAGGGGACGGGGAAGCAAGGGTCGAGGTCAGCAAGAGACGGGCCAGCGAGCAACGGGGAAGCGAGGGATGGGGAGCAACAGGGGAGCAGGGGACGGGGTCAGCAAGGGACGGGGCCAGCCAGCAACGGGGAGCAAGGGACGGGGTAAGCAAGGGACGACGGGGTCAGCGAGGGACGTGGAAGCGAGGGACGCTGTCAGCGAGGGAAGGGGTGATGGAGGGCACTTGCCTGGGCGCCTTCGCTTTCTTCGTTGGTTTCTTCCCTCCCTTCTTTTCACCTGCTGCTCCGTCGATTTCTTCATTTGTAGCCATCGTTCGAGTTTTTTTCGTTGCTGTGGCATCAGCATCGGCTGCTGACGTGGCTCGCTTGCGCATTGTCGATGCAGTTGATGGCGGGGGCGAGCCGTTGCGGCGCAGACCGCTTCTGGTCCTCGGAGTGTTGGTATTTGCTCGGGTTTGCATGTCGAGGTGGTGGTGAGACGTTGGAAATGGGGGGGTGGATGTGGGTGATGGTGATAAGAGATGTTGATGATGTGGCGATAAGGGACGCGCGGCCAGGCTATGTTTACCCACCCTAAACCAGGTTGGGCCTGACAGTATGTCAAGCCTAAAGGCCCCCATACCAACCAAGACCTTACAGCCTAGTGGTTAAATGTTATGGTGTTGCTTACAATACTTACCTGTGAGTGTAAGTGTTCGATCCTTTGCGCGAACATATCTTTTTCCTACATATTATGTAATGATATATAATAAGGACCAACTATGTTTGGTCTGTTCCTAATGTTCCTAACGTTCTGTGTGGTTTCTGTGCGGAGTCCTAACAGACTCCATGCTAGGAAATCCTAGTCCGAGCACTGTTGCTCGGACTCTGCTAGGACTCCGTTCGGACTGAACTCGGACTAGGAACAGAAATTTAGCAGGCTTTTCTGCCAGTAAATTTCCTAGCTCAGTCCGAACGGACTCCTAGGAATCCGAGCGTTCCGTTCGGATTCCGATCGGATTCCGATCGGGTTAGGTGGGGGAGTGTAAAGTACTCGATCCGGTTGGCGTGTGTTTTGCCATGTGTAGTAATGAGGTATTGGCCGACCCAGGTGACCAGATCATCCTTGAATGTGCCCTTGATGAGTTGATGTAGAAGGTCCAGTGCAATAATCTTGTGGATATCGGCATGAGGAAAATCATTTGTGAAAGGCTGTAGTAGGTTAAAATCCAATAGACCAGGGGTAAATATGAATTGGAACCTACCACAACATCACCAACAATACCATACTTGTCCAAAAGAACTTGTTGGGATTATGTATACAAGAGTATACAGGCAAGCCAAGGCAGTTAACATGCCTAGGGAATATTGCCAGAATATGCTAAGTCATATTAACACATGTGTTAAGCTAGGACAACACTAGGGTTAGGGCTAATGCACATTAACCATAACCCTAGGGAATGGACAGTTAACACATGCAGAGACATATAGGGGAACCCACAGTTAACACATGCTACAGGATTACTCATACTGCAGCATGTCTATGATAGCCTATCCAAGACAAAGCTATGGATAGAGTGTCTATGACACACCCTGCAGGAAGTCTAGGACTTACCAAGCCATGATATCATATGTTACTATTATTGACACTGTTATAGGGGATATGACATAGTTATTCCATTATTAACTGGTACAGGGGTCTATTACAGAATACCTCCTTTATATATTAAAGGAGTGCATTACACTATACCTCCTAACTGTGTAGTATAAATATTGCACATCTTGTAGGAGATGATAATAACATTCCTCCCTGTGGCAGACTCCCTCATACACTTACCTTTGACTTAAACTCAATACCTCAAAAACCTCGTCCTCATCTTGTGCTCAACTTCCTGATCCCAATAGAACTCCTAACTCAAATTCATTCACAACCAATTCTGTGTGCTCACGACAGCGCAGACCACCACCTCCATCAAGATCAGTGTGTTTTGCAGTACACCTATGAAATTAGTGAGCAGAAGAGTAGTAAAGAGTATTATGACAACAAACCATGGACACCAGCCTTGTACAACACAGGCGAGGAGGCATTGCTCTGGGTAGTCAGCAATATAGGATCTGAGACTGTAGATAGCACGTTGAAAATGATTGTTGAAACAATGCACGACCTCTGGTGTTGTCATTCCTGGCTTGAGATTTTCCAGGATCTTGGAGAGTGATGAGTGGAAGAGCTGCCTTCAGAATTTTTGGAACTTTGCATCATCAGCATATGACTTGTCAGCTGTATTGTATTAGTTGCTTAGTCTTGATATCAAAATAAGAGACTTACTTTTTGGAATGGCAAGAAATGCAATTAGAGAGACAGCACCACAATGTGCTTGGCAGACATTGTTATGAACATTTCCAATTGAGCCATAAAGTGGGTAGTATTCATTGTTGCCAGTCATGATGGAAACGGTCATTTTATCACTTCCAAGGATGATCGGGACAAGCATAGCACCATGAGTTGCTGGGTCCTTTGCAATTTCATCCTTCAAAAGGGTTAACAAGAGATAAAATGGGTAAATCATCATGAAACAGACCACCTCCTCCCATGACCAATCACCAGACATGAAGACCATCTCCATCTGCCAGCAGACCAGTTGCAAGTTGTTGACATTGGTGGGAACCTGAAGGCGCGGCTGCCTGTCAGAGCAAATGTGTTTCGTACACACAGAAAGATTCTTGAACCATTGCTGGCAGCTGCAAACTGTACATTTAAGTCAATTTGGCTCATGCTGCTGGCGTTGCAGCATTTTGTGACAAGGACTTGTGTTGGACTTAGGAATCTTTTCAGCTAGTGATCAGGGATATCAGATTCTGCACAAAATTCAGGTCGGTGGCATCACACCATCAATTTTTTTTTGTTTTTTCAACCATGCACTTCCATTCCTATCCACCATCATGATGGGTCCCACTGAGTGTCCTGCTACACGAGCAAAAAACACTGATCAGCACCCAGGCTCCTAGAACCAGCATCTTGTATCGCTTGGAAGGTTGCTTTATCCCAGTACCAAGTGTTATGTAAGATATGTACAAACATGAACAACATAAACAAGACCAAACACAACAAACACAACCAACCAAGCGATAGAGAGGCTGGTGTTTTATAGATTCGGTCATCTCGGAGATCATTTGCTTTAAAGTCCGGTCCAATCCTGGTCTTTTGCCATTTTGGGGAAGGACCGGAACCGGACCGGCCTACTATAAAAGGAAATAGTCAAAAGACCGGACCAAGACCGAAAAAAACTGCAAAAACCGGTCCGGACCAGTTTGAACCGGTTTATGCAAAGACCGTGGTCCAGACTAGTTCAAACCGGTCATGAACTTCTTTTCCTACTTATTGCCGTCAAAACACATCAAAAATCTTGCAAATCGGTCCAGAATTGAGTGAGATATCATCAAAACCGAGTTTGAATGCACAAACTTCATGTTCAAACTCGGTTTTGATGATATCTCACTCACTTCTGGACCAATTTGCAAGATTTTTGGTGTGTTTTGACGGCAATAAGTAGGAGAATATGGTTCTGTGTAAGACCGGTTTAGACCAGTCCAGACCGGTCCTGCTGAACTGGTCTTCTTGTGGTCTTTGAATCCAAAAAGTGAAAAGACCAGACTGATGGTCCAGTCTTTTTTGGTCCTGGTCCAGTCCAGTTCCGGTCTTTTTTGGGTCCAATAGACCAGACCATAAAGCACTAGAAAAGAGAGTGTCCAGGGACCAGTGAAATTCACCATTCAGGTAGGATTCTAGCCTCATAGCAAATTGTTTACAATATTGAATTGGACAGGAACAACTGACCATGGATTAGATAGCCTTCCAGACATCATGTACATGCAAGAATATACCGATCAAAACAGGGCAGGAGATAAAGAAGGTTCCCCTGCAAAAAAAAAAAAAAAAAGAGAAACGGGATGCCAGCTCTGTGCGCCCTGGTTGTCGTAGGTACAGTGCAGAAGATCATTGAGCAAAACTGATGATCTGTCAGAAGGGGAGGAGCTGCACACCCAATTCAAGATGCACCTGGAGCCCAAAGTCAGAGGACATCAGCCGACCACCAAACCCAAGGAAGTACGAGCTACTCTACAACCAGATGGATCAGACAGTGAGCTGACTGATATTGATGACAATCCCACCCCAAAGAACAAGAGAAGTGGCTTGAAGAGATCATATGTGATTGCTGACCTGGCTGCTGGTCAGGACAATGGGTCATTCATAGATGATGGAAATGAACTGCCATCTGAGCCTGAGAGGGAGATTACTGTGCCCGACGATGACTGCAGTGATGATAATGGTAGTGATGATAGCGGCGGTGATGAGTACTGCGATGACGATCTAACTCCTAAGAAGAAGCAAAAGGTGGCGAAAGTTCCAGTAAGAGAGGTTGTAGGGGCAAGTCGTGAGGAGCCAGAATTCTGCAGGGAGCGAAGTAAGGTCAGTGTCATGACAAAAGGTAGTGGAAATTGAGCTGACTTGCGTGTTTAGCTTTGTGATGTGTTCACCACATGCATGTGTTTATTGTCCAATGTCCAAGTCAATCCCTCAAGTAATCTTAACTGAAACAACTCTATTCTACTTCAACCTTAGCTCAACAAAGACATCCAAGACATCTTCTGGTATCATCAAGACATGGGCTTCAAATGTAAGACTGAAAACATATACGCAGTCAGACTCTTCACCAAATTTTCTAGGTTGACAACAACTTGAACTCCGACGAACCTTTCGAGGCCTATGGCCCTGAGAGCCAGCCCGGAGACCGTCTGATAGATCTGTTCTCGGACAGAATTTCCACCCACTGCCCGCCCCCCAAGGGGACGGACAAACGCAAAGAGTATCCCGGCCGTCTGGATCGCGTCCTGGCTCTAGCCAGACTCGATCCGGAATGTCTCATCGTAGGTTGTGACGGGTCCGTGCCCAAAACAGCCCACCAGGCCGCGGCGGCCACCCTTGTGTTCCGCGGGAACCAAGAGGTCCGCCATGCTACCGCGTTCCTCGGTCGCGCTTCAGCGACTGACGCCGAACACCGCGCCCTCCACCTTGGGATATCCGCAGCCGTTGCTGCTGGGTGCAAAAAGGTGGTGGTATTCCTAGACGCCCTCGCACTCGCTGATGCGTGGGTAGACTGCTCCCCGGCGGGGGGCCAACAGCACGCCCTTAGGCTGTGCCGCCTTCTACGGCCCTGGTTCAATTTAGGCCAGGACCGCCAAATCCACCTGTGGTTCGTCCCCTACAAGTTGGAGTGGGCGGTGCACAAGCAGGCTCACGACGTTGCGACATCACTACGATTGCCTTTAGGGATTTCCCCTAAAGCCTCTCGCAATTGGCTGATTGCCTCCTTCAAGGAGACGGCAGAGAAGGACTGGGTGGCCCGCTTCGGGGACCCCAAGTATTGAGGGAGGAACTTCCTGGACCTGAGGGCCCAGCGGAAGACCCCCGCAACACCCACCGCCTCTGGCTGTGGGCCATGGCTCAAAGAAACTGCTTATGATAGCAGGTTAATGGCCCGACTTTGTCAGTGCATCACGGCGCACGCCCCCATCGGGAGCTACCGCGACCGCTTTTTCCCCAGTGAGGACTCTCACTGCTCCTGCCCCCCCCGGCCCTTCCAGGACCGGGATCATCTGCTTCGCGTGTGCCCACACGTGAAGCGCAAGAAACATCGGCAGGGCCCGCGATTCATCGCGGACCTCGTCGAGCTCCTCGAGGCGAACCCGCATGCGTTCGCCTTTGCCCCCCCGGAAGGGTGGGATCCGGGATGAGGGTCACGCGCAGGGCGTATGACCCCCGTCTGGTGGTTTGGTGCGCCTGATGGCCGCCGAACGCGCGCTCGGTTTCTGAGCCTGCGATGTCTCTGTCGGTAACGCCGAACCTCGGGTTCGTCGCTGGCAAGGTTGGGGGGCCCACCAGTTGGCGGGTACCGTCCCATGCGTGGGGCGGCTAAGCGAGGAGGGGTTGTACTCGGGCAACCGAGGGGCTCCGAACCCCGTCGGGCCTTATGGCTGGCGGGTTGGTCGACCTGTGGGAAGGCCTGTAATCCTCATTCCTGGCCGGCGCGTCAGTGGGCGCGCACGACTAATAGGGGCCGTGCAGGGGCTTAGTGGGGGTAGGACACTGGGGGTGTTAGTACGCGCCGTTGGGAGTGCCGGCGAGCTGGTTCGGGGAGGCGCCCGAGCGCCCTCGGCCTGTAGTCCGGCCTTGCGCGCCGCCTTAGCAGGCGACGCGCTGGTCTTCACGCACTCGTGTGCAGTATCAGGGCTGTAGCTTCCCCTTCAAACTTACGTCGTATACCCGCTGTCTTCTGTAGTAGATAGCCGTGGACTGCGCCCGTGCACCACGTTAAATAATGTTGAACAAAAAAAAAAAAAAAAAAAAAAAAAAAAAGACAACAACTTGAAAATGCGGGCCTCTGTCCCCCCCCCTGTCTCTTCACACAGCCTCATCAATGACTGCTGTTCAGTCTACTGCCTGCACTACAAGCTCATCAAATGCTGTAGTAATCCCCGCCAAGTGCGTTGCAATGAAACAAGTCAAAACCGAAGTCAAAATGGATATAGATGACAACAGCTTGTATGGTTTCTTGGATGAAGACGAAGCTGCAGAATGCAAAGCAGCCTTATCCAGTCCCATCAAGGGGAGACAGAGGCTCTCCAGCATAGTAAGTAATGTTCTAATGCTACAAAACATATTACTAAAGGGCCACCAGGCAATCATCAAAATCGAGCCTACCTCACCCCTTCCTGAGCGGACAAGTAAACAAAAAACTAATGCCAACCTTCCCCCCGGTACCTTAGACAACACCATATGGTGCCGCATTTTCATCCCTACCTACATACAATACTTGGCAAGCTGAAAAGTCAAGGATGCATGGGCAATTAATGATGACAAAGCTATTTCCTTCTTGCAGATGATCTGGGATTTTGTTTATGGGGCAAGAATTGAGCATATTGTGCTAGTGTCAGGATCTGTCTTTTTCATTGTAAGTCTCATGGTCCTCCATTAGTGCTTACACCTACTGAATCTTGTTCAGGCTGATCAGCGCATGTGCAAGTGGCATAGTGGATTTGCTTCTGCCGGACTCACAATTCTCCATGCCATTTTCGAGGATAACAATCTCAATACTGATGAGGAGCATCAAACCTTTGCGAGTGATGCATTAAAAGGTTATTCTTTCATCTATAAGGGTGTTCATGAATTCAATGGGGTGGTACACTACATTTAGTACATCCTGTTTCAGTCTTTAGTTTAAACTCTATTCCAGACTAAGCATAAAGGCAAATTTGCAGGGGAACTCATCGTTTGCACTTTTGTGGCTCATTACAGCATCATCTGTGGCGCTGTGCATGTACCAAGCATTAGAAAATCGGCTGATCCTGCTGTTGCCCTTGCGCTTTCTGCTTCCAGTGTACTTTCCAATCCCACATCCTATCTGATGATATCCTGATCAATTTTTTACAGGCTGAACGTGGTTTAACCTTGTGGAACAAAGGATTCATTTCCTGTGAAACTGTTGCTGACCATAGGGCCAAGAAGAGATCAAGCCCCATCCTCAGGATAGTGAACAAAGCAACAGGAAAACCTTTGGCAAAGTTGACTGATTTCAATCAAGCGAACTGGAGCACCACTACAAATTCCTACCTCTTGTCAATCAAGGGCCTTTCTGACAGCAAGTTCAAGGCTATCGTCAAGTCAGCAATGGCCATCGCCAAGGCTACTCAACGCCCTGAAGCCTTGTCTATGGCTCCCAATGAAGACTTAGCCGACAAGCCCGCATGCCTTGCTTCTGACAATTCTGATAGCAATTAGGATCATCCTTTGTTGTTACGATGGATGTAAAGCCTGCCTATGTCCTCCTCTCACCACCCTCAGCTACTTACCGTCTGTCTTTTCTTTCAAGTTGTTATGATGAGTAGTTTTCTCTTGACACTCCCTGCTTGTGCCTGTGAGATTTGCAGTTTCCCATTGCCACATACATTCTCTTGTGTTTGCTACCCGTTATCTATTACCCATATTCATTCCACACACTGTGGCACCTGTGTGCATCAACTCAGAATACCCACCAGTAGCCATGCTTATTTTACTTTTTGTGCTTAGTATGAATGAATCTACTTTTGCCATTGTTCAACACCCAAAATAAGTCATGTTAAGTAGAATAAGGCTAAGGATTAAAGACAAAAAAGTGACATAAGCTGAGAAAAAGAGAAGAGACCTTCTTATTCTAAGGACACCATCCTTGATTTAAGGAGCTGAAATTGTACTTAAATCTCCTTTTTTCCAAGAATAAGTAGACTTAAGTAGGATAAAGTAAATTTGGGGTTTCCTGATGTGGGAGACATTGATACAGAAAGTCAAGCATACTGTTTTCACACATATATCCCATTAAAACAGATGTCATGGATTTAGATAATTTCATCCTTCTTGTAACATCACTGTAATATGTCATATCCCATGCAAGCCTACAATGGAGCTCTGGTGGTGTAGTGATCCAAGTAATAACCCAGATATTTGTATATATAATATAAGGACTACAGCTTTGACTGGCCTATTTAAGGCCAGTTGCAACCTAAAAATGTAACATACTTACCACTACTGTTGACATGATAACAATATACGTTAATCGTGTTCTAGACAGTCCCCTTAAGTATAATTCCTCATGACTCACTGCACAAACTTGTATAAAGTTTTCACTTGACATTGCTTATCAGCACTTGTCATAGCAACCAACAGTACTTCTCAATGTGCTCATGGTGTGTCAGATCACCAGGGCCAAGAGCAGGAACAACGCAAAGGACTCAAGCGAGCACTACTGCACTCACTGAAGAACCCCCTGGCCTCCTCACCCAATTGGAGACCAGCTCTAATTTCAATGTGCATGCAACCATGTTGAGGCAGCTGACCCCTAGTCAGAGGTTGACTACACTGGTCAATGTGCATATAGGTGTGGCTGGGCAGGAGAATTCCTCAATGGATGGTCTGCCCACCAGTCAAGCACGCACTGAGGATGCTGAGAGCGAGCCTGATAGCCAACCCTCACCCAGGTCACCAAGAAATTGACAACAAGGCTTACAGGTCCAGGGTAACCCCCCTGGACTTATATCCCTGTCCTCTCTGGACACGCTGACCCCAGAGATAACCAAGGCTTGGAAAGGGCTCAACCTGCTCAGGTCTGAAAATTCAACATCATTGGTGGTTGATTTGCTGATGAGCAGCAGGGCCAGAACCTTGCAACAAGAGGAAAGTGGAATAACAAGGCAGAACCTTGTGGGGGAGAGGAGGATGACAAATTGGGATCTGAACTCTTCACTCAGATTGCCACTGAGCATGTCACCCATAATATGGAATTGATGAGCTTTGACCCAAGGACACTGTGCCATCAGTTGAAAGAACTGGTGGAGAATTTTGCCAGCAGACATTCCCACATGGGGACCACCTCCCCTGCATCAACCCCTACTACTTGCCTCCCTTCCCAAAAGGCAGTGAGTGCAGTGCCCCCTGAACAGAAGGTACATTACAATATGGCAGACCATATCATGGTTCAGCAATTTCATGATGGTGACATTTGCAAGGGCAGGCCTTCAAGGCTACCTGTTTGGGGAATTTGGTTCAATGAAAACAGCCACCCATGGGATATGGGTGTAATGTCAATAAACAAGCACTGCTGTAAGGGCAAAACCTCAAGGCATTCCAAGAGCTTCATATTGAGTCATAAGAGAGTTAGAGGGGCTCCTGTGGGCAATGACCCTGGAGACAGTGGTGAGAGCTTGACAGAACAGTCACTGAGTGAAGGAGATGACAATGATTATTCCCTGTCTACAGACAAGGAAGGCAAATTCAGTGACAGCTCCCTAACTGGGAGATGAGGCTCATTGACTGGACAGAGTTCCAGATGAATGTCTGGAACCCCCACCTCTGGCACCTTCTGGAGGATGCCTCCCTCAAATCTTGATGCCTATCAAGACAAGGGAGTGCAATGTCCTTCAAAGTATTTGAAGGGCATGCATGCAAAGATCCATTGACAGATAGACAGTAGAGTAGTGTCTCTGTCAAAAGTGATTATCCTGCCATTGGTGGCAAGAACAGATCTAGAGTTCTGAATCTGCCTAAGTATGGTGGACTGCAAAACACTGAAGGATTTGAGAGGTGGCTAAACAGCCTCCTTTGGTGGATGAAGGTCAACAAGATTTGTGGATCAGAGTGCAACTCCGATTGTATAGAGTCCACAGTAATGTTCCTCAAGAACACCACACTGACCTGGTTTGAGGACAACATTGATGGGGCATACCATCAATGGGCAGCTTGGACATTCAAGGAGGTAATAACTGGTTTGTACAACCGGTTTGTCCATGAAACAGCAATACATGACATGACAGATAAGTTCTGGCATGTCAAGTATAACACTGACAAAGGTGTTATGAGTTACTATCATACACTGGAGCATTATGCTACCAGAATGATCCAGGTGCCAGATCCTTTCACATTTAAGATGCAGCTTGTAACTGGGCTACCATCTTTGATAATATCCTTTATACTAGATAAAGGATGCACTGCAGAGACTAGCTCCACAGACAACATATTGCACTTTGCCTGTCAGGTGGAGGAGATAGCAAGGATGAGGAAGCATTTCCAGGAAAAGAGATGCATTCTGGACTCAACAAGATTGAAGGGCAATAGCTCTTTGACAAAACAATCTAAGAGCAAGGAACTCTCACCAGAGAGGCCCAGTGAGCACTAAAGGGATCAGGCCACATGGCACAATCAGAAGAAATCAGACAATTAGAAGTCCTACAACTCAGAACTTTGAAAGAGTGGTGACAAGGATCATCACCACAAGGACTGACAGAATGCTCGTGCATATGGTGGGTGAGTACCAAGGCACAATGGGATTAAGTCCGACAGAAAGTCAGATATGAAAAGCCCTGCTTGCTACAGCTGTGGAGGAGCACACTACTCCACAGATAAGAAGTGTCCCAATTACAGGAAACCAAAACTGGCGGTGCGAGTGTGTGCCATGCAGGAGGAGTCAGGCTACTTGTCTGACCCGAAGCTTGAAGAACCCTGTCAAATGATTTGGGGCTATCAATGAGGTATTATTGGATTGTGGATCCAATAGTTGTCCCTCTGTGGAGTCTGTGTCATATTCAGAGTGTGACTCTGAGCCTGAATATGAGCAAATGCCTCACTCATTTTTGGTGAGACTGGGTGTCATATTTGACACAGTGATCAAGGGAAAGCCTCCCTTGAAATGTGTGGCCACATTGAGGAAATCCTCAAAGAAGATACCATGTCCTCCTCAAACTGAGAAGGACAATCATTGCTTTGTAACAAAGATGAAAATACATGGACTGTGTGCCTATGTATTACTGGATTCATAGTGTACCTCTGATTCCATTTCCCCTGAGTTTGCTACCTCAGTGAACTTGAAGGCGCACAAATTGGAAGAGCCTGTGCTGCTTAGTTTTGCCATAGCTCTGGCTCAGAGCCATCTGAAGCTAGGAGCTGAGCCAATATTAGCCAAAGCCAAGCCAGACTGTCAAGTGGTGACTCCCGCATCTTGGCTAATTTCCGGCTCTGGCTCAGAAAATGGCTGGAGCTGGCTAAGCTGATCATAAAAAATAACAAAAAAGTTCAAGTGAAATTGCATAGAACATACAAGATTATTGTACACCATTGTATAGAATGTCAGTAAAACCAATCAGTAATATCATTTTGTGCATGTTGTACATTCTTCTTCATGGAGGGCAGTCATAAGTATATCATTTTGTTTCCTCTTGTCTGTTGTCTCAAAGCTCACACAAAGCTGGCCTAGATCAAGTTCTAGTTGTTCCCCAGAAAGCCTATCCACAGTCCCTTCCATCCTGTTCATGATAGCCAAGATCATTTTTATTTGATTATTTTTGAGCTGATGATGAATTCATCAAACATGTTTACCACAGTGTTCCCCCTGAATTATGACCAGCAATCCATTATCACATTTCAGATTGGGGTGCTTAAGGGAAACCCATTCAGGAGATAAAGCTTCAGAAGTCTTGTACTTGTTATGTCAAATACTCAGTTGTCCACTGACCAATGCAATGACAACCACAATCTCCTTCTGCTTGAAGTTTCCACCATCAGCTACCACCCTGAGTTGCTTGCCAAAAAGTCATGGGTCTAGTAGTGGGTGGACGATGTGACTGTGCTGAGTAACAGGTTGTTGGCCAAGCTCAATGTTAGGCCTGATGATGTCTAGCTCTGGTGTTGCAACAGGTGTCCAGGACGAGGGGTCCCAAGCAGGTGATAAGGAAATAACTGAATTGGGCAGGGGAGTCATGTTGCCAGAGAACTATGAACCTGGATTTCAGAGCTGACTAGAAAGACAGGGCTTGTGATAGCAAGGTAGAAAAAATTTGCTTTTCAGTTCTATGACATTGTGCAGTTTAGAGTAGGACCTATCATATATAGATGATCAGTTGAAACCTGTTGGTTAATATTAAATCACATATACACAGCTTCTATGACATCATCATAGTCTAGAACTATGGTCTTGAATAGGATGGCAGGATCCAAATAGGAGAGCTATGCAACAATTCAAAGTCCACTGGGTGTGTCCTGGGCACATAGTACATTTTTGACAATGGCTTGATGAATCTTGAATGGATGTTTTACTTTTGCAACCAAGATGGTTTGGCCAAGCCAAGGCACCTGGTCAGACCACACCAAAGAATTTAGATCTGTGTCGCTAGCACTAACTGGCTGCAGTGCATGAAGGAATGCTGTGCTTGTAACTTTTAACCAATTAATATGAATTTCAAATTTCTGCAAGTAAAATTAGTCCAAGTAGCAGATGCTAGCATGTAATCTACCTTGATGTGATGGTGTTGGTTCTCTTCCAATGTTTCCGAACATATACATTGGATGATATGGACTGTTTCATTTTTGACACCTTCCACCCATCCAGTCAATTCTTGAAGTGGCCTGCTGAGAACTTCAACAAAGTCCCCAACAATGTGCTTGCACAGATCGAGTACATTACACTCCCCCACATATTCTGGCCGGAATTTCCGGATTCCAGTTGTACTTTTTTTGAGTGTAATTCTCACTGTAGAGGATAATTCCAGTTTAAATAATTAGACCGGAATTTCCGGAATTTACCTGAACCAGGAAAAAAATGAACTAACCAAACTAACCAAACTAACCAAACTAACCGGATGCGTGTCACATGGCCACAATCGCCACCGTGACACGTCGTGACTGCCAGCTCACACGTTGCCACCCACCATCACGACAACGGCCTCTCCCCTGCCCCCCTTCCTCCGTCCCCCCTTCCTCCGTCCCCCCTCCCTCCGTCCCCCCTCCCTCCCTCTAGCACAACATGGGGGCCATAGGCCCCCATGGTAAGTATTTTAAGATCTATTTCATTTTTATTTAAAGCTAATCAGATATTTATTTTTCTCTTTCAGTTTTTGTATGCAACAACGCGCCGCCCCTCCTCCCCACTTAGCTGGGAGGTGGGGGGCTTCCCTAAGAGGAAACAACGGCAGCCGCCACCTCACAAACGCCGCCCACATGCCGCCAAACAACAATGCGGCTACCGCGTCACCTCTGCCACCCCATCCCTAGTCCAGCACTGCCACGTCACCCCCAGCGCTGCCTCCCTTCCGACCGAGTACCCACCGCCGCCACCATGTCACCGCCATCGCTTCTTGACTTGTTACCACCACAATGTCCCGTGGGAACATTGCTCACAACGCCTGGCTCGTCGCCTAGCGGTCCATCCTCTGGCCTGATCTCTGATCAGACCTGACCTTTGGATCCTTGGAGGGATGTTTGGGAGTAGTCCTGAGCACCCTGCCGATCTGTCTGTCCGATCTCCTCAGATGTCTCCCAGTTGACCGCCTCAGGGGTCATCTCTTTATCTCTCTCATTCCTGCTCTGACTCGATGATCTGAGGCTCTGGGATGGGGCATCCTCCACCTAGGTGGGGGGGCTTGACGGTGAATTAACACTGCCGGCTTCGGCCGGAGGTCCTGCCCTGGGGTCGAGGGGAGAACATGTTGGGGTGGGGGGGGACACTTAGCGGGGCTGCAGGATCCCTGGAGAGGATCCTTGGCTCCAGGTGTGTAATGTACATCTGTGCATCGACACTGATTACGGGGACCCTCATTACAGGATCTCTAGCGCCTTGGACTCGAGCCAGCGACTCCATTCTCTGGTGGTAGTGGGGCGTGCCTCCCACTGGATTTATCTCTCTCCCTCTCTCTGCGCAGGCCTGGGGCCCTGCTCACTCCCTCCAAGCGATCGCTGGGACGCCACACCCTCTCGCTTTTGGGCGTGCTGGACGCACTTTTCTCACGCTAGGATCTTGGTCTTAACCATCATCTTTGCTGAGTCCGCTTTTACATTTTCTATGGAGTACAACACTGATTACTTTGATCTTGACCATCTGTTTGACTCCCTCACTGGGGACCCCTTCTCCGCCCTCCGCTCCCTCCAGAGGAGAGGCGATCAGTCCAATCAAGACTCATCATCTTGGTCTGACGTCGACAACAGTGACGACGAGGGGGTCTCCAACCCCTTTGATCATCCGTTGTCTGTGGTGCATGAGGCAATGGACGGCCCCATGCTCCACCGTGCCCGGCACGTCCTGGCCCTTCCAGGCCATGTTCTCCAACGTCAGCATGCCCTCAGGCACCAGGCGGACTGCTCCCTCGCATATACACTGTGCGATACATTTATGGGGGATGGGGACCATGCATCCACCCTCCCTCCCTCTTCACTGGGGTCTGCCCCTCCCCCGGGGGGCTCCTCAATTCCTCCCACTCCGGCAGCAATGCGCCAGGCATCGGATGAAGCTGAAGTGGTGGAACACATGCTGAGTACCGCCATCCAGTGGATGGAGTGTATCTCACCTGACCTGCTGGCTCCTGGGATTCCAGAGCGGCTCGCCTACCTGGCCGGGGCAACTCTTGCCTCCGCCCTCCGTTTCCCTCAAGCTGAGGATGTGATTAATCGCGTCCTGGCAGGGGGGACCTCTTCCTCGGCCCCTGTCACAGGCAGCACCCGGGATCTATCTGGAGTGTTGGACAGCTTGCCACCAGGCACTGACACCTCTGAGGGGCCCCTCCCCCCGCAGCGTCGCCAGCGTCGGCGACGTCATTGACCTGCTCGTGCGTTGGACCAGGGGGGGTAACACCCCCTATCCATTGTCGGCAAGCTGCCTGTCTGGATACAGGTGGTGCTACCACGCACCCCATCACTATGGATGGGGCGCTCCTGGGCTTGTCCCTGGATTCGTCATGGGCATACAAGTGGGGGCCTTGGCCACCCACAGGTGTACCCATATCTACAGGCACCGTTTAGGCCCACTGGGTCTCAGCCAGACATCTCATCGGACGGCAGGGATGCCATACCGATGATCCATCTCTCGATGAGGGGGGTGGCTCACCCCTCTGCCTGTTAGGGACTACGGTTAACCTCCAGGCCCTTCGGGGGCTGGGGGCTTACGGTGAATTGACACTGCTCACCGGCTGGCCGCGCGTGGGGGGACCGGACTAGCTGCGGGTGGGGGGTCTTCTGGCATGTGGCGGTGCAAGGGCGCGGCTCTGCCTTCCCGGCTCCAGCGAGCTCTATATGTGGTATATCTGCCCGCCTCAGAGGTTAAAAGAGGGAGGAAGGTCTCACACCAGCGGGGGTCTGGTATAGTAGAGCGTAGCTTACTCTGGTATGTCTGTACTTCATGCCCGCGGACTGCGTATGTGCACCGTGGTATAAATTGCTGAACAAAAAAAAAAAAAAAAAACCATGTCACCGCCCACTGACGAAGCACCCACCACTGCTGCCACGTCACCAACACCCACTGACCGAGCGCCCACCGCCGCCGCCACGTCATGCCCACCGACCCAGCACCCTACCCCAGCTAGGGGGAACCCCCACCAACACACGACCTGCCCCCAGGCCCACAAGGGATCAGGGGACATCCCTCAGAGCCAGGGGGCGCGCCGGGGGACGGGGGACGCGCCAGGAGGGAGGGGAGACACGTGGGGGGACCAGGGGACACGCCAGGAGGGAGGGGGGATGTGTGGGGTACGGGGGGATGCCATAGGAGGGAGGGGACATGCCAGGAGAGAGGTGACATGCCAGATGTGACACCGAGCGCAACAGAGCACCCCCCACCACCACTGCGAGCGACTGCTCGCAGGGCGGAGGTGGGGTGCAGCATGCGAGGGTGACGGATAGGCATGGGGAAAGGGGGGGGGCAGGGAAGGGGGGCAACAACGGCAACGTGCCGCGCCCCACTCCTGCCCCCTCCCCTTGAATTTTATTTTCATATATATTTATTGTATTTACACTCTATTTTAATTAAAGTAAAAGCAACTCTGTCAGAACGAGGGGACGCGCCAGACACGGAACCACGCGACACCCAGGGCGACAGAGCACCCCCCACCACTGCTGCGAGTGACTGCTTGCAGGGCGGAGGGGGGGTGCAATAGGTGAGGGTGATGGAGGCACGGGAGGGGGGCAATGACGGCGATGCAGCCGCCGATGCACATTACCCCCCTCAAAAACGAGTCCGGAATTTCTGAACTCAACCGGAATTTCCAAACTTGACTGGAATTTCCAGACTTGAGTGGAATTTCTGGAATATGTGGAGGAGTGTAAATTACAGCACAGATCAGTCCAGGTAACACTTATGATGCCCTCACCACTGGGTAAATCTACTTCAGCAGTTTCTGTCCTGACACTTTCAATAACACCTAACTTGCCAGATGAAGAAATGAAAACCCGATTGTCTTTGTCAAAACTCCATTCCATGGGACAAGGAAATCTAGCTGCAAGAATGGTAGGATGACAAGATTGTTGAAAGAGAAAGAGAATAGAGGTAGGCATGAAGACTGAGGCCAATGAAATCAAATGAAAATCAAATTCCTTGATGAGAAGTCCATCTGTGAAAATATTGCCCTTAAATTTGTAAGTTCCATCATCCTGCTTGATGACTGGGGTACCATAGACATGCTCTATAGTATTAGTATTGGGATAATATTGGAATAGCAAGCCTAAGGCTATATCCAAGACAGTAATAATAATAGTATTAATTACTGAGACCTAAACATTCTGTAGTATATATACTACATGTATAGTCTAGTCTAAGACAATTCTGCTTGACCTCTGAGACACCCAGAGGAGCACCCCCCTTCATGCTAAGGCCTCCAGTTAGCTTCCAGACTCACCTCCCAACAGGTTATGGGCCCTGGCTCTTTTATAAAATAACCTACAACATATTACAACATGTCTAGAGCATCATACAACAAGGAAGAATTTGTCCCTGGCAGTGACAATGAAAATCCCCAGGAATATGTCCAGGAGTATGATCAGGACTTAGCTGACCATATGGAATTATTTGGGCCGTCACCATACACCTCTGGAAACACAGTAGAAGGGGAAGTGGCGCCTGCACCGCCTAACACAAAAAAGACCCCTAAAAAGAAAAATCCCACAATCCTCCTTATCTGTACCAAGGAATATTCTAATGTGAACAAGATCTTCAATCGGGATCATCTCACTGATGAAAATTGGCATGAGTGGAGAGAAAGGATGAAAAGGGTATTTATTAATTGTGACATCACTGGATATATTAATGGGGCCATAAAATGCCCAAGAGAATCCAGAGATGATGAGGGGCATGTAATTGGGACAAAAATGACACCTGGGCACAGCAAGTTATCATACATAACATAACCTCTTTGCAAATGAATCACATCGGATCAAAACCACGGCAGAAGTAATGTATTCTGCACTATCCATCACTCATGAAAATAAGGTGCATCAAACTGTAAATCATATACAGTGCCTATTATACGAGACAAAGGCTGATGTATCCGACGATCTCCTAAAACATATGGACACCCTGAAATCATATCGCGACCGCATCAATAAATTTCCTAATATGGAATTCCATATTTCCGACACCCAATTCAAATCTATAATATCAGCATCCCTACCATTGTCCTGGCAAACTTATGTGGAACCATATAATGGCAACGCTAATGATCCCAACGACATGGACCCCAAGCGCTGCTTGTCATTGGACACATTTATTAGTTTATTACGGCAGGAATACAAACTTTAGCTGAACAGAAATGGGAATAATAACGGCACCGACAGAAGCGTAAATCTGGTGAAAACCCAGAAAGCTACTGGTCCTAGTAAATCCCTTGAAAATTGTATCACCAAAAGAAAATCCACCATAAAAACATATTGCAATCATCGCAAGCATGCCGGACATTGGACGAGTAAATGCCGGAAATTTGATGGGAAAAAATGCCGTAATTGTGGGAAATTCAGACACCAAGTGAAAAATTGTTGGGGAAAAAAAAAGGAGAAAGCAAAGGAGAAGAAGCCTGGAGACACATCAAATATGATAGAAGAACATATAACTTTCTTAATGAACGACCAACCTCTCCAAACATTGACGGATCACGTGAACGAAGAATATTATAATTTTGATGCATGTAATAATGATGCCATAATTGATGAGCGTCTGATCTATTATGATTGGTTGGCCGACTTGGCAACAACCTCACATGTAACGCATCAAAGAGAGGCATTTACCTCCTACACATCTATGGGAAATATTTCCGTAACAGGTGTAGGTGGAAAGGAGGCAAATATAGAAGGGCGAGGAACTGTTGATTTAATTTCAACATGCAATGGAGAAAAACATATTCTTCATTTACAAAATGTTCTCCATGTTCCCGGAACACAAAATAATTTAATTTCATTGGGGAGATGGGATGCAGCTGGAGGATGATATATTGGAGGAGAAGGTGAAATAACCATTATCACCAAGGATGGTAAATCCATTGCACATGGGAATAGAATTGATAATCATTTATACAAAATGAAAATGATTATTAAAACCCTGGACAACACCTCCAGCAACACTGTCAATAATAAAACTTTCGTTGGAAATGAAAAGTTATCCAGTTGGGAAACTTGGCATCGATGTTTTGGACATATCGGATATTCTGGATTACAATTATTATTTGATGGAAAAATGGTAAAGGTTTTAATGTTGATCTGGACACTGAGAAACCAGATTGCGAGACATGTATAGCCGCAAAACAACACATTAAACCATTCCCGAAATCAGTCAACTGGAATACAGAAGCCGGGGAATTGACACATATAGATTTATGGGGAAAATATTCTGTCAAATCCATCAATGGAAAACATTATTATCTATTATTCGTTGATGATGCCAAGAGGTATGTCACCATCAATTGTCTAAAAGAAAAAAGTGATGCGGCACAGGAAGTAATGAATTGTTTGGCCTATTTAAAAACACGAGGCCGAACACTGAAAGGGATTCAAATTGATTGCGGAAAAGAATTTGTCAATGATAAATGGAAAATTATTCTAAAGAGCGCAGGATACAAATCCAATTAACCACACCATACTCTGCATCGCAAAATGGAATTGCAGAAAGAATGAATAGGACACTTGTTGAATTATTGCATGCAATGTTAACTGCGAGCATGCTTCCAGAATGCCTCTGGGAGTATGCCATTATACATGCCGCTTATCTCCGCAACTGATCATATACAAAACACCTTCGAAAATTAACTCCCTATGAGGGATGGCATAATAGACAACTGGATGTTTCGCACCTACACAAATTTGGAGTGCCAGTATGGATCCTATTACAAGGACAGAAAAAGGAAAGGAAAATGCTTCCTAAATCAAAGCGCCGTGCTTACATCAGATATGATGATGGCGCCAGGGCAGTAAAATATTACAACATGGAAACTGTTTTGACTTCACGGAATTATGAACTACCAGCTACCAAACCACATCCTGAACCTTCTGAAGACATTACATTAATACCCTCAATGCCCAAGGGGGAGTCTGATGGAGACGCCCTGCCAATGGATATATCAGGACCCAAAGAAGCCCTGCCAATCACAACAGAAGAACCTCTGATCAGAGCCGTAACACCGATTGGAGAGGCACGGGACATAACAGAAAAAGGAACCTTGCGCTCCAAAGAAGCAATCTCGGAAACAGAAACAAGATGAAATAAATGATAGCATTGATATTGATGAACCACGCAGAATGCGTGCAATGCAGAAGAGCGAACCATGTCGAACGCATGGAGTTTGTACCAATTATAAACTCTTACTAAACCTTGCAGAAGAGGAAGTTGATACCTTCCTAGATAACAATGAGGCCTATGCAATAATTGCTGGAGATGAAATAAACACACTCAAAGATGTGCGGATCTCCCTTGATTGGCCGGAATGGCAAACAGCCATACAAAATGAACTAAATGTAAGCCTGCAACCAGACTCACGACACAAACATGCACAGCCACCATGAACATCGGCGAACATTGGCGCACATTGATGCTTACAATGGCTACACAGCCACCCTGAACATCGGCGAACATCGGCGAACTCATATATCAACTTACACTAGATGCAGCCACTTTCCAACATGGTTTCAAATCTCATATATATACCATCTTTTTTTCCTTTGTTGCCCCACTCTTTACCTTGTGCAACAAAGGTATAGTTTACCGACCTTCTTATGTATCTTAGACTGACTCTTTACCTTGTGCAACAAAGATAACGTGATCCTGTCTTACCGTCTGACTTAGTGAGGCTACCTAACCAGGCAGCCTTTCACTAAACCTATTACAAGGAGAAGGGGACTTGGGAATTGGTCCAGAAACCTCCTGATGCAATCCCAATCACTAATAAATGGGTTTTCATCTGGAAAAGAAATAAAGGGGAAATAATAAGATACCGAGCATGATTAGTTGCAAAAAGATGGGCCCAACACCCAGGATATGATTATACAGATACCTTCTCACCAGTAGTCTGGATGGACATACTCCAAGCAGTATTAGCGCTCGCATCAAAGAAGGGTCTAAAAATGCAACAGATGGACGTAAAAGGTGCATACCTCAATGGCACATTAAAGGAAACAATATATATGAAACAACCTGAAGGACAAGAAGATGGAACAGGCCGAGTATGTAGGTTAGTGAAACTGCTTTATGGATTAAAGCAGGCAGGGCAAGAGTGGAATAATGAATTTGATGGTAAACTCAAAATTCGCAGATCCATGTGCATATATTCGAAGGGACAACAAAGACTTAGGAATAATAACAGTCTGGGTCGACGACACATTGCTCTTTGCATCTTCCGATACTATGATGGAGCATATGAAAAATACACTCAGATTGGAATGGGAAATAACTGACCTCGGGGAACCAAGCAAAATTGTGGGCATAGAAATTACATGCCAAGATGATGCAATCAAAATTTCTCAGGAAAAATATATTGAGAATATCCTTCGAAAAGAAGGAATGAATGACGGGAACCCAGTCAGCACTCCCATGGAACCCAATATTAAATTATTGGAAAATCCGGATTATAATGAACCAAACAGGAGTAACTCATATGAAAAATTGCTAGGATGCTTGCAATTTCTATCAAATTCCACAAGGCTGGATATTAGCTTTGCAGTTAACAAGCTAGCCACCTACACCGCTAACCCGGGTTTACAACACCACGGTGCAATAAAGCGGATACTCAGGTATTTAGCAGGTATGAAAACTCTCAGGATAATTTATAAAAAATCCCAAGATGAGGCTGAAAATAATAAACTCTTCCACGGATATGCTGATGCTTCATTTGCCAACATTGAAGATCTCAAATCCACAACTGGCTATATTTTCCTAGCATCAGGGGGAGCAATTATGTGGAAATCAAAGAAACAAACCATAATTGCATTATCCTCTATGGAAGCCGAATATGTTGCGCTATCAGATGCAGGATGAGAAGCCATGTGGCTAAGAAATTTATATGAAGAACTCGGATTTACACAACAATTCCCAACAGTGATTAAAGGCGATAATGAAGGGTCAGTAATTTTAACTCAAAACCCTCAATTTCACCAGCGATCAAAACACATCGCTATACGCTATCACTGGGTCCGGGATCTCGTGGCCAATAAATCAATAGAAATTCAAAACTGTTGTGATCCAGAGCAAACTGCAGACATATTAACAAAGGCACTGCCAAAGCCTAAGTTTACATGACATAGGGATGAGATGGGAGTTCAGTCGAGATAACCTAGTTGCTTTCCTTGCGTGTGAGTTGGATTTTTTCCCAAAGGGTTTTTTCCACCATACAGAGGTTTTAACGCACCTGAATAAAACTTATTCCACCCTTGACTTCAGGGGGAGTAATGATTCCAACCTATTAAAAAGGGGAATGAATAACTATTCCCTAAACAGCCTTGGCTTGAAGGGGAGTATTGGGATAATATCTGGTGATATGCCTTAGAAAATTCTAAGCAGCAATCAATGGAGAATGGTCAAGAAAAGCTTAGGAAAATTCCTGAGAACAAAGGGGAACTCACCAAATATTCAAGCACCAAAGGATGAGCCTTAGTATGGGGAAGTGGGACTGTGGGACTTAGTTGAGCATGCATTGAGCGTCTGATCCACAGCTGTTTTGATGAATTAATCAACGGATCAGGGCGGACAGGCACAGCCACCCGACCAACACCTTAGGAGGCCATAGCAACGGCGGATCAGCTTAGAAAATCAAGCATCAAGATCAAAAGATTGACATCATACCTGATTGATGGTGGGGCGGAACATCATAGGAGGTGAAGGCCGATGTGGCAGGGTCAAAGGTTCTATTGGGAAACCAATGACAAGGTCATCACGTCGCAAGGAATGGGGTAAGCGAGAATGGGAAAAGGAGTGAAAATATGTAGCAGTTGGGTGCGACGATGTAAAAAGAGGGAACAAAAAGAGTGGGTCCAAGGACGTATATTCTCCATTCAACAGGTGGGAGGACACCTTAAGTACAAGCGGGTGTAGAAGACTACAAACAACCCCATCGCACACGTTCTCTTGCGTCGAAGGGACTAAACAACCAGATAGATGAAGTAGAAAAGAAGTCTTGATAAATAACTGTAATGAAACCCAAAATAAGCATGCCAAATCCTTGTCTAGGAGCTTCACAGCTGGGAATGACTCGGGGAAAGGCTTGTTGATGGGAGTCTCTATTTGCAGAATGCAACTTGTGCCCCCAGCAAGTGCGGAGAGCCATCAAACAAAGCCTCTCAACCCTACCGTCCAGTTGTTTGGCCTGTTGATCTGGATGTTGACTAGCTCTTACTAAGACAAAAATAAAAAGTTAATTAAAGAATCAAAGTCCTGTACCAATCCATCAGTAATTGATTCTTTATTTTGAGGTGATGATCCCATGGGAGATCCTCATGGTTTGGGTCTAGTCTCACATCAGCGAAGATGTAGTGATGGACTAATGGGACATTGTCCCATGAGTCAAATTGATAGTACCTTGACAAGGCATCAGCAACCTTATTCAGATTACCTTTGATATATCTTATATCAAAGTCAAAACACGACAGATATTCCATCCATTGTGTTTGTCTGGCCAACAACTGGTGTTGCATCTGGAAAAATTCCAGGGCCTTGTGATCAGTCACAATGTGGATATGTCTCCCAATCAGTTATCTTCTCACTTGAGGAGTGCCTCAAGTATGGCAATCGTCTCATGCTCAAAGGTACGATAATTCCTTTGAGTGTCGGAGAACTTCTTGGACAGGAATCCTGCGGGACGGCAATTCTGCCATTCCGGTCCCTGACCATACATGGCTTCAATCCCAAAGATTGAAGCATCGCATATCACCCAGCTGGGCTTGCTCAAGTTCGATTGGCTTGAGCACAGGGGTGCTGCAACATATAGTTTTGATCATCTGGAAACAGTGATTGTGCAATGGGTGCCATAGGAACACTTGCCCATTTTTTGTCATAGCTGATAAAGGGCTAGTATACACAGTTATATCTGGCAGGAAGTGCACCAGATACTGTACAAGCCCGAGGAAACATTGCACCTTGTGGTAATTACGAGATGTTTTCCACTCTCATATCTGTGCCATCTTGTCACCATCGGCATGAAGGCCCTTCTTGTCAATCATATAACTGAGACACTTGACTTTCTCTGTGAAAAGCTCGCACTTTTCATCCCTCAGGAACAAATTGTGCTCTTGCAATTTGTTGAATACTAGCTCCAGGTGTTCCTGGTGCTCTTCAATCATGTCACTGAACACAAGATGTCATCCAAGTACACATAGACAAATATTCCGATAAAATCTCAGACGTTCATCAACCTTTGAAAGGTTGATGGTGTGTTGCAGTCGCCTTGTTGCATCACAAGGCTTTCATAAATGCCTTGCATGGTGGCAGAAGCTGTCTTCCACATGTCTTTTGGTTCCAGCTGGACTTGCTCATATGCATCCAAGAGATCAATCTTCGAGTGGTACTTCGCTTGAGCGACATCAAGACAGATTAAGTCTTGATCTGGAAATGGAGTTACGTCCTTCACCATGTTGGCGATGTGCCTCTGTGCATTGATCACAGTGTGAATACTGCCATTCTCTTGGGAATGACCAGCATCGGGGCTGCCTGCTCTGCTTGGGCAGGGCACCACCATCCTGCCTTGCAGTACTTGCCAATTCTCTTGGCGAGAGGTTTTCTTGTCAAGTCTAGACACTTGGGAAGGTAGTAGTTATACTTCTTCCCTTCATCCACCAGAGGAATCTGGTGGTTTATCTCTCACAGAGGTGGGAGTTTGTCTGGTTCCCCTCTGAGTATGTCCTGGCACAAAGCCATGTCTTCACGCATGGTGAATAATACATTGTTCAGGTCATTAACCTGATCTGCTGGTAGCACTGCTGGAACAGAAGCATTGAACCCTGAGTCCATTTTGACCAGGGTTTCTTGACCATTCTCTTTGGGGAATCTGTCCCGAGTAAACTCCTGTACAATCTGCTCGAGATTGACATCCACATAATCTTCAGGAGACATTAATATAGCCTCTGATTCGTTTAATTCTCTGGGATGATGTCTGTCAACATTGTCTTCCTCCTCCATCTGCACAGACCTATGCCTTACAGTGGCAGGCTGTGCATCTGTTGAACTCAGTCTGTTAAAATCCAAGTTTACTTCCTGCTGGACAGCGGCACTCAGGCTGCTGTCCTGTCACTCATCCCCTTGAGGATGAGGTTGCATGGCATGTCTATGGACCTGCCAGAAACTATTTGGGCCCTTGACTATTGTGTCGAGGACAGCACCTTTCAAATGCACCTCATCTTGATCAAAATCAAGCGTTATTCTGTGCTTCCACATGAAAACGGTGCCCAATATAGCATTGTAATGGTCAATGTTTGAAGTCGGTCATCAGTCTGAAGTTTATCTTCAAACGGCTTCCCACTGTGCCCAGATGAAGTGGCACAGGCTCTTCTAACTTGTGAGCCTTCAAGTTCGCTGAGGTGGCAAACTCAGGTGAAATGGAATCAGAGGTACATCCTGAATCCAGTAATGCATGGGCATCCAGTCCATGTATCTTCATCTGTGTTATGAAACGACGATTGTCCTTCTCTGTTTGAGGAGGGCAGACAATCTTCTTTGAGGATGTTCTCAAAGTGGCCACTTGTCTCAAGGGATCTTTTCCCTTGATTGTCAAGTCCTGTACTTTACACTCCCCCACCTAGTCCGAACGGACTCCGAATGGAATGCTCGGAATGCTAGGATTCCGTTCGGACTGTTGAAATGGGTGAATTCCTAGCAGTTTGAAGTGCAAATTCCGAGTGAATTCCGAGCTCAGTCCGAGTGAGTCCGAGCAAAAATAAAAAGTTTGCCAAGTCCCATTCCTCATGAGTCCGAGTGTTGTCTGAGCGGAATCCTAGCAAAGTCCGAGCTCAGATTGAGAAAAATAAAAAAGTTTGCAAGTCCAATTCCTAATTAAGATACATAGAGTGTAGACAAACTAAACTAGTCAATATTATCACCTTATCATCATCATCTTCTTTGTCTTCAATATTACTTGCTTTGCTTGCTTGTTTCTCAAGTACTAGTCTTGTGTGATAGAATAGCATAACATGTAAGAACCAGTCAAAATTGCTTGGAGTCATTCTTTTGAGGATTGATTCAAAGCCACCCAGCCAGGAATTCAGCTGTTCACATGCCTATATTCATTTCAATCAGCAACTTATAAAATTATTACTATATCATAAATGCCATACCTGTGTATTAAAGGCTCGTTTATAGTATTGCTGACCTTGATTATCAGTATCCACAATGACAAGATTGGGGGCAGAGCCATTCAATGGGGCTGGATTACACCATTTTCGGCACAAATAATCGGTTGTGCGATGGTTGATGTAATGGTAGGAGTCAACTATAAATCGTGTATAAATCGTGTTGTGTTTTTCCATATTGCATCCCAGCTACCATTGGTTATGGCTGTGCGAAGTACCAGACAAGCCTTGTCAATGCAGATATAGTCCGGCCATGACTCTTCATTTGGATAAACTGATTCCAGGAATGCCAGAATATTTGTTGGTGATTCTGATTTGGCAAACTTTGCCCATGCAATAACAACACCACATGGTGCACATATTGTTTCTACACAATAGAAATGGTTTGGAGTAAAACAGTTGTCTCTTTGTACCTCAGGAGTAGGCTCATCATGAGGTTGTTGATTGGTCTGTGCTACTGGTTGCCAAGGCAAGCGTTCCCCCAGTCTTTGCAACATTCTTCTAGCTCCAGCCATAGTATGCCGATTATGTCCTCGAACATGCCTATTCCATTGAATTTGATGTCTTTCACATGCTTGTGTGCCAACAATCTTTTGGGTATTGCAACCATGCACCCGGCATTTAGATCCATGCAAGTTCTCATGTAGAGCACAAAATGATCCACCCCGAGAATTTGCAAGTTCTGAAGTACAGTCATCATAGGCACAATGCTGAAATCCCAATTAGCTGATATCAATAAATTTAATAGCATACATACTGGTGGAGATATAAGAATCCCATCTACAACAACCATAGTTGTATAAGAAGTGTGAGCTGATGGACTATCAACATCCATCTCCTGAGCAGTGGTAGAAGCTGACTGCAGTGCATGTTGTCTTGCTTCTTGAGCTGCCTCAGCTGCTAAATCAGCACCTTCTCCAACTAGTGCAGGTACAATTCTATTTTCATCCATCCCTACAAGTGCTGCAGGATCATCCCCAGTAATTATATCTGCAGTACTTTTATATGGTTGAGTACATTCTTTACAAGAATGTTGGTCTGCAGCACGAATGACTCCATTTTCACCTAAGACAGAAAATGCTTGTCTGGTTACATCATTGATGGCAAGACCATCTTGAAGTTCCAGGTTGATGTTACTTGCAGAAGCAAGAGTACGGACAGACTCTTGAACAAATGCTTGCCAAATGTGACGCCGAGAGAGTTTTGTGGAATTCCCAGAATCAAATTTCCAGAAACTGTTATTCCAAAATTCTGTATAAGCAGCAGCAGATGAATGGAAGCTATACATTCCATTTAGAACTGCATTTGAAAAAGCCCGATCAACCCATATGCTCTGTCCGACCTTGAGATATTTTGCAGAATTCAAGTATATTCGGATGTTTTTATTGTCATGTCCAATTACACGTTCTCTATCTGCCAGATAATTTGTTTTGCACTTGGGACACCTTCCAGTAAGGACTTGAACATTTTCAAATATGTCAGAGCCTTTAATCAGGGTAACTCTTGGTATATCCCGTATTTTGGTTATTTGGAGCAAAGAGCGGGGGTTGCAGCTGTTGGTTTCACATACCACAGCATTTGGACAGATAACTTGAGCTGCTTGAATTGATTTATGGGAAATAGGCTTGAGGTTCCCTTGAAATTGTCCATTTTTATCATATGGATATAGATTCAAGACTTTGGCTAGCATATCAAGCTTTTCTCCAATAGCCATAATTTTCATATCAGCATTTCTATCATTTCTATCCTTGAATAGCCTTTCATGGTCCTTTCCTAATTTTTCCTGCAATGCACGTGCAAGACCTCTTATCCAACCAGAATCTGTAGAGCGAAGTTCATCTGAAAATTCTGGATTCTGTTGTCTTGCATGCAAGCCCAACAAATCGGAGTTGTCTGTTATAGTAAACAGGACAAGAAGAACTTGTGAAAGTGTAATCTTGGAACAGAAGTTCTCTTTCACAAAGTGACTGAACACCTTGAATGGAATATCAGGAAACGGGCTCTCCTCTGGATGTGCAGCAACTCCTGGTACCAGAGCAAGTATAATAAAGTACCAGATTAGATGCTGAGATTGCACAATGTTTGAAATGGCAAAAAAACACAGATGACAAAGGAACCATAAACTAAAAAAGAAATTTAGAACATGCACCAAAGTTTATTTATCTACTTGACTTGCTTTTTAGCACTACCATTCCCACTTTTCCCCTCCCCCTTCTTCTTCTTCTTCTTATTACTAACATTCCCTCCAACTTCTTTCACAACTTTGCCCTTCTTTTTGCCCTTCCCATCTGCCTGTTCCAAATATGCAGTCAAGTCTTTGAAGTTGTAGACCACTTTCTCTACCCCCCACACATCAAGATCAGAAGGTCGGTTTCCTGGATCACCTTCTAGCCACTCCACCATAAGAGGATGATTAGAAACCTTGGAGAAACATTTCTTGAAGTGTGAGTGGAAATAAGACTTTGAAACAAAAAGTTCGATCAGGTCCACAGCAGTTAACTTGCTGCCAATCCAGGTTCCATCAGCAACCATTTGGTCATACACATGAGATGCTTCAAGATGTGCCTTGTACTTCTGGTATGCCACATGAAGACCACGATCGGCACGATCACAAAGGTAAGTAGGAACACCAAGTAAGCCCAGTGTTACTTCTTTAGGATTCACAGAAGGGAGTCCTGAAGTAGCAGGAGTAGACGTGCGTGACAGAGAACCTGAGTGAGGAAAAGGAGTGGTAGCAGTACTTGAAGATCCAGGATTATCATCAGTCTATAATTCATATTTGTGTAAGGTTAGTAAAAAAAGTGAAATTAAATAATAATGGACTTACAATGAGAAGTCGCAATATATCCTGGCCATTATCATGTGCCCACAGTACATCATCATCATTCTCAAGAGCAGTTTCAAATCGACCTTTCACAGCCCAAAGATCCTCTTCATAAACAAAAACACGACGATTGAATTCTACCAAAAGGTGTCAAAAAGCAGTAGAGTAAGACTGAGCATGCTTACTGCGAACTGGGGAATAATTTCTTGCAAGTGTTTGCAGAATTGGCTTGAGGGTGGATTTTACCTCAGATGTAAGTGACATGTCAGGCTTGTGAGCCTCTGGGTCGCAATGCGAGGTATAGACATGCACCCTACCCTTACGCAGGCCAGGCTCAAGCATAGCATCCATATCATCTGCGTGATTAAAAACATTCCCCCGTGCTCTACCACAAAATACTCCACCTGTCGTACGTGAAGCACCTTGCAATGTGTGACGAGGTGGACTGGTTGGAGGACTCGCCATCTGAATATCAACATCTAGATTAATAATATTTAAACTATAACCTAAATACATTAAAACCATATTCAACCTACCTTTGTTGACTATAAATTATAATGTAACACATAAGCACAACATAATAATAATAATAATAAAAACCCATACATTGATTAGAAACCTCGCCAGTCCCAGCAGCAGATTGCATAGAGTTGGGGATAGTGGCAGTAGTGGCAGCAGTTCGCAGTGCAGTGGCAGCAGCAGGGGTGTTCATAGCATCCTCGGCACCTTCGTTGGGCTTGCTAGTGGCATTGACGGCATTGGCCTGGGCGTTATCAGCATTGGTGGCGGCAGTACTGGTGTTGGCGGCTTCGTCGTAGTCGCCTGTGCCCTCGTTGTAGTTGCGGGTGCCTTCCTTTTGGTCATCGTCGCCCTCACCCTCGCCACCCTCGCCCTCGTCGCCCTCACCCTCGTCACCCTCGTCCTCGTCCTCATCTTCGTCGTTGTCCTTGGCATTGGCTTCGTTGTCAGTGGCTTCGTTGTCGGTGGCTTCGTTGTCGGTGGCTTCGTCGTCGTCGTTGTTGGCTTCGTTGTTGTCGTTGTCGTGGGCTTCATCGTTGTTGTTTTCGTTGCCATCGTTTTCGTGGTCGTCGTTTTCATTATCGTCGTTGTCTTCGTCTTCGTCTTCGTCCTCGTCGTTGTCTTCGCCGCTGTTGTCCTGGTTCTTGCTCGTTTGTTCGTTGGGCTCTGGCTTGCCTGTAGCGGGCTTGGTGTCTGATCGGCGTGTTCGGGAGCTGGAGTTGGTCGGTGGTGGAGGCATGAAGCTCGTTTTTACGGAGCATGTGCGTTCGGGTGGAGCAATAGGGACCCCGCTATCAGTGAGCACTTGCTCAGTCCTGTAAAATATAAAATAGTAGTTGTTCAAAAAGAAAGAGAAAAAAAAGAAAAAACTCACGGCGTGAGGTGAGTTGGTGTGCTGGCAGCTGCATCTTTGCGAGCTCGAGTAGCCGCGGTTTTCCTACAGAATAGGTCAGCGAGGGACGGGGCCAGCAAGCAACGGGGGGGGGGGCAAGCAACGGGGCAGCGAGGGATGGGGTCAGCAGGGGACGGGGAAGCAAGGGTCGAGGTCAGCAAGAGACGGGCCAGCGAGCAATGGGGAAGCGAGGGATGGGGAGCAACAGGGGAGCAGGGGACGGGGTCAGCAAGGGACGGGGCCAGCCAGCAACGGGGAGCAAGGGACGGGGTAAGCAAGGGACGACGGGGTCAGCGAGGGACGTGGAAGCGAGGGACGCTGTCAGCGAGGGAAGGGGTGATGGAGGAGGGCACTTGCCTGGGCGCCTTCGCTTTCTTCGTTGGTTTCTTCCCTCCCTTCTTTTCACCTGCTGCTCCGTCGATTTCTTCGTTTGTAGCCGTCATTCGAGTTTTTTTCGTTGCTGTGGCATCAGCATCGGCTGCTGACGTGGCTTGCTTGCGCATTGTCGATGCAGTTGATGGCGGGGGCAAGCCGTTGCGGCGCAGACCGCTTCTGGTCCTCGGAGTGTTGGTATTCGCTCAGGTTTGCATGTCGAGGTGGTGGTGAGACGTTGGAAATGGGGGGGTGGATGTGGGTGATGGTGATAAGAGACGTTGATGATGTGGCGATAAGGGATGCGCAGCCAGGCTATGTTTACCCACCCTAAACCAGGTTGGGCCTGACAGTATGTCAAGCTTAAAGGCCTCCATACCAACCAAGACCTTACAGCCTAGTGGTTAAATGTTATGGTGTTGCTTACAATACTTACCTGTGAGTGTAAGTGTTCGATCCTTTGCGCGAACATTTCTTTTTCCTACATATTATGTAATGATATATAATAAGGACCAACTATGTTCGGTCTGTTCCTAATGTTCCTAATGTTCCGTGTGGTTTCTGTGCGAAGTCCTAACAGACTCCACGCTAGGAAATCCTAGTCCGAGCACTGTTGCTCGGACTCTGCTAGGACTCCGTTCGGACTGAACTCGGACTAGGAACGGAAATTTAGCAGGCTTTTCTGCCAGTAAATTTCCTAGCTCAGTCCGAACGGACTCCTAGGAATCCGAGCGTTCCATTCGGATTCCGATCGGATTCCAATCGGGTTAGGTGGGGGAGTGTAAAGTACTCGTCAAGTCAAATATGACTCCCAGTCTTTCTGGAGATGAGCAAGGCCATCGCCAATTTTAAGACTCAGAGTCATGGTCAGAATCTGACATGGATTCTGCAGATAGACAGCTATCAGATTCCCCATCCGATAATACCTCATGGATAGCTCCAAGTTGTTCGATGGAGCATCCCTCACTGGAAGAATTTCCAGTATCTGATTCTAACACATACAGCTCTCCTTCAGAGCTGTATTGAGACCCATTTGGATCTACTGTAGATCTTGCCAAGTCATAATCAGAGGGTTCCCCCTCTGAGTCCTCAGCATCACTCTGAGTCCTTGGCATAACTGTATGCAGCAGCGAGCCTCTCGCTCACCAATTGTTCTCAAGAGCTTTCTCTGCCCTCTTCTACCCTAAGGTCAGACAAGTAGCCAGACCCTTCTTGTGTGGCATACATTTTCACTGCAGGTTTTGGTTTCCCGTAGTTGGGACACTTCTTATCTGTGGAGTAATGGGCTCCTCCACAGCTGTAGCAAACAGGAGTTTTTGAGTCCAACTTCCTGTCAGACTTATTCCCATCCTGTCTAGTTACTCGTCCACTATGTGTACAAGTATTGTTTTGGTCCTTGTGGTGACTATCTCTGTCACCACTTCTCTGCAGTCCCGAGTGGTAGGACTTTGAACCGTCCGTTTTCTTCAAATCGTGCTGTGTGGCTTGATCCTTTCACCACTCACTGGACCTCTCCAGTGAGAGGTCCTTGATCTTAGACTGCTTAGTCAAAGAGCTACTACTCTTTGACCTCGTTGAGTCCAGAACGCATCTCTTTTCCTAAAAACACTTCCTCATCCTCATGTCCTCTGCCTGACGGGCAAAGGGCAATATGTCGTCTGTGGAGCTAGTCTCCATGGTATCCAGTATAAAGGAAATGATATAAGATGGCAGTCCTGTTACAAGCTGCCTCTTAAACATGAACAGGTCTGGCGCCTGGATCATTCTGGTAGCATAACACTCCAGTTTATGGTAGTAGCTCATAACCCCTTCATCAGTGTTATACTCAACGTGCCAGAACTTATCTGTCGCATTGTGTGTAGCAGTTTCATGGACAAACCAGTCGCATAAACCAGTTATCACTTCCTTGAATGTCCAAGCTGCTTGTTGACGGTATGCGCCATCAACATTGTCCTCAAACCAGGTCAATGTGGTGTTCTCTAGGAACATCACTGTGAATTCTATACAATCAGAGTCGCACTCTGGTCCACAAATCTTGTTGACCTTCATCCACCAAAGGAGGTTGTTCAGCCATCTTTCAAATCCCTCAGTGTCCTGCAATCCACCACATTTGGGCAGATTTGGTACTCTTGGCCTGTTCTTGCCTCCAATGGCAGGATAATCACTCTTGTCAGAGACCTTGCTGTCAATCTGTCAATGGATCTTTGCATGCATGCCCTTCAAATATTTTGAAGGGCAATGTGCTCCCTTCTCTCAATATGCATCAAGATTGGAGGGGGGTGCCCTCCAGAACATGCCAGAGGTGGGGGTTCCAGACATCCATCTGGAACTTTTACTGATTGATGAGCCTCACCTCCCAGTCAGGGAGTCATCACTGACTTCACCTTCCTCATCAGCAGATGGGGAATAATCTTCATCTCCTTCTTTGCTTGACAAATGGTCTCTCGAGCTTCCATCACCATCTCCAGGGTCATTGCCCCTAGGAACCCCTCCTACTCTCATATGACTCAATACAGAGCTCTTGGAATGCCTTGAGGTTCTGCCCTTGCAATGATTATTCTCATTACATGTCCTGCCCATATCCCAGGGCTGGCCATCTTCATCAAATCAAATCCCCTGGTTAGGTAGACTCGAGGGCTTGCCTTCATGAATGTTGCCATTGCAAAATTGCTGAATCATGATACAGTCTGCCATATCGTAATGCACCTTCTGTCTGAGGGGTACACCACTTGCCACCTTCCAGGGAGGGGGGTGAGTATGGGAGCTTTTATCAGGAGGTGCATCCCTCCTGATACATAGCTCTCTGCCAGTTCTTTAAGTTGGCAATGGAGCATCCTAGGGTTATAGCTCATTGACTCTATGCAATGGGTCATGAGCTCAGTTGCAATCTGAGCAAAATTCTCAGACCCAAGTTCCTCATCTCCCTGTCCCTCACGAGGTCCTTCCTCGTTGGACCTTTTTTCTTCCCTTCACAGGGTCCTTGCCCTGCTAGTCATTGGCGTATCTGCCACTGAGGAAGTCAAATTTCCTGACCCGAGCAGGTCGAGCCCCTTCCAAGCCTCAGGTATCTCTGGGGTCAGCATGTCCACAGATGACAGAGAGTTAAGTCCAGAGTTGTTGCCCTGGACCTGTGTGACTGGTTGTCGATGTCTCAACAACCTGGGTGAGGGTTGGCTCTCAGAGTCGCTCTCTGCATCCTCAAGATGGGCTCTTCTATTTGGCACACCATCTGATGTATTATTTCCAGTCCCGGCTGCACCTGTATGCAGGTCAGCCAGTATAGTCGACCTCAAACTATGGGTCAGCTGCCTCAACGTGGCTATATGCACATCAAAATTGGAGTTGGTCTCCACCTGAGTGGCGCAACCAGTTGGTTCATCAGCGAGCACAGTTGTGCTCACTGGGTTGTTCGGCATGTTCTTGCTCTTGGCCCTGGTGGTCAGGATCATCACAGTGTCATCTGTGAAAATTCAGAAAATGCAGGGAAAAATAAAATTCTTGCTAATAAAATCTGGTTTGATGCTTCTGGTTTTGATGTGCAGACATCAAAGGTGCTCCACAGCCTTCACCACTGACTCATCTCATTCCTTTGCCTTCCACAGTCTGCTCAAAACTTTCTCTTCAGGGCCCTTGATCAACAAGTGACCATGCTGTGTTGCCTTGATTGCAAAGAACTCAGGTTTCAGCAATGTCATGTCCTCATTATTGTGCTCTCCATCCTTCTTAAAGTCTGGTCTCCTAGACAACACATCGGCCTTGCCTATTGCTGTGCCAGATTTGTTGACCAGCTCAAAGTCAAATCTAGATAAATAGAGTGCCCAGCATGCCTGTCTTCTGTTCAACTTCTTTGACATTGATATCCCCTCACTAGTGCTTTAAAGTCCGGTCTGGTCCCGGTATTTTGCCATTTTGGGGAAGGACCAGAACCGGACCGGTCTACTATAAAAGGAAATAGTCAAAAGACCAGACCAAGACCGAAAAAAACTGCAAAAAACTGGTGTGGACCCGTTTGAACTGGTTTATGCAAAGACTGTGGGCCATACAGGTTTAAACCGGGCATGACCTTCTTTTTCTACTTATTGCCATCAAAACACACCAAAAATCTTGCAAATCGGTCCAGAATTGAGTGGATGGTCCAGTCTTTTTCGGTCCTGGTCCGGTCCAGTTCTGGTCTTTTTGCGGTCCAATAGACCGGACCTTAAAGCACTACCCCTCACTGAACTTGAGCATGAAAAAACACTTTTTCCTTATCTTTCAGGATTGTGGGGTGATCCCCTATGCACCCCATGTCTTTTGTTTCAGCATCCAAAGTGATGCAAACTACTCTTCAACATAGCTAAGTCCTTACTTATCATTTATCACAACCTTCACAACTTCACATTTATCTCGCATCCACTGCCCCACTTCACATACCTTGGGCTTTACTCAGGTTACCTAGAAAGAGTTTAGTGTAGGTAGTCCATGGGTGATGGACTTGGATATGGACTTGAGTAGCATAGTATCAACTTACCTCCAAACCTGTATAAAAACTATGGTAGTAAACTCAAGAACAGAGAGTCACTCTCCCCTCTCACCTCATGTGTTAGCGTTTAAGGATCATCTTTGCATCTAGGCTTTGGAACTCATATTGCTACTCTCATCATTTCTCTTTGAAACTACTTTGCTTATTTTGGTATCATCCTCACTATCGTCTTTCTTGTCAACTCACTATTCATTCAAAATTAACTTCGCATTCTTTGCATTCACAGATATGTGGAGAACTTGTGCCAAAACAATACTTCACATTGTCTTGTGCGCACCCTTTGCTTGAAGAGGAAGGTTTTGTGACCCTTTAAGCTAACTCCTCTCTTTCTTTATCAGAGTGTCCTGCAATAGGAGATCTACCAACACACCAACATCATAATATAATGGAGATTGGAATGATCAGTCTAGATCTCAATCTTATGCATTGCACCCTCAAGGTGGTGCTGCCATGCTTCCAATGCCCTAATGATTCTCAGCATCTCTCAGTCATGTACATTGTAGTTTCTTTCAATGTCATTTAACAAGTTCAAAATGAAAGTGCATGGTCTCCACTTGCCATCCTCCATCTTATAACACTGACCCTGTCACTACTCCAGAAACATCTACTTCAACTCTCAAGGGCTTGGAAGGATCCACAGTGGTGAGGATCACATTCCATGTGAAGAGTGCCTTAAGTCCATTGAATGACTCCTGTTGTTCCATCCCCCATTCCCACTTCTGCTCCTTCCATAATAATTTATTCATTGGTGTGGCTACCTTTGGGAAGCCCTTGGAAAAGCATTGGTAAAAGTTTGCAAGACCCAGGAAGCATTGGATATCCTTCACTGAGTTTGGGGCCAGCCATTCCTCTATTGTCTTTGTTTTTCTCTGTCCATCTTGATTCTGGAAGGGGTAATGTGCAGCCCCAGGAGTTCTACTTTGCCGACTTCAAATTCGCATTTTTCCAGTTTCAAGAATAGATCATTTTACTCCAACCTTTTTAAGACTTCTTCTACAATTTTGTTATGTTCATTTTTGTCCTTTGTAAATATTAAAATATCGTCTATGTAAACTACTACTGACCCCTGGTTGATGAGGTCCTTCAGCACACCATTCATCATGGTCTGGAATGTGGCTGGGCTGTTGCAAAGTCCGAAATACATAACTACAGGCTCAAATGCACCCCTGTGGGTCGTGAAAGCCACCTTCCATTCATCTCCTTCTTTTATTCTAACATTATTATATCCCCATCTCAAATCGAGCTTTGTAAATACTCTGGCACTACCTACTCTGTCTATTAAGTCACTGATAAGCGGCAATGGATAGTTATTATGGATTGTCCATACATTTAAATATCTGTAGTCCTGCACCATCCTTTTTTTTTGTCTTTTTTTGGTATGAAAAACACCACTGATGTCTGGGGCAACTTGCTCTCACAGATGTACCCTTTTTCTAGCTGGTTATTCAGGAAGTCATTGACTTTGCCTTGTTCCTGTGGAGAGAGCCTGATGTTCTTGGCTTTCTTTGGCTCATGACCTGGTTTCATTTCAATGGCATGATCCATGGTTTCTGCTTCAGCATTCATTCAGACACTTTCTTTGAGAACACCTTCATCCACCTCCAGAATCTATGTGGAATCTTTGCCTTGATTTCCTGCTCTGTCATTCAGATTTTGAGCTCCTCGTCGTGCATTGGACTCTCATTCAACTCCTGGGAAATCTCCTCTAGAATGCCATCTCCGTCTGCCATCAATCCTCCTGCTGTAATGAACATGTCTTTGTCCTCTACTTCCTAAATTGTAGGACAATATTTCTGCCTCTTGGCCAACTTCTGCCTGGCCCTGTCTTTCTTCACTACTCTGATAAATATGTTGCGCTCCTGAGGGCAGTGCATCATCTTCACTTCTCCAGTGTCCCAGTTAATGTCCGGGTTGTGCTTGTGTAACCATGGGTGTCCCAGGATCACCATTGTCTTCCCTAGGTTGCACACTTTGAATACAGCCTTTTCTTTGTGACCCCAGAATGATACCATCAAGACGATCTCCTCTGTGATCAAGCCGCCCTGATTCAAGGTTCTATCAATGTTGCAAACTCTGATTGGTTGATAGAGAGTTTGGGTCTTAAGTCTGCTTTGGTGTATGAACTCTCTATCCACAAAAAGTCTGGTAGCTCTGCTATCCAATAATGCTTTAACAGTACATGCATCATGAGTGTCTAAAGTGGTAATTTTAATCGGAATCATGATCTTGTTTTTAATCTTAGTGCTATGAATGAAGTGTTGTACCCCTTCTTTAGGCTTTTTGGTATTAGTGTCTATTTTTGTAACTATGGGAGAACAAGGAATTAAGCATGCCTCCGAGGTGCCAAGCTGATCTGAGTCAGACCCCTTGCCATTTGTACTACATACAGTGATGCTATCTAAGCTATTTACTGCACTAGAGTCTGTATCAGTGTCAGAGTCCAGATTGTCTAATATAAGTCTGTCAGACTTGTTTTTGGAGGCCAGCAAGGGGGTTCTCACTGATCTCTGCCAGGAAAATTCTTCTTTGCCTGCTGGTCAGGTTCCTCTGTGAGCTTCTGCACCCAGTAACTTCTTAGATCATCATAGTTCATTGCCCAGATGTCAAGGTGAGAACAGTCGTGGGCCATGTGCCTGGGGTTCCTACACTTGTAGCAAATAAGAGGTGGTTGTTTTGTAGTCCAGTCCACATCCATTGTGTTTGTATCATGAGGCAGCCGCTGTCCCACCTGTTGCTGATTCTGTTGGGGCACTTGTCATCCTTGCATATGAGTGCATCCTTGTGTCTGCTCTTGAGAGCATTGTGTTGGGAGTGGGCCCACAGATTTGGCGCCTGGGTGGCAGGCTTTTGGCGAGGGCTTTACACTCCATGTAGACTCATGTAGACTATATGTAGACTCACTATAAACACCCTGTATCACCTGTAATAGATTTTACATTGACTAATAGACAAACCCCCTGTAAACTCCATGTAGACTCCATGTAGACTCCATGTAGACTCCCTATAGTAGCTTTATTTCTTTGGAATTGCTATGTACACTATACATGGAGTCTACATAGACTTTGGTGGGAGGCAACATAGACTACACAGACTTTAGTGGGAGTCTATGTAGACTTGTGGTGGAGTGTAAAGTACATGACGATTCAGGTGTCTCACATGGCAGTGGGTGGGCAAGGGCAGGAGTGACAGGTCTCTTGCATGCTGGAGAGGGGGCAAGGGCTGGAGGGGCAGGTGTCTGTGGTGATGGATTGACTACAGTCGGTGGTAGAGTGGCTGTGAAGCCCCTTTGTGGGTGGGTGGTCACTGGCAATGGCAGGGCAGGGCCAGGGGCAGATGGTGATGAACAGGGGCTGGGCACAGCGGATCCTTTGATCAAGGCCTCTGTTGAGCTATCCCACAGAAACGATTTGTCCTGACAAACTGGGACAGCATGGCGGGCAATGGGGCTGATCTGCTGGTGCTTCCGGATGTGCAAGGGGGTTGCTTCCTCCAAAGGGGACTTGAACTTCACTGACCATCAGGGAAGTGTTGCAGCCAGGTCACTGAGAATGAACAGTGATTGAAGTGTAGCCTCTTCAGTGGAGGGAGCTGGTGTCATGGGCATGGGGTTACAATCAGGTACATGGCTGGGACCTTCTATGTCCACATTGGGCCAGTGCCATTTGGGAAGAGGGACAGGGATGAGGGATGGGTCAGAGGAGGGGCTGTGGACAATGCCTCCATAGCTGGCTTCATTCCGGGCTAGACAGATCATAACTCTGCATCATATCAACCAAAACTGGTTACTCACTGTTCTTTTGGTGTCCTTCTGGTGTGCCATGTACTTTGTACAAGTGTCAAGTTTGTTGTGATCGAGTTGGTGAACGGAACCGAATAGTGGTTAGTGATGGCCGGAGGGTCGCGGCAGCATTCCTTCCAGTTACCATGGTAACATTAATTAATTTTCAACCACTTAACCATCCAATCCCATACCGGGTGGAATATCAATGGTGTTCTATTCATCACACTCACCAGCGCTGTCCAGTCAGTCACTTCTCCAATCTCACCAGTCTCAATGTCTTCCATCATGGCGCCACTCATTGTATGGGCAACCCTCTTTGTTAAGCCTCGCCTGCAAGAACTTGCAAAGGCAGCCATCCTCAGCTATGATGAGGAGCTGCAGCAGCTGCTCATGGCACTTCCAGGAAACCCAGTATGTTATCAGCATCATTAGTGACATTATCTGTTCTGGTTCACTACCAGTTCCTTGACTCTGCTGCTGCATGGAAGGTCCAAGTGTGGATCAACATCCAGAAGGGGGTGAAAATCAATCCAGCCAGTCTGGACTCCTACTTAGTAAGTGCATGATCCTCCTCCAGTCTTCACCCCAGTACTTGACTGTCCCCCACAAGTTCCAGTCGGAACCAAGTGGTTCCAAGTGGTTCCAACCAGATTCTGAGTGGTTCTGAGTTGTTCTGAGTGGAAATAGCTATACATTGGATGTGGCTATACATTGGTGGTGATTTGGAGTATCTGGTTGGAAGAGGCTATATATTGGAGGTGATTGGTGTGAATGTGGCTATACATCTGTACTTTACTGGGTGTATCTTAGAGGTTGATGGTGTATTTCTGTTGGGACTGGCTATACATTGGAAAACAATTGTGCATTTCTGTTGAACTGGATGTATCTTAGAGGTTGATGGTGTATTTCTGTTGGACTGGCTATACATCGGAAAGCAATTGGGCATTTCAGTTGAAACTGGATGTATCTTAGAGGTTGATGGTGCATTTCTGTTATTTTTCAGAGCAAGGAGTGAAATATAGTTTTTATTCATTATCACTACAATGTAATAATTAAGTTATTCTTTTACTCAGAGTCACTATTTTGGTCATTATCACTTGTATCATCCTGAATTCCCTTTTTCTTCCTTTTCCTTTTTTAACTTTTGTTTGTTCAACACATGTTGGGTATGATAAAAATGCATTGCATGTAAAAACCAATTAAAGTTCCCAGGAGTCATGTGCTTAAGAATAGATTCATAACCTGCTAGCCATGAATTCAACTGTTCACAAGCCTGTGTGTTAAATGCACATTTATAACATGGATTTCCATGCTTATCAACAGTGGAAAGAACCAAATTTGGTGCAGAGCCATCAGTTGGAGCAGGGTTACACCAGGTACGACATAAATTGTGAGTTGCTTTATGATTTGTGTAGTGATATGAATCTACAATAAAGCGAGTGGTTTCAAGCCAATCATTATTGTCATCATTGGCAACAATGTGTTTAAGTACTGCACATGCCTTGTCTATGCAGATATAGGCTGGCTGTGTTTCTTTCTTTGGATAAATACTATTCAGAAATTTCATTATATTTGTTGGAGATTCAGATCTGTCAAATTTTGTCCAGGCTATAACAGTTCCACAAGGAGCACAAATAGTTTCAACACAGTAAAATCTATTAGGGCTGAAATAATGTTTGTTATCTCTTTCAGGTGGTGCTGGTCCATCATGAGGCAAGGACTCTGGTTGGATATTTGGAAGCCATTTCAAATTTTCAGTGGGCCTTCTTAACATCCGGAGAACACCTGCTAGTGCACCTGGGCTCTGATTCTGAATATGCTTATCCCATTCCTTCTTGTGCTGTTGACAAGCCTGAGTTGGAAGCACCTTAGTATTTTGGCAGCCAACTATACGACATATTCCTGTTCATGTACTGCACAGAATGCACCACCACAAGCATTTAAAAGATCAGCATCACAATGTTGATATGCACAGTGTGTTGGACCCAATACTATTCCATCAAGAACATGCATGGCTACATCTGCATTGTCAGTATCCATATTGTCTGGATTATCATTTGATGAATGCTTATAAGGCTGTGTGCATTCCAAACAAGCATGACCATTGGCAGCATGCATAATTCCATTTTTTCCAAGAGCTGCAAATGCATATCTAGTCACATCATCAAGTGGTAGATCTTCATTTAGTTCCAAATATTCATTCTGATTAGTAGCAATGCTTCAAAGTGACTCTTAAACAAATGCCTGCCATATATGTCGTCAATCAAGTTTAGCAGAATAGTTCAAGTCAATTTGACCAAATGTGTTATTCCAATACTCAGTATAGGCATCAGCTGAAGCATGAAAGCTATACATGCCATTAACAACAGCATTTGAAAAAGAATGGTCAACCCATATATGTTGGCCAATCTTTATATATCTTGCTGAATTCAGATAGATTCTATTTCTCCTGCCTGATGGCTGGCTGAGGCCTTCATGATCAGCATGATATTTTGTATCACACTGGACACATTTTCCAGTCATGGCATAGACTTTCTTATGAATTGTAGTTCCTTTTATCAAAGTCACTTTAGGAAGATCTCGAGGACAAGTGTCTTGATGTAAAGCAAGTGGTTGTCATTGGTATCTTCATATTCAAATGAATTTGAACAAATTACATGAACTGCTGCAATGTCCTGATGAGAGATGGCAACTAGTCTCTGTTCTATTTTTCCAGACTTTGAAAAAACAGGCTCCAGTTTTAGAATACTGGCCATTTTATCAAGCTTGGCAGCTATTGGTGTAACCAGTGCATTATCATTCATGTTTTGTGGAATTGCTTTGTGTTTCATCAAGGTTTTAGCATCAATGCCCAAGCGATCCTCTACAGCTCTAGCCAATGTTTTGCACCCAGTACATGTTTCTTTTTGCTCTCCCTGAATACATGGATTTTTTTGATGGCTGTTCAAATTTAGAAGATCCAGATTGCCTGTTAAGCTAAACAGTACCAGAAGTACTGTGGCCAAGGAAACACGAGAACTAAAGTTTTGAGAGACAAAGTCACTAAAAACTTTGAATGTGATATTTGGAAAGGGCTGTACATCAGACATTACAGTCACATGTGGTATGCTTAAAAGCAGGATCAATAGCACCACAATTCTACAACTGAAAGCAGAATATGCCAACAGTAGAATGTGCCATAGTAGTACAGGAACACAGCTATACAAGAGGAAGAAAAGACAACATAAAATGATCAGATACAAGTACAGCACATAATTGTAACCTACTTTGGGGACTTGGAGGCTAGAAGCTTTCAAAGAAGAATTTCCACCTTTCCCATGAGCTGATTTCTTTGCTTTCTTAGATGGCCCACCCCCATCTGAACTATCATCCTGCCTAGCATTTCTGTCTTTCTCTCTCCTTCTGTTCTTTCTTTCTTTCTTTCTCCTTTTCTTTATCCTTCAACCGCTTCTGATAAGCTCCATCCAAAGTCCCCTCCTTCTTCCAGATTCCCAAGTCCTTGAAAGAATAATGAGATTTTTGAAGATGCCAAACCTCAAGATCTGAAGGTTCCTCATCATTCTCCCCTTGTTCCAGCCACTACACCATGTCCTTGTAATTCTGAATATCACAAAAACCATTGTTGACATGAGAATGCCAGAATGAGCGCCCACAAAAAAGGTTGATCATCTCTGTATGACCAATAGATGGCAGAGTCCATTGGTTATTGGCCTTCAACCTATTCAATTCAGCAACAGCCTGATGATATGCGGTATACTTCTTGTACCAGAGGTGGAGGGAAGAGTCATTGCAGTACGTCAGAGCAGGATCAATGTCTAAAGCATTGGCAACTTGCACCAAAACAGGATTATTGGTGACATGCTCACTAAACTGAGCATCAATCCCTGAATCTGATGGAGCAATAGAGGGAATAGTAGATGGAGTAGCAGATGTAGCAGGCAGAGAACCTGGTGCAGACAGTGTACAATCATGGGTGCTCTGAAGCATATGTTATTGCATTGATGTTGAGAAATTAAAGAAAATTCTCACAATAAGAATTTGAGTCTTGTATTCTTCATTCTCCTTTGACCAGATCAGATCCTCATTCTTTCTAATGGCCAGCTCATATTGCCCTTTTATCATCCACTTGCCATCCTCATAGGTGTAGATACATTGGTTCTGGCCTAGCACATAGTAAGTCTATATTAATTGAGAGATCTAGAATTGGTTCTTACGTCACACAGGAGAATGTGTGTCAGCTATTTCTTCCAGAACATGGGCAAGAGAATTGGTTACATCATGTTTAAATGATTGCTGGTTCATTGTCACCATGTCCCAGTTGACATAAGCAGGATCCTCTGCAGAGATGTACAAGTAGACCTGCCCAATAGCAGGAATAAGTGGGTTGTCGTCCTCAGCAAGGTCTGCAAGATTAGGATTATTGCCATGGGCCCTGCCACAAAATATCCCCCAGTGGTGCAAGAAGTGCCTTGTAACTCAACTTGAGTAAGATGCGGTGGACTACCCATTTGTGTGTCTAACATGGTAATATTAAAACTACAAATAATTAAAATAAAATGCCAGGGTGTACCTTGATCAGGTAGGTCCTGATCATCTGGACCTCACATAGCATGAGAGTCCTTACCTGATGAGGACGGAGAAGGTTGGTCCTCGTCCACACTCATGGGGTCAGCCATAGCACCCACAGCCTTAGATTTCAGGGGGGTGCCATCGTCTCCAGCCTCAGCGCCAGCTGCCAGGTGGTTGGCATCATTGCCAGCTTTAGCAAGATTGGCATCAGCCATGTCAAGTCTGGCTGTAGCCCCACCACCATCGCTCGCGGTGTTGTCAAGTCCTGTGGTAACCCTTGTCGCCCTAGCCCTGGGGTTGGCACTGTCATCACTTGAGTCAGCAGGGTCGACTCCAGCCATAGCACCTGCCGTCCTAGCCCTAGAGTTGGCACTATCCTTGCTTGAAGGGGTGGAGTAACGCCTAGCCTTTCGGTCAGCCCCATCATCACTCAATGGGGTGTCGCGTCTGGCCTTAGGGTCAGTCTCATCGTCACTCAAGGCAGCTGCCACCTCCAGACCTGCTGCTGTTGGTGTCAGTATTGCTATGGTGTAACCGTGCATGGAGGCTGTAGGCCACATGCCATGTCCGCAGTCATGTGATGCGGGGTTGACCTTTGTGTAGAGCAGACACATTAGAAAGGCATCCTTAGACTACTGCTATATAGTCTTTGCCCCATGCTTTGGGCTTTCCGCTTTGTGTCCCAGCCTGCTTCTGTGGGACTGCATGTCTCCATCTGGTGACAACAGGTCAATTCGACTCTGCGTGCTTTTCGGGCACTTTTTGTCATTTTGCCAAGCTTTTGCCTACTTGTCGTAACTGCTTCTGTCTACTCTTGTAACTGGTTCTATCTACTGTCATAACTGACTGCTGTCACATGATGTCTATTGGTCTATTGTTGGTGTTGTCCCCATTGTTGCTGTGCCCTCATTGTTATTGTCTCCCCATCGTCCCAGGGGTGCTGCTATGGTGGGGGTGTTCGCTGCCCTGCCTGTCCCTTGTCGTTGTCGTTTTGTGGTGGTCTCATCATCCCACTCTCCATAGCTCCTCTTTCCGCCCCATGAGCATGGCTCACAGCCATGGTGGGTGGTGCTGTGTCACCTGGGTGTCATGTGGGTGTGATCACAGTCCCTCCCTGTCCCTCTCCTTGTCGTTGTTGCCATCCTGGTCATTCCCATTGTCATGGTGGTCATGATGGCGGTGGTGGTCCTGGTCCTCATTGTCATACTGTCATTCCTGG